>CM037632.1:48365280-48886377 GCA_015227895.2 Colaptes auratus
TTTCTCCTCCATAGTAAATATTTAAATGAGACATCCTATAACATTATATTGCATTATTATTAGAAAAGAAATGTAGTAATCCAGGGCTTTAATCTGCCAATATGGCTTTTAAATATGCCCAACCTGACAAGGTATATTAATCAACAACTTGCTGTGTCTGTTTTATTGTTTTTCCCCTTTGTTGTCCACTTCTTTTTACTTACCTGAGAAATCGATTTGCTCTTGTTTATATACACAAGCTGGGGACAAAATCATTGCAAATTTCCTTTGCACTGATTCTGAATTCATTCAACTATGATACATGATCAAATGCTTGCTTTTAAAAATAATCTTCCATATTTTATGTCACAAGTATGACTTTGTTTCATGTGGTAATTAACAGAAGTTCCTGTTTGACAAAGAGCATATTTCTGAATGCAGAAACAGAAAAGCTGCAAATTGCCTTGTCAAGCCTAATAATCATCTGCTGTCCAAAAGTCTGTAACTCATGTGTACTGTTCTTTCTTTTTGCTTTGAAATTTATTCCATGTCTCTTAAAAAAAATAATCATACATTAAGAGCATTAAGTCTTGAACAGCAAGACATCAGACACAGACAAGGACAAGAAAATGGATATATTCACTCACCTGTCTGAACTGGCTGGTGTTGGTTTTAGCATCAATATCAGGTACTCAAGGGAATTTTCTCTAACTATCCCAAAAACTTTGTCACCATTCAGACTCTCTGTGTGGCACATATACTTAATTACATTTATATGTGACTCTGTTCCAAACCCACCACTGACAGGCAGAAATCATTGGAATGTGAGACATGCAAAGGGCATGCTCATTTATTTTGGAAGAATCCCATATCACAAAAGTTGAAAGATGTAACGTAACTCATGATGCCAATTACCAGACTCATTGTATCTTTTTTATAAAGGAGAGTGTTCAGATAAAGTCATAGAATCATAGAATCAACAAGGTTGGAAAAGACCTCAAGATCATCAAATCCAACCTGTCATCTTTACTGGGCTTTGTAATGACAGAGCACAGTTAAGATTGAATGGCAACCATGAAAAGTGTTGCCACTTAGTATAAGACTCTATTTACATTTTGATCATTCCACATTCTTCTAATTTCAATGTCAAGTTTCAACATATAAAATGATTAGAAGAAGTTCTACAGAGAGAGAGTGATTGCTCATTGGAATGGGCTGCCCGGGGAGGTGGTGGAGTCACCATCATTGGAGGTGTTCAAGAGGAGATTGATAGGGTGCTTGGTTCCATTATTTAGTGATTAGGTGGTTGGATAGCAGGTTAGACACACTGATCTTGAAGGTCTCTTCCAACCTGGTCCATTCCATTCCATTCCATTCCATTCCATTCCATTCCATTCCATTCGCACCTAGTATTTACTCTATGCAGAGCACCTGGCTACAGGAGAGACAGAAAGTGTGCAGCAAAGCCCTAAAGGAATTATTTTCCTACAGGAGCTCTGTTAGCATTGGATTTTCACCTAAGACTAACATAAAAGTGAATTAACTCTACTATAAAGAGTTGCATGGTAAGGTAAGAGCTCCAGTAAAGAACAATGAAGTGACAGTGAGGCACCTGAGCCTGATTACCTTAGTAAATTATTTTATGCCCCCTGTTAGTGTATGTGCCAGTGTTAGGAAATTAAGATGTCTAGTACATCCCCTCTTAGCATTCCCTTTCCAGTATGAAGGACAGAAACCCAGGTGTCCAAGCCAAAGGGTTGAAATCAGATGTAAATATCAAAGAAAGGCCAGATTTCTTGCTCTGTTGAAGATTCCACTGATCTCGCACAGGGCAGCTCAACAGGAACACCCTATAATTCCAATCACATAATTACTTCTTTACTCCTGCTGGGTTCATCCCCTTTCCGTTGTCATTTCCTTCCAAATAATGGCCAACATTTATTTATCCTTTCCCCTTTACCATAGTTGTTTGACTCTATATCTTTGTTATTTATCATGTAGCTGTCCAGGTAAGATTCATGCTGATATAAAAGGTACGATTTTTTGAACGGATTAACTGCCTGTTAAGCACTGGATGTGCTTAGGACAACCAATAAGCACCTAGTCTTTAGGCACTTCACTGATATTACAAGTATCCTTTCAAAGAATTCGAGTGCAGCTGGCTCCTAAACACATGGTAAATGTGGTCTGTGGGGGGGGCTGGCAATGAAGCAGGAAAAGGCAACAGACTGGAAAGTTGCGTTGAGTATTGAGCACATGTTGCTGAGCTGAGTGGATTAGAGGGAGGCCAACAACTGACGGATGGCAGTTGCAGAATATCTGTTCACTGAGGAGTTTTGCTGTCATAAGGCGATCACTATTGCCATTGTGGGAGCCTGTCTTTAGAAAGGCCTCACATTCACAGAATCACAAAATGGTAGGGGTTGGAACAGACCTCCAGAGATCATCTAGTCCAACTGTAGTCAATCTGCTAAACCAAGTTTGCCTAAACACTCCCTGTGAGAGACAGAGGGGAATTTACACCACTTTAAAAAGTTTATGAAATCAATCGGATGAATTAACCCTGTGGAAACATGTTTCTCTCTTCATGCACTAGCTTTAGGTTACATGTTTACTCCTTACATAGCCAACGTTTGTTAAGAGGAAACTTAGCCAAAGAATTGTGCTATGTCAGTGCAACTGACTTTAAACCAGAATTCTATAATCTGACAATTCCTAAAACAAAGGTGAGCATAGAAGCAAGCATGAATTTGAAAACATGAATTGCTCCCAAAAGGAGCAATTAAAAAATAAGGCAATTAGATGGGAATAGAAAAAAAATGGGATGCAGATGCAGAATTGTAAATACAGAAAATAACTGCTTGCATGGACAAGGTTGTGCTTAATAACTACAAAAATGAAGTTGCCCCTTGAAGTCCGGATATAATTCAGTTTGATAAGGAAACCACCGTCTTTGAAGAGATAAACAAAGACTATAAATAGCTAACTGTTCCCTTGCAAACTAGAAAACAATTTACACCCATACTTCTTACAGAGAAAAATAGTTTATTTTTTGGGTAAGTTTAGATTTAGCTGCTTTCCCTCATGCTGCATTGTCATTCATATTTCATGAATGATTACAGAATAGTCTTCAGTTCAGACTGGCTGTTGTTGTCATATGCTGGTCATATTAAATACAGCTTAATGCTACCTGGCAACAATGGATTAAGCTATTGTTGCTCCATAATTTGGAGTTGACAGAGAATCTGAAGATCTGTCTTATGTATAGGAAAGATTAAATTGAGGAAAAAAAAAAAAAGAACATCTGGTTTACACTGATGTTTTCAGCCCAAATTTTAATGTACCTAAGTGTTGGAAGTTCAAAGTATTAAAGTATTTAGGCTGCTTTTTCTGCTTTTCCTTGGATTATTTGTTAATTATGGTTGAACGTTTTTTCATAATGGTATTCTCTCTCTGATGGTAAAAAGTCTGTCAAATTTTAATTTTCACCTTTTAGAACATTTAAAACATTTGACATTTCCTGTCAAATATGAGATTTCCATATTTTAGTCAGATCTAATTAAGATAAATACTACCTTCTTATATTCATTTGCTACCGGTCTTTACATAAGAGGAAATATCTTCTCTTTTCTGCTTCTAATGCCTACTTCTTTGGCTTGAAACACATACAGACTAAAACCCTTATCAAAGTAACAGCAACTTGGTTTTAATGATACTGACACCAGAATCACAAATTTTCTCACCTTTACTTACTTGTTGTCAGTAGATGGTATTATAAGTCAGATTATCAGTACCTATTTTAGAATAATAAGTATCTAAAATATACAATATGCAACAAAAGAGTTCGGGTTTTAAGTTCTATGTTAGTTTAGGTGTAAATGTGAAACAGAACTCACATAATACTTTTTTATTTTACTTGAAAAGTTTTTCCTTAGAAGCTCATATTTGAAGTGGCTGCAAATGACACTAACAAGACTATATGACATTTGTCAGTGTTCACAGAGGCATTTTTTTGGACACAAAAGTGTAACAATACAGCCTTGTTTTGCAAACAATATGCTATCACTTGGTTTTAGTAAGTATCTTACCCTACCTTGAGATTTAGCAAGGAAGAAGTATTCAGATTTTTCCTTCATAGTGTATTTTATCGTGCAAGTTTGTTATGAATGTACATAGCACTGTGTGCACTTCATATTATAAAAATACTTCTGTTATTACTCTGTACTCTGTTCCAGATCTGAAGTTATTGCTCTATCTGTGTGAGCACCAAGATAGAAATAAGAAGACAGTGAGGGGAGGATAATATTTTGTTGCTGCTGTGCCCAAGATCTCTAGTCATAAATAAGAATGCATCCACAGAGATTGATACTGTATGGAATTAATCTCAGCTGGATTTAGGTGCTTAAATGAGACTCTAAGGTAGTAGTGGAGTCCTGATATTTAGAGTCTACCTAGCACAGCACAATAGTCCATGAGTGCAATTCCATTTATCTTCGATATACTTGAATTATGGGATCCATGTGAATCGTGTATAAATAGTCTAAGTATGTATATAAGCATTTAAAGGACTATTAATCTTATGCTCAAGAATCAACAGTCCATGAATATTCCACATTGTGGAAAGCTTCTGCCCATTGATTTGGCTGGAATGATGCAACCTTCTCTGTAAAGATTTTTTAATTCTGATTTTATAAATTTTATTGACATTGGTAATGAGTTTTCTAAACAATATCAATATTACCATTACCATTACCATTACCAATTCCTACATGCATGCCATTTTATGGGTTAACACAGGGTTAACTTGCCTGCTCCCCTAACACAAGAGAGGGAAAAGTAACACAAAACCTTGGGGATGAAATAAAGAGATAAGAGTTTACTGAATAAATAAGATAACATAAATGCACAATTGCCTTATCTAATAATAGAATTCATCCAGTAATACAAGGTATGATTGCCTTAGCTTAGCCTATTTGCAAAAGTGGTGCAGTAAAATACATTAAAAAACCATCATAAGAGAAAACCAGCAGCTTCCTGACTCTCATTCATCGCACTGCCATCCCTGCAGAAAAGAACCAGCACCCCAAAAAATCCCTGGAACCCAGAAGCGGCTTCTCATGTTGCAGTCTGAACTTCAAACCCCATGATACTTTGCTCCAGACAGCGTGTACATTTTGAAGGTGGCACGAGGCAGGATGTTATGAATAGCAGTAGAATAAACCCAGCCTATTACAGAAGTAGAGTTTTGAAATGCAAATGATGCATTTTTTCCCTTTTTTTCTAGATAAGCACACACTGTAAACGTATGGATTCAGAAAACTTCGCACAAGTTATAAAACATTTATCTGAACAAATCTATAGATTTCACATGCCCACTGAGGCTGAAAGTCATACCCACAGTACTCAGTTAAAACAAAGCAATAGTTGTAAATCTTCCACTAAATTGGGAGGTGCAAAGGTGTGAAAATAAATAAATGGGAAAATAAAAAAATAAATAAACAAACCTGTGAGATAGCAAAGACAAACCTGAAAGGTGGTTGTAGTCAGGAAGGGGTTGGTCTCTTCTCTCAGCAACCAGCACCAGAACAAGAGGACACAGTCTCAAGCTGCACCAGGGGAAGTTTAGGCTCGAGGTGAGGAGAAAGTTCTCACTGAGAGTCATTCACCGTTGGAATGGGCTGCCCAGGGAGGTGGTGGAGTCACCAGGGATGTGTTCAAGAAGGGATTGGACGTGGCACTTGGTGCCTGGTCTAGTCATGAGGTCTGTGGTGACAGGTTGGACTTGATGATCTTTGAGGTCTCTTCCAACTTGGTGATACTGTGATATTGTGACACTGTGAAATCCAAGTTCAGAGCTACTCTGTTACCTTCCCCCATCCAGTTATTTTTATGCTTAAGCGCTTTAAAAAAAAAATCTTCATGAAGTTTTTGCAGTACCTTCTATATTAAATTTTTTTTAAAATTGGCCTATCCCAAACCTCTCAAATAATTCCATGTATGACCTTGAGTTTGACTACAAAAAAGACAGAGGCAAATTCCTCATAATTCCTATAAATACCACTGTATATTTCTGTAGCAGTTTGGGTTGGGTGCCTCAGCTACGTGGGGTGCTTCCTGTGTCCCAGTGGGCGGACACAGGAACCAGGTATTTCCTACCATAATTCTCTACACCACTATAAGATCCAGCGTGGGGTCTGGCACTTGCTCTTTCTTCCCTCTCCGCCACCTAGTAACTGGGGGAGATGTCTCCCGGCCATGCCTGGCTAGGCCCAAGGCCACAGGTGGATGGACAGTCTCCGATCTGGCCAGCTGAGACTAGCCTAGCGGGGGGGTGGGGAGAAGGAGCCCTGGGGGTCTTGGGTGCACCCTCAGGTGGGGATGGGATGTTTCTGGGTTTGCTTTGGGATTTCTTTTCTCACTTCACTTCTGGCTCTCTGTACACATTCACCACTTTCCATTTAAACTTTCTACGACTTTTGCAATCCGTTTGTCCCAAACTGCTACAATTACATTGTGACGTATTTGCCCGTCCATAAGTATAGATGGCTATATTCAGATCTGAAGTGATCAATGGGATACTTGTTTTCACTTCAAAAAGGATTTTAAAAACCGAACAATAAAGGTAGATTGTGGTAACTCTAAGAGCAATATTTTCTTTACAAAATCCTACAGGTTCATTTACATGTGCTTAGGCATTATTTTTCCTATCTACTTGAGAAAACAAGCTGTCTTTGAAATAAAAGTCTAACTGCTGCACAGTGGCTTCATTTAAAATTCTTGGCATTTTTTCACTTCTTATTCTTCAATTATTATCTTTTGTAGTTCACTGGCTTTGTTTATCTAAAGATACTTTTAATTCCTAAACCTCTTTTTATCCCTCAGCTTCTTAATGGACTTTTAATAAGTCTTTATAACTTTCCAATTAAAATTCACCTTTGCATTCTGTGTTTTGGCTTTTTTAATGTACATTTTGCCTAGTACCAGACTCAGAGAGAGATGGGAGAATTAGATCCATTAACTTTCTCACTTTTTTGGTACCGATAAAGGCATTAGTAATTATTGTTCCTGTACTCACCCCTGTCATGAAAGATTTGTTTATTCTTCTGATTAGTTCAATTAAGGCACTGAATGTAAAACAAAAATGTAAGTCTTTCCTTTCTGTAAAAGGAGAACAAGTTACTTCTCATGTAAATAACCAGCTGTCAGTATACTTTTCGTTTTCAACCTCAGGATATTTACATATCAGCAGTCAATGCAATGACATTGCTAATGCTGAGAATACAACTGCTATTTCTGCATTACCACCTCTACTTAGCAGGAGCAGAAAGTCACACTTTAAAATGTTTTGAAGTAATGATATCACTTGCAGGATTTAAAAGCTCTTTATGCTTTTAAAATTTTATTTTCTTTCTTCCTTCCTCCCTCTCCTTCCTTTCTTCCTTCCTTCCTTCCTTCCTTTCTTTCTTTCCTTTCTTCCTTCTTCCTTTCTTCCTTTCTTTTATTTCCTATTTTCTTTCTTCCTTTCCCTCTCCTTCCTTTCTTCCTTCCTTCCTTCTTCTTCTTTCTTTTTTCCTTTCTCCTTTCTTTCTTTCCTTTCTTTATGTTCCTATTGATATGAATCTAAAAAGTCTCACAGTCAATGGTGATGGTTGTATGTGTGCCAATAAATTGTAGAAATGTGGAAGACAGCATAAAGTTTTAAAACCAATGTGTTTTGAGAGTCTGTATGCTGAAACGAAACTCTAGTTGACAAAAACCACAGGCCTTCTAGACCACACGGCACTCATATGTGACAAGTAGTGCTTTAACAGATCTTTTTTTTTTTGTCATTATTCATACAGATTCTCTCCTTAGCAATTGAGCTTTGTGGAGGAATTCTTTCCTTCTTTACAAAGTATTTATAAAGTATTTGTCCAAAGCAAAATGAAATTTCTTTCATAGTCCTTAGTGATTCTCAAGAATTGCAAAAATTTCTATAATAAAAGTTCAATGAGACTGTCCTTAAGTCATAACCAAGAATATGAAGAGTAAGTGGCCTACGATCCTTGTTATTTATACATATTATGAGGATTTTAAGTGTTAGGAAAGGTATTTAGAACTAAATTAGAGTATCAGAAGAGGAAAAAGGAACAAAATGTTGGTAAATATGGTAATAATGTTAACAGATAAGAGAATGAACAGAAAATAGTAGAGATGCAGTGGATTCTAAAGATAAGGTTTGCACATATTTTCATGAAGAAAAATCAGGCAGGAGGAAGAATAGAATAGAATAGAATAGAATAGAATAGAATAGAATAGACCAGACCAGGTTGGAAGAGACCTTCAAGATCATCACATCCAACCTATTATCCAACACCACCTAATCAACTATACCATGCAACCAAGCACCCTATCCAGTCTCTTCCTAAACACCTCCACTGATGGTGACTGCACCACCTCCCTGGGCAGCTCATTCCAATGGGCAATCACTGTCTCTGTGTAAAATTTCTTCCTAACCTCCAACCTAAACCTCCCTGGTGCAGCTTGAGACTGTGTCCTCTTGTTCTGGTGCTGGTTAAGAAGGCAGAAGACAGAGCAGGATCTGTGAGTATACATGGACAAGAAAGGAACTAAAGCATCCTAGGTGAGCCTGATCCATGGGTCTGAGTGGTGATATTGATGGCTCCATCAGCAGCATAGACCAATATCAAATAGGGAGTATGGAGATCTTGGCAGTGAAAAGAGTGAGTTCAGATTTGGCCATGTTATGTTAAAACTGAGGGGACAGTAGTATCACATTTTGGATGAAAACAAGGCAGGGATACCATAGACTATACAGTGGTCATGCATAAGCACTGGAGGTAGAGAAAAGGGTGATTAGTACAATAAATTCTTTTACGAGGTAGATATCAGCTTCTGGTTATGCTAATATATTGTACCTCATGCACTCACCTATGGTGGGAGGCATAACCCTCTCACAGAATCAATTAATATATCTATTTAACACAAAATTAAATAAAAAGCCCTACACTCATTTCGAATGAGTTTGAATTTAAAAAGCCTTACAGTTGTTTCAAATACATTGGAGAGACTAAAAATGTGTTTCTTGTAGCCTGTGGTAAAGTCATTAAAGAACATACTCACAGTTACAGCCTAGTGATTTTGTAGAAGATTTAAAATATATTAATTTCTATTCTCCATTTATAGCTTTGCTCTAAAAGTGTATTAATCTTAAATGTAGCACGATCTCCGCCTACAACCGTTTATAAGATAGCAAAATACAGTTAACAGAATGCCAATAAATCACAACCTATGCACCCAGGCTACAAATAAATTGTAACATTCTCCTGTGGTGCTCTGGTGCTGACAGCTGGTTGTCGCCATCTCTGGAGCTCACTGTCTGCTCCTCTAGAAGCTTCCTGGCAACTTTGCAACTTTCACAGTGATCAGCAATTTATCTACAATCAAAGTACTCCTACACATCCTCATAGAGCCAACTGCAGTTCCTACAGTATTGCTGACTGGACCTGATTGCACTCAAGATGACCTACTCCATGACCTTCCCTGGAACAAAGATCAGATTGACAGCTCTGTAGTTTTCCAGATCCTCCTTGCAACCCTTCTTGTAAATGGGTGTCACATTTGCCAGTCTCCAGTCAACTGTGATCTCAAACACTTAGCTGCTGCTAAATGATGGAAAGTGACTTGGTGAGCACTTCTGACAGTTCTTACAGCACCCTCGGGTGTATGCCATCTGGCCCCACAGCCTTGTGTGTGTCTAAGTGGTGCAGCAGGTCACTAACAAACTAATCTTGAATTACAGTGGCCTCCTCCTGGTGCCCGTGCCTATCTTCCACCTCAGGGGGCTGGGTATCCATCAAACAACTGGTCTTACTACTACTATTTACACTAAGGTAAAGAAGTTATTAAGTACCTCTGCCTTTTCCTCATCCCTGATCACTATGTCCCCTCCTGCATCCAAAAAAAAAAAAAAAAAGGACAGAGATTCTCCTGAATCTTCCTTTTGGTTGCTATATATATTTGGAGAAGGTTTTCCTGTTCTCTTTAACACATGAAGCCAAATTAGTTTCCATTAGCACTTTAATTCTTCTACTTCTCCCTGCAAAGCTCCACGACAGCCCTGTAGTCCTCCTGAGCGGCCTACTCCTTCTTCCAATAACTACAAACTCAATTTTTTCCCTAAGCAGCATGACAATTCTGTGTCTTGTTTCTTAACTTCAATATTCTTATTTCCTTCATGTCTTCCTATACTAGCTGTCCTGAATAATTCTTTCCATATATAAAAATATATGTAATATAGACAAATAAATCCCTGATCATGGTTGAGTAGATAAAGCTCTCTTGTTTACTACCAACACGTTTCTGGTGTCTGTTAACAAAATACAGATAATTACTGATATATTTCCATATTCTATATAAAAAAATTGTTATCAAAAGTATGGTTGTGTATATTTTATTTTATATTGTAAAGGTACCTCCAAAACATCTTTTATTTGTTTTCTTCACTTGTGTTACTTCATGTCTCAACTTCTTTAGGGCAAAGTGGAAATTAGCACTAATTATTAATTATAACTATTATTAATACAAAGAGTAGTGCATTCATTGAGGGTTACTGGAGTAATTGCATTCACAGTGTCGTAAAGTGATCATGAAACCAAGTTACATGTAACTGATTTCATAGTATCAGTATCAGTCAAGGTTGGAAGGGACCACAAGGATCATCTAGTTCCAATGCCCCTGCCATGGGCAGGGACACCCTACACTAGATCAATCTGGCCAGAGCCTCATCCAGCCTGCTCTTAAACACCTCCAGGGATGGGGCCCCAACCACCTCTCTGGACAGCCCATTCCAGGGCTTTACCACTCTCATGGTGAAGAACTTCCTCCTCACATCTAGCCCAAATCTCCCTACCTCCAGCTTCATTCCGTTCCCCCTAGTCCTATCACTACCTGATAGCCTGAGAAGTCCCTCCCCAGCCTTCTTGTAGGCCCCCTTCAGATACTGGAAAGCCACAATGAGGTCACCTGGGAGCCTTCTCTTCTCCAGGCTAAACAGTCCCAACTCCCTCAGTCTGTCCTCATAGGAGAGGTGCTCCAGCCCTCTGATCATCCTCATGGCCCTTCTCTGGACACCTTCCAGCACCTCCAGATCCCTCTTGTAATAGGGGCCCAGAACTGGACGCAGTACTCCAGGTGGGGTCTCAGCAGAGCTGAGTAGAGGGGGATTTGTTTCACTGTCATACAGAAAATACAGGTGATACTTTTGTCAATGGAAAGTGTGTTTCCTTGACAGCATTAATCAAATTTTAGTGAAACTTTTATAAACTAGTATCCTTCAATACAGTATAAACAGTTTGTCTTTTTTTGATTGGCAATATTTTCTCAATAACATCAATAATTAATGTCTGTAGCCTGTTATAACATGGTATATCTTATAAAGTAATAACAGAGGCTTTTTTTTTTTGCTTAGATCACAGTTCAGTGGTTAAATCATGCCAACGAAACTGTGGTATTAAGTAAAAGTAACGTACCAAATATTTTCCTTTTAAAGCATGTTTTTTGAACAAAAGGCAAATCAATTATTCACATAGTCCTGATGTGAAACTACTGTCATACAGATGAACCAGTTCATACTTTCTAATGTCAGGCTCATTTAGTAAGAAATTTCCATGCTTGTCTATTTTTTTTTTCACTCACAACCACAAACTCAAGCAGATTTAAGATTCATGAACTTCTATGAAGTCCAAGGTTATGACAGTACAAATATCTCCCAATAACATTTATTTCAGATTATATACATATATAAAATATGGAAAATTCCTGAGTTGCTGTGTACTAAGTCAGATTCTGGATTACTTTAAAGTGCAGTAATGTACAATTGTTCAATAATAATAGTAAGTTCTATTAGAATTCTCATGCTTTCTAATTAAGTACCCACTAACTATCTGATGCAGCTATTGTTTTCACTGGAACACAATTGATCTTAGCTCAGCTTTAAAGTTCTAATGAAGAGAAGTGTAAAATATTCATCTATTTCCCTGAATCACACCGCTTCAGCAATTAGTACTTTTTCAGGTGCAGAAAAGCCGTTCCATTCTCACAATTTTCAGTTTTAGATAAAATGGCACAAAGGTGTCACAGGCATATATACCAAGCTTTAAATAACTTCAGAATTTTCACATGTACTTTCTATATGACCATGAGACTGATTTTCATTCCCATCTCTTGAACAACTTCTCATTCCAGGCTTCCAGCTTGCATGCTTAGAATTATAGCCTAAGGTTGCGTTTGTCTGGCAGTTGCTGATTCCCACATTCCAGAAAACGTCCTTACCCCAAATACACCCTGTCACCTGATGTCATCTGACAGGCATATTGTTCAGTAGAGCAATTTGGAGCTGTAGAGATTTATTACTAAAACCATAGCTCTCCAATTTAGTGGCAAGAGTGTTGTATGTACATCAAAGGCCTTAAGAAGTCCAGGGAGGTGACATCTGTAGTTCTTCCCTTGTCCACTGATGCAGTCACTTGATTGTAGAAAGCCATTGGATTAATCAGGCACCATTTGCCCTTGGTGAAGCCAGTCTCTAAACACCTCCCTGTCTTGACAAGGTATTTTGACATACCTTTTAGCAGCTTCTATTCCATGATCTTATCAGGCACTAAGGTGAGGCTGAGTGGCAGTAGTTCCCAGCATCCTGCTTTTACAACTGTTTTAAAATGGGTGTGGTATTCTCTAGTCACTAGAGACTTAAGTCTATATAAATGCAGGCATGTCTTGCTTCCTGCCATGTAAAAACTAACAATTTGGATTAAATGAAGATTTTATGTAGTAGGAAAATGACTATCAGTAGCAAAGGTATAACTTCAAATATTCATCTATCACAGCAATAGGCTCAGTGGAGTTTTACATGATTACTGTCTATTTAACCTAAGAAAACCAATGACACTGACAATCTGATGAAGTGAAAACATAAAAGGCAGAAAACATACTCTTCCACTCATATTCTAGCCTAGTTATCTTGATGTGCCATTCCAGAATGTTAGAATAGTCTGAGAAGTTCAAATCTGTCACAGTCTTATGATGTGCATAATGCTTGTCATACTCATAACTGATTATTAGAAGAAAAGTATTAGTATTAGACTGGCCTATTGATAATGTGTCCTGGATGAAAATAACAAAGTCTGCTTTTTAATTTTTGTTCTTATATATGTATTTATGCATTTAAAAAACCTTATATTTATATATATATATATATACACACTTTTAAATGTTAATTTTTTAATTTCATTTATACATGAGCTTCCACAAAGTCACACCTACCTAATAAATTATTCCTCCTATCTGTTACATGTTTATGGGGTATGCCTCACTGAACTGGACATGTGTGTCTGTGCAAATAGTCTGGGGTCCTTGAAACTCCCTCCTCAAATTACCTTTTACTTCCACCGTTTCCATTCTCTCGTGCCTAAGATTGCAATTTTATTTCTTATCTCTGTTTAGCTTCTATACTGAGTGAAGGGAAAAGTTGGAAAGCAGCACGTGGGAAAACAATCTGCTCTACACTTTGTGGAAATCTTAGCTAAATATTCCAAAACAGGTAGTGAGCTCAGAGGAATCCAAGGAAAACAAAGCCTTGTTTTTGAAATGTGAGGCAGCTGAGCTCTTCTGAAATGCAGGAGCTCCAGGCCTTTGAAATGTGAGCCTAGGAAAATAAAACAGGCCCAAGGTGACGCTGAGAAACAAATATGTATACAGAACAATTTTGCTTTAGAGTAGTGAATTTATACCTGATGGAGCTTGAAACTATACATGCATACAGGATCCTGCTATATTGCATGGAGCAGAACTGTGAAGGAGCAAATATAATGATATTACTGATGAATAAGTAAATACACCAAGACACACATACAGCATAACACTGGATGTGTCAGTCACTGTCTGTTTTGTGGTTACAGAGCACATTCCAGTGCGTTAGGAACTTGATACATCAAGTGAAATGAATATTTGTTTCTGCTCTCATCTCAGGCTGTGGCAAGACTCAAAGCTGTCTGCTAGGAGAAAGAGATCTAACTAATGAAAAGGGGTCAGGGAAGACTACTTAATGCACAGCTGCAAATTTGCTGTAGAAAAACAAACAAACAAACAAACAAAAACCTGCTGTTCTCTCCTGGATAAACTATTCAAGCTTTACTCAAAATGAGAAATGCTCTCTCACCTAACTGAATCTGTTAAAGTCTATTCAGGCAGTTGTGAAGGGCCTTGAAAGCAAAAATCCTGGAAAAGTAAACTTAGCAGAGTAGTAAAGGTTTGCCAGCAAGGGGATTTGGAGAGAGGAATGAGTAGTAAAAATCAGCCAGCAAAAAGATAATGTTGATTGCAGCTTTACAGATAGATTACTAAGCTGATGTGAATAGCTGGCTAATACTCAGGCAGGAAGGATTGTTTCTGCTAGGCGGATGAGTTTGTTACATGCCAAAGATGTATTCCCTGCATACATAGGCTTGTTTATTTTTAATAGAAATATGAAAACCCAGTTACTGTTTTCCTAATTGCAGCTGAAATAAAAGATGGCATGATTTCTTTGCTCCAGAATCTGAAAGGCAGAGAACTGTTTACTCAAAAAACTTTGCACCTCTGAACACTAACATTGACAATCACTTCATGAAGTCTTACCCAGCTTCCTGCATCTAAACCCTGTCTTTTTGCCATCTGACTGCTTAATGCCTACAACTTCTTACAGATGAGTATCACACTCAATCAGGCTCATAAGTATATAACGAGCTAATAAAAAATAGCATTAAAAGTGACACAGATTACACTATGTAAAAATAAGAAGGCAGTACATTGAGCAGTATGAGATGGCTGATTATTGCCTAAGAAATGAGCTTTTAAAACCAGGATACTTAGCCCTGGATTACCTAGAAGTGGTGGCATAACTTTTATATTTGTCACATGTTCACAGCTACGTTAAAAGTCAGGACAACCAGAATTGACATAAATTAATCTATTCATAGGTCCAAAGCCTGTGTTCAAACTAACTCTGATCCGCTGTTTGCCTTAGATGATTATTCCATTGCTTCCAGCTATCTTTGATACATAAAAGGACTTAATTGTTCCTTTCATTCAGCCTGAAATTGTGTTTGCCAAACCCATTAGGTTCAACAAGCTCTGTGAATTTCTTTTGGACACTGACTTCGCTGATGGCTATTGGGACTCCCAAAAGGTATCTGGTTAAGTCAAACCTCAAGAGTTTCAGAATGCGAATAAAAGAAGATCTTGAAATCTGTAATGAGGCTTAGAATTTTGTGAAAAGCAAATTGCTCTAACATATTTAAAAGCTGTGTTCTTTCACTCTAAAAAAACTAGTATTCTATTGTTAAGTATCTGATTTGAATAGTGAAATCCGGAGTGTTTCTCCCTACTCTTTCATCTTCCTCAGTTGAGTGAAATTTTCCCATTATTGCTAAATTTGCATTAATGTTTCTTTAGAAATAGTTACATGCCTATTAAGTTAGAGAAAGATATAGGAAAACTAATGGTAAAGTCCCTTACTTGGGCTACATAGCTGCATTCATGTATTTGCTCAGAATGAATACATAATTCATAGGTTAATTCTGCTGTTTCTCTATCAGTTTTAGCAAATATGGCCTAGACCCAAGGATCTTCCCTCTGAAAGCTTTTAAGCTTTAAACTGTACATTTGTTTCCTATTTAAATAATTGTACTTATTTTTATACATTGCAGAATGATATAAGTGTTAGAAAGAAAAAGATAAATTGAGAAGGAATAGCAATAATAATAAAATTAATTATAACAACTACATTACGTAGAACATCTCAGTACATTAAAAATTTTGCATCATGATTCTTAGCATCAGGTAGTATGTTTGTTGTCAGGTCTACTATTAATTTCTTTCCACTGAAAGATTATTTTTCACTGACCATAGGGAACTATGGAGTAATTAGCATACAGCCCTGTGTAAGGTATGTAACAACTGAGATGTTTACAATCCAGTGAGCTTGATCCACGTGACATGAAAGTCAGTGAAGATGGCTTTGGCTAAGATGGCTTTGGCTATCTGTGGGTAAAAGAAATGGGAGACAACTATTAATACTGAGAAAAAGATTGTATGTTACAAACTTTTTTGAAAACTCTTATGAGCAAATATAAAAATGATTACTTAGCTACAGTATGTCCAACACAAAACTAACTGCTCTTGTATGGGTTAAATGCTGCAAGACTGTTGTAAGCAGCATATTTTTAGGGCTTCAGAACTGTTTTCACAATTCAGTGAGTAAGGGCTCACATGTATAATATTTAAAGCTTCATCCAGAGCATTACAGAATCAGGCAGGTTTCCAAAGAAAAGAACCATTTGAAAGGCACTCACTAAGGCAACCCAAGAAAACTGGCAAAGAGCTGCAAATAAAATTCACAAAGCAACTTTGTTTTGGAAAGCATTAACATTTATGTACAGCACACAACAAAGTAAAGTAGTTCAGTGATTGAAATCATTACTTGGAATTAACATAATAACTGCATGTAAGAACTACCAATTATCCACATTCTGTAATGCCTACAGTATGAACAGATTAAAAGTTCCTAAACTGTGGTGCTGAAAACCTGTAAAAATTGATAGTTTTTTTAGATATTTAATTTTAAAATAAAAACATATATAAAGATGGAAGGAAATTATGAAGATATAAAAGTAGTTTACTGGTCTTGAGGCAGTCTATACCACAATTAGCAAGTTTCTCTTTCCTCCATTAAATGAAAAAAAAAACTACCAGTGATTTCCATACAGAATCCTAAGGCCAGTTGTAAATTGAAATTTTGTTTACAAGTGTGCTTGTGCTGAGTTAAAAACAATCTGACAGGCATTCTGTATCATCACTGTATGAGTGAGCCTATTTTGATAGCTGAGGGGTTGTATTGCATTTTGGCACTGGGTCTTGGTTTATGGCTACTTCAAAGCAAGTATATTTCATTAATGCCACCAAACCCAAAACCAACCAAAAAAAAAAAAACCAACCACAAACAACCCCAGCAAAAAAGCTTGTAACAGAAAAGGTATCTGCACTCAGTTTAAATTCTTGATGAAATGACACACATAACACATTGTGTTCATAACACACATTGTAGCTTCAAAGGGGAAATATGGTAATAAAAAGAAGCAGACTCTATGACTTTCCACTCTGCTTTATAACTAAAGCTTTTTTGTCCACATTTACCTCCCCATAGTAATTTGAGTGAAGGCATCAAGAATTGGAACAAGGGGTAATGGGTGCAAACTAGAACACAAGAGGCTGCACTTTGAGATAAAAGAAAAAACTTCCTCACTTTGAGGGTGATGGAGTACTGGGACAGGCTTCCCAGAGAGGTTGTGTAGTCAATTTCTCTGAAGACTTTCAAAATCTGTCTGAAAATGTTCCTGTGCAACCTGATCTAGGCATACCTGTGTTGGCAAGGGGGTAGCACTGGATAATCTCCAGAGGTCCCTTCCAATCCCTACCATTCTGTGATTCTATGATTCTCTGGTAAATATATTTAGTAGGAAAACAACTTTAAATATAAAGTGGATGAGAAATGATATAGTAAAACAGAAGTGATTATGAATCATAGCATATGTCAAGAGCACCAGAAAGGAATTATGCAGTGAGATGCCACTTCAGTCACAGGTAACCAATGACTTTCAAAGTAATGTCCAGAGTTCTGAATTCTTGATTTTTATTTTTTAAAACAGTCATAGAGATAAATCACAAAGAATCCAAAAGATTAAAATAATCTGTGGAATGCCTACAGTTAATTGGACATGCAAATCCAGTATTTTTCCAAGTAGCGCTTTATTGGGGGTCCTTTGTCATCTGTTTCAGCACATTAATGTCTGGGAGTAGGTAAATTATGACAGATTAAACAGTTGGCTGTGGAAGAAGTCACACTCAGCATCTGGCATGATGCAGGAAAGACATATGCCTAAATCCTAAGTCTCATGGAGACTCAGGTGCACTGTTTTTGTCTTTTCCCTCTTCCTTTATTGCAGGCGCCACATTGTGACATGCTTCCAAACAGTTCATATTGACAGTGAGCGAAACAAATCTTGCTATTTATAGGATGTAATTGTTCGTATCAGACAGTGATTGATCTATGAGAATCAAACTGCAACAATTTTACAGCTAATCTTTAGAGAATTGGCACTCTATTTTTACTCTTTTTTTTAACCTGTCAAAGAAAAATTTAAAATATAAGCATCAACACAAATGCATGCATGCACACATGTAAAATTATATTTATCTTAGAATTTTTCTTTTCTGTGCAGTAGGTTCTGTTCAGCAGCATTATCAGTATAGACTATGCAAGAGGAGAGAAATAGCCACTAAGAAACACCTGATCCCTGTAAATGATGTCTAAAGTATGAGCCTAGATGAAGACAGTGCTATGCAATTAGATAAATTCAACCACTGAGCACCAAAGACAGCAAAGAAGATTGTCTCTTGAAACAAATGTTGCCCAAATCAGGAAAGAATAAACTCTGAAAATATCAGAGGATTAAAACAACATATGGAAATAGATATGGAGATAGTCAGTCAGTATTGTATCACAGAATTTATCATAGTAATTTAGATTCTGAATTCTAAAATCTTACACCTTTCTCACAGTGAGTAGCATTCTTGTGCAAACATTCCATGAGGGTGCTTATGAAAAGCATATGTTGTTCAAGGTGATGAGATGTATAAAACCTGGCTTTTAAAAATAGTTAGTGTTAATAGCAATATAACAGTCTGTTAAAAAACCTCTGCAGTTGGTGCTTATCATTAGTTTTCAGTTAAAATCTAAACTGTCATTTCTATTAAAGATTTGGTTTCTGTGAACTGTTGTTGGAAAGCCATAAGCAAACTGTTTCATTTTGATCAAGAGACACACATATTACTTACATTACTTGTATTAATCTTTTTCTCAATTTTATCTTAACTCCTGCTTAACAGTGCTGTCACATCACATAGGAATTACAGCCCAAGAACAACCTACATCTGCCACTGTGCAGGCTGAGATGCTGTATTTCAGCACAGATAGTTCAGCTGTAATACTCTCAAGAAACTGACAGGAAGTTGGTTTTGAACTATGTTGTGCAGAAAAGACTCTGATCCTACAAAGATATGCCTTTTGTGGTTTAACTGATTAAAAATGATGAAGTTCTGCTTTTCAATGCTAGAAATACATTTCACTTTCCATTATTTTCTATTATTTTTCCTGTTGAGACAGTGGGTGAGGAAAAGTGTCAGAAACCACTAGTATTCCCTGCAGGAAGAAAGTCTGTGTAATGTTTCTGCCATTACCTTATACAAAATTGCTTTTATGCGGCATATATCAGCACTTACAAAATTATACCATGTGTTGAAATAAAGGATAAAACGTTTAGAAAAAAAATGTTTATCAGGTGAAAAAGTAAACAAATATTCCAAAAATAAATTTGGGAAAAGCTTATATAAATTGTTTGCTCTTATCTGTAAGTATTAATGGTATTTTATAACACACTTTACAAACACAGAAATGAAAAAGTAGGGGAATTATGGCAGCATTCATTGAGACAGTATTTCCTAGAATTTTACAAGTATAGTTTGGTAGTAAGTGATCATGCAGACTGTTGAAGGTGTAATACAAACCTTTGCAAAGGAAGAAGAGTGAAGCAGTCTGTTACATGATTAAGTGTCTATCTTAGGTGCTTTATTGAATGCTTTTACTTCTTTTTTTATGACACTATTTAATGGTTGGAGTCCCCATAATATTTCAAGCATTTTGAAGACAACTGTCACATATGTCACATGTTTCTGTAGTCCTTTCTACTTTGATAATTTAATTATTGAACAAAGAATTGTTTGTGTCAGGGGTTGCATTGCTGCTGATATTCAATACCATGTTGCTATCAAGTCAGCTTTAAAATGAAAGTGCTGGCTGGAGCAAAGCATTACAGGACTTAAGTTCAGACTGTAACATGAGAGACTTCCTCTTCTGGTTGCTGATTGCAGTTTCTGGGTTTGGGGCTGTTGGTCCTTTGAGTAGAGATGTCTAAGAGTTGGGAGATGGGAGGAAGTCACCAGCTTCTGCTGATGCTTCTGCAAATTGCTGCGCTTTTCTGCAAATAAGCTAAGATACTTGTGCATTTTATCACCTTGCTAAGCTCTCTTTATCTCAACCCAGAGACTTTTTTTCCTGTTACTTTCCCTCCCATCTATGTATGGAGAGTGGGGCCTAAGAGCAGGCAGTGTTGACCCAGGCAAATCAGGCAAAAGTAGCTATTTGTATTTATACTTTTAATGAATTTTATTTTTACAGTCAAAAATAATTTCCATCAGATAACTTGAATTAAACTTTATTTTAACTATTCAGATTGCTCTCTGGCACTAGAGGAAGTTGACCATTCTAATGTGTAGCCAAACAAACTCTATCCACTAACAACCTGCATAATTCTGTTTTCGCACAAGATACTTATTCCTTCAAATTCTTTAGCAATTTGAACAGTAGTGTTTTGAGAGCAAATCTTATAATGCCACTGTTATTTTAAACAAAACAATGACTTAAAATATTATGCTTGGATTCCTTTCAACTGCCTCAAAAATCCTGCAATTAAATGTTGTATTAGTCAGTAACTGGACTGAAATATCAACAGACACCAATTTAAAATGGCTTTAAAATAGAATCCAACTGAAATGGAAAATTAATTACAATTTAAACTGGAGTGGCAAAAGCAGAGAATGTACATAACTGGTTTTGATCTTGTGACATTTAAGTTCTAATTCAGTAATGGTGAAAGTAGTAGTGTTTTGCAATGTATATCCTAAAGAAAATTACTGGAAAATTATCAGGTAACCCAAAGATGCAATCAAGCTTAACAAACATATCATTAATTATAAATATGAAACTGCTGCTAGGCTTATGTGTACTTCAATAATTATTCAGGGAAGAGATGTGGTTTAAACTATCATCTGTGGGGTGATAATATTCAAAGAAAACAAATGGCACAATGTGTCACATAAACAAACAGGTTGGAAATCTTCTTTCAGCTCTAATTTTACTGTAGTAATTTAAATTTACCCAAAACATCCAACTATTCTCA
Source organism: Colaptes auratus (assembly GCA_015227895.2). NCBI lineage: Eukaryota > Metazoa > Chordata > Aves > Piciformes > Picidae > Colaptes > Colaptes auratus. The sequence goes on from CM037632.1 coordinate 48,386,373, forward strand.
ATTTGTAAAAGTAAATGGAACTTAAAACTAATAATTTATCTGATCTAAACAAATTGGCTCAATTGTGATGTAGAAAAATGCCCCTGTTAAAAATAGTCATTGAAATATCAGAGTATCTGTTTTAAACTATGCTTTAATCCTTCTGTGAATCCACATTCAATGGACACCTTATGTGTACTTTGTAAGGCCCTTAGCAAAAGAATGTAGATTTTTTCACTGTGAAAAGCACTGTTAACATAGAAGTTAGCTACTTTAACATGAGTTCAATATTAGATGTTTAATTCTAAACCAATTTACATTTATATCCATTGAAAAGAAATATGTATTTTTGACAGCTAATCTATCATGTCCTAAAAGAGGTCCATAAGACAGTTGGGAGGATTTATAATAATTTCCATCCATTCTCATTCAAAAAGGGAGTGTAGGGTGATTAATGCAGACTTTGATGATCTATCTTTTGGAGGTCTGAATTTGAATGAGATGAAACCCATACTTAGTTTCCACTGACATGAACGTAACAAAAACCATCTCATCAGGTGTCTCCAGAAGAATCTCAAATAAAGAGTATCTATCATTCTCCAGAACAATTTAACAAACATCTCCATTTACAACAGCCATTAAACTTACAGCAACATGGTCCATTTTGATTAGAGTCAACCGCAGGTAGAATAAGGAGTTTTTGAAACATGTTATCTTTGCTCTTATTGTTACTCCTTTCTATCTATCTATCTATCTATCTATCTATCTATCTATCTATCTATCTATCTATCTATCTATCTATCTATCTATCTATCTATCTATCTATCTATCTACCTATCTATCTATCTATCTATCTATCTATCTACCTATCTATCTACCTATCTACCTACCTACCTATCTACCTACCTACCTATCTACCTCCCTCCCTCCCTCCCTCCCTCCCTACCTACCTACCTACCTATCTACCTACCTACCTACCAACCACTTATATCTCTCTAGCTGTGTAATCTATAGGGGTTTTTTAAATCATTATTTGTTAATTATGGTTTTAAAAAGCTTTACATTTTCTCATGAAATAAATAAAAGACAAATCAATACAGCTACCAAAAAGCCATGAAAAACATCCTGCTTTCATGAACAAGGCATACAGAATGGCTATTAGGCTGTGTGGAATAATTTATATGAAACTATAGAATGCTTAATTTGTTGTAATAAGCTGTATGTTACAAGGCTACAAAAGCTAGATACTAGGCTGTCATGTGCAATCTCATCAGGTAGCTCTTATTTTGAAAATTCTGTATCCTAATGCAGGTCATGCTGTGAAAAAGGCAGAATACTGAAAGTGTCTGAGAGATTCTCAAAGTGAAGGCTGTGCCTCTGAAAATCATAGCAAGCCACTTGTTGTTTACAGTAGACCCCCTAAAATATTTTTAGCATGTTTCTGGGTTTTGTAGCAAAAATAAAGTAGAAATTTTAGCGTACATTTATTGGGAGAGGTGTTGAAGGAACAATATAAATGTCATTTACAAGCAAAATATTTGAACTTATCTTGTATTAATTTTTAATAACAAGCACTGTTTTATATATTCATTTTGTAACAGCATATGTGGAGAGAGGCTGAATTCAAAGACAAACCAAGTTAACCTGCGATTGAGATGAATTTGATCAAATGATCAGCTTCTAATGAAAAAATAAGGTTGGGTACAAATGTTAAAGGAACAGAAACTGAATACAAAGGTATGCATGGATGCCACAAGCCAAAGCCAATGAATTTTTAACAGCTCTGCTTGAGAATTTGTTGTCAAATAACACCTCCAGAAGATTATCTGGTTTTAAAGTATTCACAACCCGCCCAAATAATATATGTGGATTCAAGCCAACAAAGCACCTGCTAACTACTATGTAGTGCATTATTTATCTCCTCCTTTAGAAGACTGTTTCATAAAAGTGCCTCAGGAGAATTTTTATATGAGATCAATAACACTTCTGAATTTCTGAGTGACCAAGAAATGTGCTTGAGTTACTCTCAGGGACAGATAATAAATATAAGACTTATGAGAAGAAAGGGATTAGTACAATAGATACAAAGTGAAACACAAGATCTTGAAAAAGACATTGTTAAGGCTAATATGTCTATATTTAGACTTACTATCTCTATTTTGATTTATGGGAACATGTGTGTGCTTCACTCACCTCAGCCTGCAGTACACACACACATATATATACACACATGATGTTTTTTCTTACCACCCTTGAATAGAGGAAAAATGAGAGGAAAATAATTTCAGGAAAATTATAGGAAAAGCAGGTAAACAGACCATGAGGAATGGTGTCTGCCATACTCACAAATCCAATTCCATCTAAACACGCCTGAGCAACTTATTAAAAACATATTTAGCAGCTTTAGGTTTCAAATTATCAAAGTGACAACATTTTTATTTGTGATTTGAAACCATCCTCCTCTCCACTCCCAAGATCATAGAATCATAGTATCATAGAATGGTCTTGCTTAGAAGGGACCTCCAAAGGTCATCTAGTCCCACCCCCTCTGCAGTAAGCAGAAAGATGCCTTGTTCTTGGATGAATGGATATAAACAAAACAGAATTGGTTGAAAACAGGAACAAACAAAAAGTTATCAGGAACTGTTAATACTAAAAACATCATTGGTCAAAAGTCTTTACACATTTCATTTATTGGTCACAGCGGTGAATGAAGTTAAGAACCAATATATGGCAGACTAAAGTGATTCAATTTGTTCATGAGAAAAAAGAGACTCATAGATTACCATGTTGTACATAGAAGTTATTGAATGATAACTAATAGATGATGAATAGGAATTGCTGTGACTGTTCCATTCTGCTCTTAGTCTTCATAGGAGTTGGCAACATGGGCTGGCTCCCAGCCAATTTACTTCCCTTCTGTAGTTTCCAGGACATTCAAGTGTCTTGGCAGCAATAATGTGTTAGATCAGCCTGATCTATCCCAGAAGGATGACTGGTTGCTTGCACACTCTATGAAACAATTTGTGATTTTTAAGGGACTTAAGAGATGCTACTCCAAATAGCTTCTCTGGTTTGAGACATATGCTCTAAAAAGTTTCTCCTTGAAAACAGTGCATGAACAGTAGTGTCTAGATAGCTCTAGACTAAATAAATGTTTCTTACTTGTGATAAACCCATGCAATGACTGCTGAATGACAGTTATTGCAGGGAGCCAGCACGGTGTGCTCCAACCTCATTAATGTGCCTTTCTACAGAAAGCCACAGGTAGAGAATTAGAATTCACTTGTCTGTATTATTTCATTCTAGTGCATGGTACTCTCACAATCAAATCTAATATCAAGATAATAGTGGATAAGTATTAAAAACATGACATTTAAAAAATAAAATAAAATCACATTTTTAAGGGACTTTCAAATGCAGAAAACTGGCTTCTGCTCTGGTTGCAGTAAAACTAGAGAGAGACATTAAACAATGATCTAGGTTTTTTTTCTGAGCTTTTAACAAATATTCAATTAACTTTTTCCATTTGCCACATAGATTAGGCTATGGAAAGGCACAAAAAAAGAAGTGTCTTCAGTGTAGATGTCAGTTCTGCCTAATGCTTCGCTGATTAAGTCCTGTTGAATTCTAAATTCAACTGTAAATCAAGCCCCATATTCATCCCTCTTTCCTACAGACATAATTACATGCCCCTTAAGAGCTCACTCCATCTGCTGCCAAGATGGGAAATATTTAGGTGAGTCAGAAAGTGGAAGACTTTTTAACCAATCAGAACATTTGGAAGATAAAGCTTAGTGACTTAGAAGAAAAAAAGTGGAAAGAAGATGGTTACATAATTCCACCCATATCTAATCTAAATGATTCATGTGCCTGCTAGGCCTTATAAGACAATCTCTTAATCCATATCCTTTACTCTGAATTCGCTTCGAGGGTTTCATGGGTTGGAGTTTTTTTCTCTGAAAGAGAGCACCATCCTCAAACTAGCACAGCCACAGTTTTCTGTGAAGGCAATAAAGTAGTCTCTGGCACAAAGAGTCTTTTTCTTGGGAAATTAGAAAAGGAAAAGTTAATCTGCTCAGTAATTAATTCTGAAGTACTAGGAGTTGGAATAAGAGGTTTAGAAGTCTATGTAAATGTGGCCACGAGGCTTCTGAATGTGCAATATATTCAATTAGGGAAAATCAGTATAATTTAGACTTCCATAGTGATTTTCTTTCCTCTATTTTCTTTCTCAATTGGTTTACTTTTGTTTGGTCTGCAATACAAATTTGAATGTACCATGTTCTTGAATAGCTAGCTGTAATTCAGTAGAGGCCAGATGATCATAATTTCAGTAATATTGGCAAAGCTGAACAGAACTCTGACTTGTAATCATGGATTTGCTAAGTGTACATTTTGAAAAGGGTAACAATTGGAAATGAATAGAAAGCTGAAGCATTCTTACCTGATCTTGAATCTAAATTTTTTTGCTGATGCACTCCACAGCCATTCAACATCATGACTCACTGGCTAGGCACAGCAGCTGGAGGCTCTTTTTGGCAACAGAAACCTAGGAAAGGGGAGTTGTAAAACTGTAATGAAAAAGAAGTTTTTAAAAGGATGAAGAAATAAAACAACTGCTATTGATTATTACACTAAATGTTAATTTGTGGGTTTAAATCATTGCAGTCAGGTTAACACTGTGGAAAATAACAAGAAAAAAGTACCTCAGATGGCTTTATTCAATGATTTTGACTGCCTTGCAGCTATTTTATTTCATCTATAAGCATTTAATGTGTCCTAAGTGGCCTCAAGTGTGCTTATACATGTGTACACAAAACAAAATATTTCTTAGTGGTATATATGAGAATAAGAAGAAATAATAAAGTGAGGAAGAGTAAATGTAAATGTAGGAAGAATAACAGCAGCTTTTGAAAATTATCTGAATGAAAACAAGTCAGGGTAGAGACTATAGGAAGGAAATATGTAGCATAATACACAATAAGGCCAATGAAAGTACTGTGCAGGAAAATATTGTGCAAAATCCTTAGTTATCATTAAGTTGTTTAAGCTCATGTTGCATTATTTTCATTAAGTATAATCTTTACTGGTAAGTACACAGAATTTGGCTTTGAAGATGTTCAAATTTCATGATGTTCCAGAACTTCAATAAAAACAAAGGCAACTCAGTATTTGTAAGATACATTTTTAATGCTCATTTGATCAAACTCAAAGTTCAAAATAAACCATAGGACATCTCAAAATGCAGATCACACTTAAAAGATTTACATGGGTTTTGAAATTTAAACCAGTTCTGCATTAAGTAAATGTTACAGCAATGCAATAAGAAAATTATGGTCTCCAGGCTGTTGTACCTCTGTATCTTGTTTTCTTTAATGTTTTGATCTTTTCTACTTCTTTCCAATGTAAGAAAGAAGGATAGCACATTTTAGGGAAGTAAAGGTCAACATAGTTCAGATTAGAACCAATCCAATCCAGTATATTGGGTATTAAACAAAATAGAGAAATATTTTTTTAAATAGTCTTAATACAAGTTTTACTAAGAAATATTACACTTCAATGATTTTTGTGGTAAGGAAAACACTTCCCTCCCATGGACATAAGATATTATCCTAAAGTGGTTTTTTTTAAAATTTATTTTAAAGTTATTTCTTCTCTTATCCAGGGATTAATGTTCCTATAATATATACAATTCGACTCTAGGGCTGGCTGGTCTTTCATATTTTCACTTGCACTTCTGGTTTAGTTGCTGTTTTTTACTCTAAATGGGCAAAAGGAAAAAAAAAAAGATAAGAAAAAAGAGGCTCAGAATTGTGTTTTTCTTACTGGCTGAAAAAAGTCTTCATTTTGTGAAGAAGCAGATAAAATGAGAAAATGTAAACAAGATACATCTTTTAAACCACTCCGTCAGTCTTATAATAAAAGTATATCATTATCAATAGCTAAAAGTATCACAAGCACCTTAGTAGAGCACAGAAAGCTGACATCATTCATTAGTAGAATACAGATAACTATTAGATGTCAAAGAAACAGTTTCCAAAAGTGGCAAAACAATGTTTAAATTAAGGAAATAAAAAAGATCATACAATTTGGGAAGTTAAATATAAAACCATAGTACTACAGTTACAAAATATTCTGAAGGGTAGCTAATATAATAAGTGGAAGTGGAAACATTTTCAGCCCTATCAAAAATAGGAAGTCTGCCAGAAAGTACACCAGGCTTAAAGATGACTGCTGAATAAACAGAAGTTTTCAAACAAGAAAAGACCTAACTAGAAAAAGCTACATTTACTATTCCCATCAGTGTGCACTACAGAGAAGCTTTAAAAATATCTTATGCCAAAACCATTCCTTTGAAAGCAGTTCAAAAATCTCAAAGTTTCAAAGCTATAGATTTTAAAATACATCAATAATGAAGTGGAAGACGGTATTCATTAAAATGTTCTACAAAAGCATGGTAGTCAAACTTATTAGAGGAAGCTTGAAATGATTACCTGAAAGTTATCTTGACACTGAGGTGCATGAAGTAGCAACAGTTTGTCCTGAGGGAGGAAAGAAAAATTACAGACCAAAATGTCTTATTCCTACACTAGAGAAACTGGTTGTAACAACAATTAAATTGGTAGATGCATGGATGTGTGTTCAATTGAGGCAATACAAACATGATGATAGTGGATTCCAGACAAGCCTCACTGACTAGAAGTTTTCTGAAATGGTCTGTAAGTGTGTGAATGAGATTTGATTCTGTATATTTAGATTTTCAGAAGACTTTGTGGCAATGGCTTTCATAGAACTTTAATTCTCAGGAGTCATGAGAAATTGAGTTGTCAGTGGTCTGTCAAAACAGAATATTCTTGCAGTGATTAATAATGGAAAAATAATTAGAAAGAAGAAAGTAGAAACAATTGGTCAATTTTCACAGTGAGGGCCAAGTAAGAGTAACATTCTAAACATATCTATAGATATAAATGATCACACATAGATGTATACACACACAAATGTGCATGTCTTTAGGTATTACATTGAAAACTGTAGTGGATTGACCTTGACAGGCTGCCACTCTCTCATTCCCATGCCTCAACAGGACGGGGGGAGAACTTAAGATGAAAAAGCTTGTAGGTTAAAATGAATACAGGAATACCTTTTAGCAGTTACCCATCATGGGCAAAACATACTCGAGTTTGGGAATTAATTGAAGATAAAACGAGAGTTGGATGGTGAGAAATACTAGTAGCAGACCAAGTTTTAAAAGGAAGCCTGACTTGTGCTCAGCATTTAGTGAAATGGGTTACACAACCTAGCATGCTTCAAAACAGCAAAGGTCTTCCTGAGGATGCTCCACTCCTCAGTTTCTTCTTGTTTCTGTGCTAGCACAGGCCTGCACTGAGCTCTTGTGGCTCTCAGTCCGAAGTTTTTCCCATTCTGTGGTGTGGTGACTAGGATGTAAAACTGTAAAAGTTAGGCAATAAAAGTAAATAAATGAAGGCTATCAGGTAATGATAGGACTAGGGGGAATGGAATGAAGCTGGAGGTGGGGAGATTCAGGCTGGATGTGAGGAGGAAGTTCTTCACCATGAGAGTGGTCAAGCCCTGGAATGGGTTATCCAGGGAGGTGGTTGAGGCCCAATCCCTGGAGGTGTTTAAGACCAGGCTGGATGAGGCTCTGGCCAGATTGATCTAGTGTGGGGTGTCCCTGCCCATGGCAGGAGGGTTGGAACTAGATGATCCTTGTGGTCCCTTCCAACCCTGACTGATGCTATGATACTATGAAATAAATGTGTTCATTTTGAAAAAGATAGCAGAAAATGTCATTCCTAGGCAGCTTCAGAAGGTGGTGTGGAAGTAGCTTTGACATTATTCCCAATATTTGTCACCAAGATTTGCTGTCTGTTCTGCCTCTGCATAGTCATTCAGATTTTCAAACACTTCTTCCATTACAATGTATCCTCACATATTTTTGTACTGGCTTTATTTTAGTTTCCTTTCTAGGGGCACTTCTTTTAATGTGATTTTTTTACTGTGCACCCACAATCTGTATTTCCTTCATATCTTCAACATCTTACATATTTAATTATGTTGTATAAATTTGTTGCCATATAAAGGCTCACTGTGTGATCATAATTATGTAAATGATTGTGTCATGCTGTACATGATTTCTTAGAATAATTATTGGTTAAATATTGCTTTCAAGAGAGGAAAAACATGTATTAAATAAGTCATATAACAAAATTATCTACTTAAAAGTTTCCACTCGATTCCTAACTAACTAATTCATTGTCAGTAGCTGGGAGCATTTAGAACAGTAAGATCTCTTCATCCAGGCCTTGGATATGGACTGTCTACTGAATGATAAATTCATGATTTGATACTGCTTTTTTGGGAAATAATTTCCTACCAAAACAGGCTTCAATTTTCATTCTGTTAACATTTCAACCCTGTTAGCCTCTTTTAATTTCTGTATTATGTAACTAAGGGCATTTTGCTTCATGTGGCATAAAATAAGCAGTAAGTGTTAAAGACATTTAATATAAAATATGAGGCATCGCATCGATATCATTATAAAAAGCACAGAGCTGTTCCTACCCAAAATGCTCTTTTTACCAAAATCTACAGACTATTTCACCTCAGAAACAAGTGTTGTATTCATGCCCATGATTTAGAAAAGTGAAAGGCATCTTTTCAAATTCCTAGTTCATAAACATTAAAAGCATTTTAAACCTGTTTTATCAGTGGATCATTATAGTTGTTTGCATAGGTGTCAGATTAGAATGAAGTTGGGAAATCAGATTAACTATTTTTCCAACAAGTGTTTTTGTATGGGAAATTCTTCCAGCAAGGTAAAGCTGGTGGGATAGCCTTACAGTACATAATTTCCAGGGCCATTACTGAATAAGTAGGTCCCATGGGGAAAAGATATTGTATTATTAATACACGCTCAAGCTGTCAAATAAGTGCCTTAAGTATTAGGTCACGCACAGAGTAGAGACCAGGCTTTAAATTTCTCTAAATTATGATTCATATCATCCCTCCCTAAGTGTTTAAGAATGGTAGAATGCAAACATGGATATAGCAAAGCTCCTCAAAGTGAGTGTATTTCAGTTACAGCTGATGATCTGGGACCAGATCCAAAAGCACTAGGCGACACTGAAATCAATGGGAGTTAGGTACTTAAATGTCTTTGTGCTTTTCTTTTGAAGTTCATAATATTTCATCCATGATGTTTAACTCTGTAGTGTTTCTAACACTCCCTTTATATATATTTTTTTTTTGCTTTTAACATAAATTTATAACTACTTAGGAACATATTAACTGTTGCATTTTCATGACCAACAGCAGAATTTTTCTTATCACTCTGCCTTGCTTTTCTTTTTCCTTTTGTATTCAAGAATTATAGATCTTCCTTATGATCTTTACTGTGTATTGAACACAGTCATGGAATACATAAGCTTGTTTGGGTCTTGACAATTATGACTGATGACATCATTCCTAATAATTCAAATGCTGACAAATTAAGAGTTATACTTTGATTCTCCCTGATGTCTGCCACTGAAATCTGCATGTAGACACAGGAGAAGAGAGGAGAAGTTCGGAGAGGAGAGGTTCGGAGAGGAGAGGTTCGGAGAGGAGAGGAGAGGTTCGGAGAGGAGAGGTTCGGAGAGGTTCGGAGAGGAGAGGTTCGGAGAGGTTCGGAGAGGTTCGGAGAGGAGAGGGGAAGGGAGGGGAGGGGAGGGAGGGGAGAGGTTCAGAGAGGAGAGGTTCGGAGAGGGGAGGGGAGGGGAGGGGAGGGGAGGGGAGGGGAGGGGGGAGGGGAGGGGAGGGGAGGGGAGGGGAGGGGAGGGGAGGTTGGGAGGGGAGGGGAGGTTGGAAGAGACCTTCAAGATCATTGTGTCCAACCCATCATCCAACACCATCTAATCAACTAAATCATGGCACCAAGCACCCCATCAAGTCTCTTTCTAAACATGTCCAATGACGGCAACTCCACCACCTCCCTGGGCAGCCCCTTCCAATGGCCAATCACTCTTCTCTATGAAGAATTTCTTCTTAACATCCAGCCTAAACCTCCCCTGGCACAGCTTGAGACCGTGTCCTCTTGTTCTGGTGCTGGTTGCCTGGGAGAAGAGACCAGCCCCCGCCTGTCTACAACCTCCCTTCAGGTAGCTGTAGAGAGCAATGAGGTCTCCTGTGAGCCTACTCCTCTCCAAGGTACACAACCCCAGCTCCCTCAGCCTCTCCTCAGAGGGCTTGTACAAGTAAGACCAGGAAAGAAAAAACTAGACTGTAAAATCTTTGAGAACATCTTACTTTGAGGGGAGAAAACATGTAAGGAAAGAATTGATCTTTTCATTGTTCACTAAGCTTCCCATTATCTAAACCAGAAAAACGAATGGTTTGGATAGCATGCAGCATAGCTTGGAACAGCATCAAAACTTGACTTCTTATGCTCTTATGGAGAAATCAGGCATAAAACATGGCCTCATATGATAAGAAATTTTAAACTACATAAAACATTTATCATTGAATGGACATACATTATAAGAGATCAAAGGAAAAATATTTAAGCATTAAACTGAGCTCTCTTTTTACCACCTTATCCTGTTCCCTGCTCTGTTCCACTGATGATTACAACCACGAGGGAAATAAAATAAAATAGATTCACATGGGGTATTTAAAATATAAATTACTGATGGCTGCATGGGAACAATTTTTCACTTTCATTTCTTTCTTATATGTTGTGTACAGGAATGTCACTGTTTCTTTGTTGCAGTGTGAATATGCTGTAAAAGTACTTATAAAACCCATAGTGAATTAACAGTTACTGCCAAATAAATCGATGTGCAGTAGAGAAGTTGATTTATATCTTGTGTTCATACACTGCAGCTTCCAGTAATTTGGCTGTATATTTTCAGGACAGTTTTAACATTATTTAGAAAAATATTTTCTTTGTAGTGCATATGTATTGCTTGTTTGAAGATAAATCACACTTAATTGTACTGTTCATTCTTGGTTTGTTTTCTTTCAAAAAGAAGTTTGAGAACTTCTCAGTGTTCTTTCACATAAACTGCATAAACTGCAGCTAAATACTTCACCACACAATGTTACTACATGTTTAGCACCACAGTCTTCATAGTCAACCAAGAAGAAAATGCTTGCATCCAAAGTTTAAATGAAATAAATACCACTGCTTCAAGTTGACAACTGATAATCTAGAATACACAGCTTTCAACGACTAGTCTGCTGTTAGCACAATAGGTTAGTTTGAATCCCTTTGATGTAGGAAGGTGAAGATGTTTGGTTAATTGGATTTGAATGTTAACTGAAAGCCATGACACAGCAAAGTGTGAATTTATGTATTATGTTGAAAGGAAAAGGAGAAGTATTTTTAAAATTGGAAAAAGGCAGACAACAATATACTTTTTGGGTTGTTTTTTTTTGTCCCAAATAATCCTGAATGAGAAATGTTACTGCATGATAATTGCCTTAATTTTGGGGTTTGCAGTTTTCTTTCCCCCTGAAAAAAACATAGGCAATGAAAAAAAAAGAAGCAGAAGACAGGAAGTGGAATAATGCAGTATATCTACTTTGCTGTATTTCCTGTGCTACTTGATGGAGAATATCATCTGAACAAGGCAGAATAAATAAGTTTGTAGGATAAGCAAATGATTATGAAATTAAAAGGGAACAGTAGCCTATACTCTACTACCCAAAGTCATTATATATATTAAAGACACCCCAAAAACACAGCAGTAGAAATATTTTTAATTCTTTTTCAAACAATCTCATTTTATTTCTCCAAAATTCTTTAATTAAAGATAATATCAATTTACTATGAAAGTAGTGAATAAAATCTGAAAAGTGGAACATATTTGAGAAGAGCATTTTGGAAAGCTCTTTGTGTTTTCATTGTGTGCTTAAAAGAGGGTTGTTGCTGTCCAAAATGGAAGGGTAACACTGAGCTATAGAATTAAGGAAGAGAGCTCTAAGGAATCTTTTACGTAATACTACACATAAATGTAGTTCAATACAAGATATGCTGCATGTACTTCAGAACAAAATGCTTAGTAAACAATAAAAAACTGTGATAAAAATGGTTGGTAACGTTGGTATTGAAGCAAACACATAGATAATATTTCATTGGTATATTATAATATCAGCTATACTCTGTGGATATTGCATTTAAACAGAAATAGCTTTGCTTTGCCTAGATGGAATGAAGAAGATATTGCAGACCACTGTTATTACACTGTTTGAGGTCACCTTCAGAGTTATTTTCAAATGGCTTCAGGTCATAATGATTTAAGCCAGTCTATTTTGGCATGATTCTTTTTCATTCGTCTCTCTTTTGCAGAAGAGGCAGCACTTGAGGGTGCTCAGAAGTCTTCATTGGCCATTATAAAGGCCATATGTTAAGCTATACCAATCCTTTCCAGTTTTTTAGCATTTAATGCCTTGGCACATCCCCATGGAAACAGGGTAACAGCTTTGGTGCTGCCTGCAGAACTGTCTTATGATTCCTCAGTGATGTAGCTGGATACACTGTTTTCTTATTTCTCCGAAAGCTAGTTTGTTTTCATTTACTTGATCCTCAGGAATATGTAAACCCAAAGGTTTATGCTGCCATTCTCTTCGCCATGTTTCTAGTTTTATTTAATGTCCCAAATTAAAGGTTATTTTGATTACTAGGTGTAAACTTGTGAATGAAGAGAGAAGAATTGAGACTGTTTAGATTGTTCAATAAAATAAAAAAGAGAGTGCGTAGAAAGACTTTCTCTATGTTGTAAGAATGTTAGTTCTTCTTAGTCTGCACATTTAAAGCTTCAGAATTTGGATATGCTTTTCCTTTACAATGAGTGTTTAAACAGCAAACTTTACTACAAATGACTCAAGCAAACTACAGGAAATTGAGGAAGTCATTACAGACAAGGATCTGGGGAGAATGAAGAAGCATATTCTTAACACATGAACAAACTGTTGGGGAAAGAGTATAACAAAAAGACTCTTTCATGCATGCATTTACTTTTGTTGGTGGTGTCATGTTTCTTCTGTTGCAATCAATATAGCATATTTTTGTCAAGATTGTTTAGGAAGATGTAACAATCATCACACCAGAGAGATCGTTAGTGTCAGCATCTAATACAGAATTTTGCTTTAGGCACACGTTTTTTTCTCATGCTAAATCTTTCTGAATCATTCTTCTTCCATTTTTTTTTTAAATCTACACTAATCAATCTTCATTTTACAGACAATCAAGGAGAGATAAATGAGAGTTCTTAGCATGTAGTCCTCCAAGAGTGATTATAATGATAAAAAGAATCATTACAATGTAGAATTTATCTTTAATCTCCCCTAAAGTTCAGAAAATTGTGGAAGATATTTTGTGTCATAGTACTAATTAATTATAAACAATTATAATTACTTTCATTATATTATTATATTAATTATAATTAATTTTAGGAATAATATTTATTCATTTGCTTATATGTTCATTCTTTCTGCATTTATTGTCTAGATTTATTTGTGCAAATCCTCTGGTCCTAGAGACTATAAGTGTTTACAGGTAAATGCATAGAGCTTTCACTGAGAGATCAATCACATGATTTGTCTTGTTTCCCTGACATACTTCTGGTTTGACCTCATTCTGTCTTCATGAGATCTATCTTCTATTTTATCATTGGCATACAAATATGACACAATTTAGTCAAGCCAACAGCAAAAGCTGTTCACATATTGGGGGTTTTTTGTTCGTTTGTTTTGTTTTATGAGTAAGTGAAAATGCTCCCCATTGAACAGTATAGTTTGGGCATAGTTTGCTGCCAGAGTTTTGTTTGCTGGTGCCAAAAAGATTTCAACAGGGAAGAAAGTGTGAGTGACATTAAATATTCAGAGAATAGTGACAGACGTTGCAATGCTTAAAATGTAAAGCGCATCAGTAAAGACCATTCCAATCAGAAAACACTGGTGTTCAAGTACAGAGATGTCATCAAAACATCTCTGGAGTCTACTTTGCCAATGTTTGGCATTAGTTAATTGTGTTTCAAAGAGACAAGAAGCTGTACTGCTTTTATATTCATTACATTAAAAACAAACAAAAAAACCCAAAACAAAACCAGAAAACAACTTAGTATCATTTTGTAGCAAATTTAAATTGCTCCAAGAATATAAAATCTTTGTCATTATCTGAATTCACAGAAGACAACAATTTAGTAATGTTCAAAACACACTGCTGCACTGAGTCAGCATTTGTTCTTTGGTTCTCCTAATTCCAAGAGAGAGATGTTACTGCAGGAAATAAATTGGTCAATAATTTAGATGAATGGAGAACTGAAAATTCCCATGGCAAAAAATACAACTTTTAATGGATGCCTAATGATGCTGAATCTTAGAGAGTTTGCTGACATCCACAAAATCAAACACAATGCTCAGACACTGAACCCTATCTTTATGTTTCGGTTTTGCTCCAGCGTCTCCAAAATGCCACAGAAAAGAATTTGAGAGGGAAAAAAACCAAATCAACCAATCAATCAAATCTTCAACAAAAGAGGACCTGAAGCTTAATCTGATGCCACAAATAATGGTTGGAAAAAAATTTACCATGAGAGTATCAGGCATGGTGTCTGAATCACTTGCAGAATAGTTTATAATAAAAGATACGAATCCTGTCTTCTGAACAACCGAAGAACAATGACTTGATCTTGGCTCCTGTCCTCACAGTGTATTCTCTTTAGAGGATGACAGAGTGGTTTTAGATAAAAATTATTGTTTCCTGAGGCAGTTTATGAGAGTCAATGCAGATGTTTTTTTGGCCAGGTAGTTTTGGAGACCTAGAATGTAGTATCTAGATCAACAGAGCAAAGGCCTGGTCTTAATTTATGCTAAATTCAGATGAGATTTTTCTGATATTATTAATATCTGCTATTACCTATGTGTAATTATTATTATCTTCTTGCTATCTCGTTTAATTGTTTGCTTTTATAAAGTACAGAGATGAAAAATAAAGCAACCCAGAATGCAACAAAGGTGTATTTTTTCCTAAACAGTTTTTAAGACATTCATGGGAAATCTTGAAAAGAACAGCATATAAATTATTAAAGATGCATTCAATTCCATGTAGCAGTGACCTGAACAGAGAACTTGATGAACCTGTAGATATGTTTTAATTTCCTCTTGAGATTTAATCAGACTCTTCAGGTGGAGAGCCATGTAGAAAAATGCATGTAGTATTTGTTAATTACCATGAGTTCAATTTTGCCATTTTTTTCCAGAGCATTCCAGACATTTTTGACTTTGTTAAAATTGGCTTCCTGGGGAAAAGTCATGTTTCCTGACAGTGGTCCTCATAGTAGATGTTACAGGGGTAACAGAGGCAGAATTAATATCTCCCAAAATCTGGTCAAGAAAATATAGGGTCTCCATACCTAGCATACCATTTGATACATTAGATTGGTTTCCAAGGGTGTGATCATCCAGTTTCTTGGGTAAAGGGATGGAGGAGATTATCATGTTTATAAAAACCTCCAAATGAGAATGTTTTGGCTGCATTTCCTTTTGAACTCTTGTTTTTAAAGGATTTTAAATTGCTTGTATGGCTAGTTCATTACCAGTAGCCTGTAGGAAATGCATTATATATTCTATTTCTTTTTACTATGACAGTCAGAATTGTTCTCTCACATTATTAAAGCAAAGTTGCTTTTGATTAAGACACGGTATTTAATTAAATAATAGACCTCAACTTCTCTCAAATTGTCTCCTATTCAGGGTTTAGATGTGATACTGAATTTATCTTATGTTTCTTCTACTCATAGTACAATTGAGAATTAGTAAAAAAATGCTAAATATTTGTCTTCTCTTTATGCAAAAATCACATCCTAGCTTATAACAAACCTGTTGGATTGTTGTCTGCTGCCTTGCAGAAAAGACCAAAAGAAACATGCCTAAATCGATGTTTATCAGGGAGAAGACAAAAAAAAAAACTCACCTTTTCTCCTGACAAGGAAATAAATGTGTCACCTGTAATATATAATACTCAGCACAACAGAATAACTTCTAATAACACCACTCATTTGCTGATGTTTGTACCTTTGCCTCCTTTCCAGAACCATGTCCATACACACCAGAAACTGAAGTTAATAACTGTGGGGGGCTCAGAAATAACCTGCAACGTGTCTATAGCCTGGAACACTTTTTTTTCCCCACAAAATTCTGAATATAAGGACCTGGAAATTATTATTAGACAGTACTTTGTGATTATTGTTCATTGACTGCC
Organism: Colaptes auratus; assembly: GCA_015227895.2. Taxonomy (NCBI): domain Eukaryota; kingdom Metazoa; phylum Chordata; class Aves; order Piciformes; family Picidae; genus Colaptes; species Colaptes auratus. Next base: position 48,402,619 of record CM037632.1, read on the forward strand.
TAGAAGTGATTGCCTTCAAGGAACAGAATAACTTAAAACAAGATCTGATTGTATTATACTTTCCAACAAATTGCAGCCAGAAAAATAACCTGTGGCTCAACTTTAAATGAAATTGTGATTACATTATCTCATTTTATTAGCTAGATTAAACATACTTTCAGGTTCAATTTTATCTATGGTACATCCACATATTAAAAGAATATACTTTCTTATACAAAAAGGTATCTTAATCCATTCCACTGAGGACTGCTCTCAACATAGTATCCAAACGCCTAAGATTTTTTTTTTCATTTCTTCATGATACCTTATAAATAAAAGAGCACAAAATTACTTCTGCAAGCAGAAATAAAGAATAATGATCTCTTAAAAATAGATTCAAAAGAAAACAATTCCATCTTTTAACCACATTTATGATATTTGTCTGAAAATGATGATAACATTTAGTAACTGGTATGAAGTTATTCTTACAATGAGGAGATTGTTGGAAGCAGAAGGCCAGCCTCTTTAAAATACCATGTGCCTGAGACCAAGAAAATGCTGAGCTTGTGTTTCTAAAGTACAGCTAAGGGAATGAAAGAACTATTGTTTGCTGGTGGGATGTAAGTGATGTGATAAGGACAGAATGGATAAAGGCAATGAAATATTAATTGTTCTTTCTTTCACACACCCTCTTTTTTTTTCCTTTGGCTTTGGTTTGTTTGGGATTTTTTTGGGGTGGTGGGTTTTTGTTGTTTGGGTTGGTTATTTGTTTTTGTGTTTTTTTTTTTAGGTTTTGGTTGGTGGCTTTTTAACTATTCAAGTATAAAAATGAAAGATTGGAAAGAGGTGAAAATCATTAATGTCCTGTCTTCAGCCACCACCGAAAATCAGCGGTTTTCTCCACACAAGTTTTTACACCTCTATTTTGTAATTTCAGCCCAAATTTCAGTTTGGATTACACTAGCTTGGTTTTAGCACCAGGTTTTTCTATGTTCCAGGTTGAATGGGAATAAAGGTGTGGAGTAAAAATACTTCTTTCACATTTTAAATCTTTAGTCACTTCAGTCTTGTTCATATAATGAAAACTATGGCTAACATACTTCATCCAGCTTTCATGATTCAGTCTCTAGCACAAGAAACAAAGCCTCTTGATACTCAAGTAACATTGCAAGACAGTAAAAATCTAAATTTGTGTGAAATACACTAGCTGAATTTTGCCAAGAATATTATCAGAAACATGGTAGAAAGAGGATAACCAAGGGAATAATAAGAATGGATATTGATCACATAGGATTCTTTCCCCAGAACACAGTGTAAAAGCCTTTCAGGAGAAGACTGATACATTTCAGCAGTGTCACATACCTCTAAAGCATGGAGTCAAATGAGAAAATTCCTTAATGAATCAGCAAGTAATACAAACATTATGTGGTCTATATGCATACATAGGAAGAGAAAACTGGACATCTTCACTGTCAGGTAATTAAGTGGCATGCCATATGACTATGACATATGACTAAGCAAAAGACGGCAGCAGCAAGAACAGCAGTAGTAGGAAATATCAGCGTTTCCATAGAGATGGAGTAGTCTCATGATGAGACACAATGCAGAGATTAAATAATGATAATTAGTAGAGATTTCTTCGTGGAGCAATTAATGAATGGGGAGAAAGTCTGCCAACTCCAATGTACTCAAAATTAAGAAAAAATCCAGAAAATCCAACAATGTAATTTTTAACTTCAGAAAGAATATTGACAATGAATGACAAAGATAATTGAATAATAATTACAAAGGGGTGCTAAGAGATTAAAAATCTTGCCATGACGCTGGACATTGTTAAAAATCACTACTTTACCTAGCATACATAAATATGATAAATGAAAATGAACATCAAAATGACAAGTATGCTTCTTAACTAAAAGACAAAAGACATTCTTAGAACTAAAACTACTGGGTTTTTAATGTAAATAATATAAAAATTAACAAAAGAAAAAATAGAGCATGATTTTGCAGCTTAGATATAGAATGATAAAAACACTGACCAAGAAATGTTTTGAAAAACAACTTGGTAAATACAGAAAAAGTACTAATAAAAAGATGAGAATGGGAGAAGTAACACAATTATTTCTGTAGATGTGCACTACAAAGGTACTACAACAGTATCTTCCTGAATATCTTCTGCAAATGAGTTAAATTGAAGAAACTATTACAGACTAACATATCTCTAGAAGATATTTCAGAACAGACTAGTAAAACAGATAGTAAGAAATTGTCAAGTATTCATCCACTGCCCAGAAAGAACTAGAAAACACAATGGTGAAATTACTCACCTCTAACATATAATACAATACAATAAACCAGGTTGGAAGAACTTCAAGATCATCGCGTCCAACCTATCAACCAATCCAACCCACCTAAACAACTAGATCATGGCACCAAGCACCCCATCAAGTCTCCTCCCGAACACCTCCAATGATGGTGACTCCACCACCTTCCCAGGCAGTCTATTCCAATGGGCAATCACTCTCTCTGTATAGAACTTCTTCCTAACATCCAACCTAAACCTCCCCTGGCACAGCTTGGACTGTGTCCTCTTGTTCTATCACTTAATCAAATTTATTATTGGTAGAATGAAATGTGGCAAATACAATATTTAGTGTTTCACAGGACTCAGTGGAATCTGAAAAACTACAGACTAGTGAGTTAGCTATTTATACTAGGAAAATTAGTCCAAAGTACAGTAAAGAATAAAACAAGATGAAGTATGGATGAACATGATACAAAGAAAAATACTTTATAATAAATTATAGTTGTGTTTTATTGAAAGTATTTTTTTTTCTTCCCAAAAAATTTCTTCAAAGGAGAAAATTATGATTTGGACATAAATTATCCCAGTATTATGGAGCCATACAGAAATGTCAATTTTAGGGTGAGATGAAAAGCTCTTCAGACTATAGGATTTGCTTTTCACTGTGTATAATGGAAGCGCTCACAGTTCTCTTGTGTAGGTCTATGAATTCTGATGCCTTATTCTAATTCCATTTAATCATACCATAAGCTGCTGAGAAATAGGACTTCTTTGGTAATTTCCATAAATTTATTTGAAAAGATAATGTAAAAATCTAGAATAGCATTTGTCAGCTGACAAATAAATCCAACCACATCCCTTCATAAAATTTGCAATATTCAATACACTTATAAATAAATATTATGGGAGAGTATAATTAGTCAAGCAGTGAATAGCAGTGACAAAAATAACCAGATGTCTAAGAATAAAGGCTGACCATAAAGATTTTGTAGAAAGATTTAATTGTAATTGACTTTGCAATATTAATATTGTAAGAGTGGGGAAATAAACATGCAGTTGATGTGCAAATTATGCACATAGGGTAAACCAAAATGAATAAAGACACAAAGTAATCCTAAATATAGCACTTTGTGAAGTGCTCCAGAGAAAATCATTCCTGTTTGGAAGGGTTTTCTTTGACTCGTTTTTCATTGTTTAATGACAAACTGATCAATTTTCATCAGAAATGTTAAGATAGTACCAGGAATTATTAGTGATAAGATAAAACATAAATGATAAAGTAAGTGCTTTATAAATCTTTAGACCATCTGCATCATAAAGGCTATGTACAGCTCTGCTTAATTTGAATTCTTTTGGTAGGACTAGAGAATGACATGGAGAAGTTGCTTAAAGATTTGTCATTGAAGTGAATTAATTTATATGTTGAAGAAATTGATTCAGATGAATCATGAACAAATTCTAATGGCACAAAAATCACAGTTAATATAAGAAGGGGAATATACCCAAATTATTCATAATTTCTCACAGTGATTATGAGGTGATCAAATTAAAATTTTGGTGTGGGCCCATACTAAAGTAAGTATGTACCTAAGATGTGTAACTCTTTGCCTTGGGATATTGATGAATGCCAAAAGCAAAAATGGAGTCAGGAAGGAATTATACATATTCATAGAACTAAATCCCACCAAAGGCTAAACATAGAGATAAATGGAACAATTTGTCTCTGAGTCATACATAGATTGCTTGAAGTTAGAAAGCTGTTGCTTCAGGCCTACCTGTTATGCTCTCTTGATAGATGCTCAGTATTGGTCGCTACCAGGGAAAGGGGGTTTGACTGAGTAGATCTAGCATTACCAAGCTTCTTATCTTTTAGTCTATTACGTGGAAAAACATAGCAGTCTTGGTAGAACTCAATTTAGTCATTCTATTTTGAAGAAAATATCAAGGCAAAATTCTGTGATCTGAATTTAAGGATTTTATATTGCTACAAAAAATGTTTATTTCTTTCAGTTGACTTTTTAAAACTCAGATTTTCTATTGTTTTAAGCTATGCTCCAACAAGATTTCATGGCTGCTCTTCTATTAAAAAAAAAAAGAAAAAGAGTACTGTCTTCAACACACCAACAGCTGTTCCAACCATGTCTGAGTGACAGAAATTACTTTTCTTGTAGATATGCCAAAATGAAGAGAGATTTTTCCTAATTTTGTTCCATCAGAATTATTCATGTCAGGAAACCCTAATGTCACAATATTTAAATCATCCTGAATAACTTTGGCATAACCAAATACCCAGACACAATAATGTTTCTCTCCTTTCAAGATGCAAGAAAACTTTCTTATCCTAGACCATTTTGATAAAAGGAAAGATGGAGGGAAGAAAGAAGGGGGAAATGTTGTTACAGAAAATAAATTCAGCTAAATTGTAGTGTGAATTCATCATTACAACTTTGGCTTCTCAGGGCTTGCTCCACATTTTGTGAAACATACATTAAATGTAGTTGTCATGGAAAAAAACATTTTAAAATGCCATCTGTTGCACGGAGCCACAAGGACTTTTCAATACCACCTTTATACCAGTAGAATCAAGACAATGCATTATCTGCGCAGATCAGCCCTCCTTAAAAGGACATTCTGAAATTATTACTATTTTCTTCTCTGAGTTTATGGCATATTCCTTTTTATTTGTCTTTAATATCTGCTTAGGGTGCTCAAGTGGCCAAGAAGGCCAACAGCCTCCTGGCCTGTGACAGAAATATTGTGGCCAGCAGGAGTAGGGAGGTGATCGTGTCCATGTACTCGCACTGGTGAGGCTGCACCTGAAACACAGTTCACTTTTGGATCCTTTATTCCAAGAAGGACATTGAGTTGGTGGAGTGTGTCCAAGAAGGGCAACAAACCTGGTGAAGAATTTGGAGAACAAGTCATACAAGGAATGGCTGAGTGAACTGAGAGACCTCATTGGTCCCTACAACTACCTGAAAGGAGGTTATAGTGAGGTGGGTGTTGGTCTCTTCTCATTGTATTGAGTGATAGAATGAGAGGAAATGGCCTGAAATTGTGCCAGGAGAGATTTAGAATGGATATTAGGAAAAAATTATTTAGTGAATAGGTGTCCAGGCATTGGAATAAGTTGCCCAGGGATATGGTGGAGTTACTGTCATTGGAGGTGTTCAAAAAACATGTATATATGACACTTCTGAACATGGTTTAATGGCTATGGTGATTTTAGGCCAACGGTTGTACTTAAAGGTCTTTTCTAACCTGTGACTCCATGATCTTCAGGCTACAGATAATCCATTATTCTGTGTTTAAGTACCAAAATTTTTTTCCTCATCTCTTGGGCACTGCCATGGTACAGACTATAGTGATAATGAAATTACTATTATACTTATGACAAATAAGATGATCTCAAACAGGGTCTCAGAATGAACAAGGTTATTTTACTTACACCTCAAATGGCAGCTCCTCAGGAGCTATTAATTTAACAAATGCAGCTTATGATGACCCTTTATGCCATTACCCATGGTAATGTTTAATAGCCATCTGTTTTGAAGCTCATGTTAATCACACTGTGTAAAATGCAGAGATCTCAAGTACAGAGTAATCTATTACTCACTTGATTCATCTTCTTTGGAGGTTCAGTGTGGACTTAAAATACATAGGTCTGGAGAGAGATGGATTTTTACGAGACAAGAAACAAGAGATTTTTCAGATTTAACTTAAAAAAACCACACAGGGCATAATTAAGAAATTAAATGGCCAGATGAGATAGGGTTACACAAGGGGTTTATATTTAACCTCTTTTAAGCAAAATAAGAGGATAAAATGAAAGGCAAATATATGTAAAAATATTTAAGCAGTGGTTTTCATCACAATACAGAGGAATCAGTGTCACTTACTACCACAGAAGATAAATATTTTCAAAAGCTAGATAGTAATAAAAATAATAAAATATTATATTATTACTAATGAAAGGCAACTTTAATTTCATAATAAGTAATAAAGTCTTTGTATGTTAATGTAAAGGATCAATCAGACAATTCTCCTTAAGGAAACTGATTATTTGATATGCAGTGGTTTAGAGACTCTGAACACACAATGTGATTTTTATTCACTATCCTTAAGTTTATGTCTTCTCGTAATGGTTTAAATTAAAACAACAGCTTAACTTGTCTGTTCCCCCAACACAGAAGTGAGGAGGAAAAGACAACACACAAAAAGAAGCCTCTGCATTGAGACAAAAATAGTGAGATAAGACTTTAATGAATTACCTTAGCCTATTTGCAGAAAAAGCATGGTGGAAAAGCAGCAGCAAGCAGCAAGCAGCAAGCAGAAGCAAGTGAGCTAAAAGCCCAAGCGAGGGAGCTACTCCTCCATTCTTTCCTGTCCCACTGCCATCTCAGCATGTCAACACTCAAAGCCCCAGAATGCAAAAGCAGCAACTGGAACAGGAAGTGAAGCCTCTCACGTTATGATCTGAACTTCAAGCTCCACTTTCATTTTGAAGCTGTCATGAAGCAGGATGGTATGCATAGCAGCAGACAAAACCTCAACCTATGACACTTTTTATTCTCTCTAACTGTATTCTTATATGAAATTCCTTTCCTTATGAAGAATAGGAAGATTTTCAGAGTAAAAAGGACCAGCCAAAGCTTAAGGAAATTGCTTTGGGGGGATAGAAAATGAGGAAAGTGAGATCCAGGGAGTGTGTCTTTGTGGAAGGAAATACTGGATGTAGTTAAAGACCATACACATATAATTCTAAAGCAGATCTGAGAATCATGGGGAAACAGAAGGAAACACCATATAGAAATGTAATAGTTTTTGTGTAGTTTAATATATTCTCTTAAGAATTAATTCCAGAATTGTAACAACAGTTGCCAATCCCTAAAGTTTTAAAGCTTGTGACTTATGGCAAGGAACTTGACATTGTAGTTTCCTGTTGCAAAGGTTCCATCATTAGTGTCTGCAGTGACTGCTCTGCTCATTACTCCTGTGATGTACTGGACTTTGTAGAGCACAAGGCTAATTCTGCGTTGTTCTATTGACAAAGGCCCAGGACCATAAATGAGTCTGAACTTCACCCAGTCAAGCTGTGCAAACAGAAGCCACTCTGAGATGTTACTTGGTAGTAAAATTAGAAACAGCAAGACTCTTTTGGGACAGACCTTGGTGCATACTTACAAAAGACTTGTCACTCTTATCTGCCATTTTGCAATAGTGCCAGAGATCATGTGGTCAGTGTCTGAGTTGTCTGCCAGACCTTTCTAAGTCAGATCTGGTATTAGGCATTATCAAAGTAGACTGCTTTTGCAGGCTGAGCTCAGTCCTTAAAGTCTTGTACAGCCTTTAGAGCAAGACAAGTCTTTTTTCCACCAATATGAATGCTTGTATGATACAAGCTCTTGGCTTTTATGCTGTTCCTGGTTCATTCACCTGGCTCCATCTGGCCCGCACCCCAGTTACATTACAATGTGTATGTGACTGCTAGGTGTGCTATCTTGATGGGCAGAGCTGACACATCAGGCAGGTCGTTCATGGTGATTTTGTTGAGAGGCTTCTCAGTTCTTAATGAAACCATCACATCACCAGGTGATTTGCATGTTCAAGAGAGGATCTTCTCAATCTGTTCATAATAGACTGGGGTAGTCTGTCAGCATATTTATCCACATAATGTATTTGGCCAGAGAGGTGCTGGAGGCCCCATCCCTAGAGCCGTTCAAGGCCAAACTTGATGATGCCCTGAGCAACATGATCTAGTTAAAGACATTCCTGCTCACTGCAGAGGCATCAGACATAAAAGACTTTGAAGGTGCCTTGCAACCCAATGCATTCTGTGATTATAATATTCCCAAATTTTTAACAATATTTTGGCCAATAACTACAAAATGCTGCCTTGCTCTGGGTAAAAAGGAGCGAATCCTAACCACACATATCAAAGTAAAGAAAGTATTTCAAACAAGATTCTTAGGAAAAGAATGGCTTTTTTCTATGGTAATACAGTGTTAAGTTAAACTGGTCAAAGTAGTCTGATTGGTGTCATTTGAACTGGTTTAAATTAGAATAGAATAGAATAGAATAGAATAGAATAGAATAGAATAGAATAGAATAGAATAGAATAGAATAGAATAGAGTAGAATAGAATAGACCAGGTTGGAAGAGACCTTCGAGATCATCGTGTCCAACCTATCATCCAACACCACCTAATCAGCTAAATCATGCAACCAAGCACCCTATCAAGTCTCCTCCTGAACATCTCTGGTGATGGTGATTCCATCACCTCCTCGGGTAGCCCATTCCTTGTGTCCTCTTGTTCTGGTGGTGGTTGCCTGGGAGAAGAGACCAATCTCTGCCTGTCTACAACCTCCCTTCAGGTAGTTGTAGAGAGCAATAAGGTCACCCCTGAGCCTCCTCTTCTCCAGGCTAAGCAACCCCAGCTCCCTCAGTCTTTCCTCATAGGGCTTGTGTTCCAAACCCCTCACCAACTTTGTTGCCCTTCTCTGGACACGCTCCAGCAAGTCAACATCCTTCCTAAACTGAGGGGCCCAGAACTGGACACAGTACTCAAGGTGCCTAACCAGTGTAGGGGGCAGAATGACCTCCCTGCTCCTGCTGGCCACACTGGTCCTGTTGTAGGCCAGGATGCCATTTGCCCTCCTGGCCACCTGGGCACACTGCAGGCTCACATTCAGCCTGCCATCGACCAGCACCCCTTGGTCCCTTTCTGCCTGGCCACTCTCCAGCCACTCTGACCCCAGCCTGTAGCACTGCATGGGGTTGCTGTGGCCGATGTGCAGAACCCAGCACTTGGATGTGTTAAATCTCATGCCATTGGAATCTGCCCATCTGTCCAGCCTGTTGAGGTCCCTCTGCAAAGCCTCTCTAACCTCCAGCAGATCAACTCCTGCCCCCAGCTTGGCGGTGTCAGCAAATTTACTGATGATCAACTCAATGCCCTCATCCAGATCATCAATAAAGATGATAAAGAGCATTGGGCCCAGCACTGATCCTTGGGGCACACCACTACTGACTGGCCACCAGCTGGATGTGGTACCATTCACCACCACTTTCTGGGCTCGGCCCTCCAGCCAGTTCCTAACCCAACATTAATGACATTAATATAAAGAATAGGGTGATTTAAATCACTCACTGTCATGTCTAGGATTGTATATAAAAATGGATTAATTTCCAGCTTTAAGAAGTCAGGCTCTGTACCTATTTCTGTATTAAACTATGGAGCAGAGAAATAGTTATCAGTAGCTGCAGGAAAGTGAATGTCAGAACAGTAAGTCAAAAAACATCAAAATATTTCCCAGGGACATTTCCATCTTTTTTCTACATTTTTTACTGTTTTTTACCCATTTTTCTTGTTTTTCCTTCAATGTCTTTTCCACTGGATAATAGAATAGATTATCTAAGTTTTAAATTGTTGAGAATTGACATTTTATCTAGTACCAGAATTAATTATAAGGTTGTTAGATGGTTTTTATTAAAAACATAATAGTATGAACACACAAAAATCCATTCCCTCCAGAATCACACACGAGTTTTATTAAATATGCCTCTTAAAAATAAACATCTAATTTCTCCAAAAATACTTTAAAGATGAAATTTAAGATATGCCCTTTTCACTGAGTCAATATGCCCCATAGTGAATTAAGCAAAATATTTCTGCTCTCCCATGAAAGAACTAATTCCTTTAGATCTTTGTGAGATTTCTTTCCACTGCACACTGCCATAATAAGCTGGTGTGAGAATGTGACTTAGATTAGAATAAAAGTAGTAATTGTCTATTGAAACATTTAGAACAGGAGTGTATGGATAGTTGGAATGCTTAGTGGAAGAAGAATATCTCCTTCAGAAAAAGAAGCCTTTCTGGGTGACCTAATGTGGCATATCCTAAGATTCTGCAAAATGGCAAAATAATGTTGTCTCTGGTGTATAGATACTTTAATGCTCACACTAATGGACAGAGTACACTTCTCAAACATTTTAGCCAGTATAAGTACTTTAGCAATAAACAAGAAGATACAGCTTGAATCAATAGCCTTGACACACACCTCTCTGTAGCAGGAGCTGCTCCCAAATGCACAAATATTCCATGTCACAAACTCAAAATGTTTATCTCATATGCATTACACATGAGACATAAAGTCATAGGGGAGGGTACTGTTATTCTACATGACTCCTTTGGAGCACAATTTTTGCCACAGTAGTCCTAAAGTGAGGGCTATACTGCTCCATTGCTTCCAGTAAATGAACTTCAATGGTTGCAAAGATACAGAGACTGTTCTGCACAGATTAATATATTTCTATAGCACAAACATTACATGACACTGTGCTTTATCATTCCTCCTTCCCAAGTAATAATTTTACAGCAATTAGAGTAAGTATCATCTTGTCATTTTGAGTTTGCTCCTGATATTTCTTATATTCTAAAGCCCGTGCCATCCAGAAGTCTTTCAGAATAGACCAGGTTGGAAGAGACCTTCAAGATCATCGTGTCCAACCTATCATCCAACACCACCTAATCAACTAAACCATGCAACCAAGCACCCTATCAAGTCTCATCTTGAACACCTCCAGTGATGGTGACTCCTCCACCGCCTCTTCGGGCAGCCCCTTCCAATGGGCAATCACTCCCTCTGTGTAGAACTTCCTCCTAACCTCCAGCCTAAACCTCCCCTGGCGCAGCTTGAGACTGTGTCCTCTGTGTCTAGTGCTGGTTGCCTGGGAGAAGAGACCGACCTCTGCATGTCTACAACCTCCCTTAAGGTAGCTGTAGAGAGCAATAAGGTCACCTCAGATACAAAGATAAAACCTCAGATTCAAAGATAAACACCTCAGATACAGATAAATCCTCAGATTCAAAGCCCCTCTTTAAATATACTGAAGTTGATTTGCTACTTATGCTAAAAGAAAAGGACAGGAAATGAAAATACTAAGATACTCCCTTAGGACTGCTCTTTGAGACCTCAATGTCTTATAGTAATGGTCTCACACAGACATTTCCCATGACACATTCAAATTTTTAAGTCATAGGTGTAAACAATTTAATCTCTTATCAAATCTGACATAAAAAAAAGGTCATTAATCTCATTTTTAAGTACTATAATAAGATTTCTGGGTGCATAGAAAACAGTATGACATATGTGACCTATTATGACCTATTAAGACTGCAGTGCCTCTGTCAGTGGTTGGTAAATGTGCCTTGAATTGTAAATAAATAGACATTCGAGTAGTGACCTAAGAAGACAAGAAAAAAATAATAAATACATAGATGCAATTATTTGAATAATCTTATTGTGCTAAAAGGATTTTTTTTTCTCTCTCCAGTTCACCATTCTGTATTACATACTGAACTATAACAAAAAATATTCACTGTCTGTACTAGTGTGGAAGCTTAGAAGAAAAAAATTCTCCAACTTAAACTAGATATGTATGAATAATCATGTGTTCAGAACCCAATTAAAAAGAATAGAAAAATTGAGGATTTTTCTTGCTTTACCTCTGTTTTCCCTTTTTTCCTGCCAGAGAACTATAAACCGAACAGTTAAAAAACCAAACCAAAAAATCCCACCAAACAAAACCCAACAGGTAAGCCAGTTCTGAAAAATGAATTAAAGACTAAGAGGAATTAAGTAAGGATTTATATGCTCAAATGAAAAATGTATCCAGAACAATCTCTTTTAGCTATAGCCTGACTGTAAAGAAGCTTCAGCTACCTAGGAAGCTCCCCACTTTACCTCAATGTTCTCTTGGTACCTTCAATGCTGCATTGTGTTCAGACTTGATCAGATCTGCTCAAACCCTGACCCTTTGGTCTCAAAAATTAGGCAGAATAATATTTACATTTTGAAATTACAGTTAACTGTGAGAAGTAGGTGCCACTTGACTGAGTGAGCTAAAGGTCAACCCTCAGTCTTTCCTTTACTTTATAGATGAAGACAACTGGCATTTTGGTTGCTTGGTCTATGACATCTTCAAATGGCACTTTTAAAGTAGATGAGATAACCTAAAATGTCTTTTCCTCTCCACTGCCTTTACAAGCACTCTGTCATGATTAGTATAAATGCAGCTGTCTAGACCTGTTGTGGGTGTAAAAATAGCTTATACTGTAAATGCTAACAGGCAGCAGGTAACTGGGAACTTTTGTGTATGGGTGAATGTCTGAAAGCGAGCTTTTCTATTTCCAACTTGCTACTTGCTAACTCCAACTAATGTGGACTCATTGTAAATTCTGATAATGCTTGGACCGAGCAAAAGTGAAACATCCAGAATCCTACAATTAACAGAGGCACACGAGAGAGAATCACATGCACTATTTATGTGGGAAAAGTCAGGATTTGTCTGTCTGGAAAACAAGTTAATGCTCAAAATAAAGGCTTCTGCTTAATGAAAGAAAAAGAGGGTCCGAAAAGAAAGTATTGAATATACTGACTGGAAGAAAGGTACTGGCAGTGTGAGATGATCCTGAAGATCAAAGAGCTGAGTGGAGTTGAATGCTGGAGGGTGTTCAGGATCTTGGGCTGAAACGGGTGGCTGCAAGCAGCTGTGCAGCACAAACTGACATTATTTTCTCTCTGACCTTTCTGGGAAGGAAGCACCTCTCTGGGGGGAGGGAAATTTGAAATCTAGTGAACATACAGCATAGTAGAGCAAGTGAGTGCATGAAACAAACGGGCAAAAACTCTAGTATTAAAGCTTCTTGAATAAATCCAAATATTCAGCTTCACTGCAGGTTGTTGATTATTCTGTCTCACCTGCGATGAAGCCCTATGTGCCTAAATATGGTCAAGGTAACTTCTGTCTTAATTGATGTGACTGGGCCTATTCATGAAAAGAAATTGCAACCAGGCTTTTTTTTTTTATACAGCCATGAAAGTAGGATATTGTACATAATGTAAGAGGCATGGGCCTCTCCAGGATGCTGAGCTACCACATCTTAGTGCACTCCTCAGCCTGACAGCACTATTCCCTGTCAGTAAATACCAGCTGCTCTGCAGTTGAGCGTAGGAACACCTACACTTCTTTCTCAAGCTCATGAAAGCTGCCATCACATAACAAAGAGTGCAGCCTTGCTGGTGACAGGAATCAGCAATGTGAAACACCCTGACAAGTATTCAGAGAGGGATCTTTATTCCCAGTAGTAATCTGGGGTTTTATCGAGAAACTACACAAAGTGTGTAAATAATATTGTAGGAAGAGACAGAACTCACAGACAGGATGTTGCCTATCAAGCTAACTATAGCTCATCTTTTCTCATCAGAATCCAAAGAACTGTGGTCCAGAAGATGAATGAAGTACCACAAATAATTCAAGTGAAATTTAAGTACTTAATTTCTCAGTAATGTCATTATTCATTTTCTGTTTTATCTACTGCTTCATTCCAATCCAATCAAAATGTTTATTCTTTTACATGTTCAATATTTACATTTCCTTCATACCTGAAGTTCAGTTTATGAGGCTGCCAAGATATGCTTCAGTTTGGACAATTTTAAATAGATCCATGCCTAAACCATGTTAATGATGCATAATGAGCTTCACCTTGTGGATAATCTCAGAATACTTTGCACACATTACAGTCCATATAAAGCACAATGACAGTGAATTCTGCTATCTACTTAGGTCTGAATTGGAAGAGAGCTCCAATAGTCATCTAGTCCAACCCCCTCTGCAGTCAGCAGGGGCATCCTCAACTAGACCAGGTTGCCCAGAGTCCTGTCGAGCCTCATTTTGAATATCTCCAGGGATGGGGACCCAACCACCTCCCTAGGGAACCTGTTCCAGTGTTCCACTACTCTCATGTAAAGAACTTGTTCCTAACATCCAGCCTAAATCTGCTCTTCTCTAGTTTAAAACCACTGCCCCTCACGGTATCACCACAGGCCTTTGTAAACTGTCTCTCTCCATACTTCCTGTAGGTAGTACCCCTTCAGGTACTGGCAGGCTGCTATTAGGTCTCTCCGAAGTTTCCTCTTCTCCAGGCCAGACAACCCCAGCTCCCTCAGCCTGTCCTTGTAGCAGAGGTGCTCCAACCTCCAGATAATTTTTATGGCCCTCCTCTGGACCTGCTCCATCGGGTCCATGTTCTTCCTATACTAAGGGCTCCAGAGCTAGATGGCATATGCCAGGTGAGGTCTCACCAAAGCAAAGCAAAGTGGCAGAATCACCTCTCTGGATCTGTTGGCCATGCATCTTTTGATGCAGCCCAGGATGTGATTTGCCTTCTGGGCTGCAAGCACTCACCATCTGCTCATGTCCCGCTTCTCATCCATCAGCACCCCCAAGCCCTTTTCCACATGGCTGAATTATTTTTCATATGCTTATTTACTTTCTTATTATCTATACCTTTTTCTTTTTCTTTTTTTTTTTTAATGTGATAACACATCCCAGTTTAATGTTACATTACTTAATTAGGCAAAGTTTACTGGATCTAGTAAGGAGTGAGTTGTCCAAACTATAGTAAGAGCAAGACTTCCTTAATAGAGTGCCTTTCCTAGTAGCCAGGGAGTTTGCCTTGAATAATGGATCCCTAAGTTCTGTCTGTAAATGCTTGGATGAATGTTCTGTTCACTGAACTGAGTCAAAGTGGGTGTTCATGCAGGAGGCATTGTCCTTAATAGCCAGTGGAGACAAATTTAGAACACCTCAAGTAGTCCTTTCCACAAGTTTCTTTCTCTTGAGTATAAAGAAATTCTGTTAAGATTAACCTCCTTTCAGTCTGTCTTGTTTCCTTTGGAACTAATTTTGTACAATACTTAGCCATTTCCAGGGTAACATGTAGGGGCTGCCTTGAATATCTAAATCTTTTGCTCAGTGAATTGTTTATATGGAATGGAACAGCTACAAGAGAATTCACTGAGGGATAATGAATACAATAAAATGAACATCAGAATGTTATGCCTCTGGGCATAAAAGAATCTTGGGATCTTGTCAGAGATTATGCATCAGACACAACTAGAACATGAACATGATGAGTGAAAACCAATGACAAATCTTTGTATTTATAGTGACAAGGTGGCAGCTGACAATCATTACTGAGAAATGAGATCTCTGGATTGTAACAGATTTCTCTATGAAAACATCAAGCATCAGTCGGGAAAGCAACTGTAATTCTAGGAATCATTATGAAAGAAATTAAAAACTAAATAGAAAGCTTTGTTGACCCCTTTTTGTAGGAATCCATGGTATATGTACATTTGACTATTGTGTACAACACTGACTGGTGAAAACTTTATAGTATAACTGGAAAAGTTCTGGACGTGTATGACAAAAAATTTTGAAAATATCCAAAGGTAGAAAGAACTATTTAATACGTTACAGCTTTCCAGTCCCTATAAGAGCCAGATGAGGGGGTTGTATAAAGATGTATAAAGTCACATATGTCACGAAGAAACTGCGCGAGAGAGGATATTATAAAAACTAAAGAACTTCCAAACAGAGAAAAAAGCATGTAAATGATTGATTCACTCGATGTATATCTTTGGTACAGAGTAGTGTTGGTGCTAAAAACCAAACAACTGAAGAATATTAAAAAACAGGTTTTCACCTTGTTCAGAATAGGCTTAGCCATTTTCTGATACTGAGCACTGCATACCACAGGAAACTGCAGAAGGCTGTGGGATAACCCTGTGTTTTCCTATTCTTTTCGATACGTCCCAGAAGTGCCTATCAATATCCAGGTTGTGATTTATGTATTTTCTCCAGTTTTTGATGTTAGAATATGAGTCCCAGAGAGAGGTGAATTCTCCAAGGTTACATGGTCAATCAACATCAGAGATAATCAACATCAGGCTATCAGGGAGTGATAGGACTAGGGGGAATGGGATGAAGCTGGAGGTGGGGAGATTCAGGCTGGACATGAGGAGGAAGTTCTTCACCATGAGGGTGGTGAAGGCCTGGAATGGGTTGTCCAGGGAGGTGGTTGAGGCCCCGTCCCTTGAGGTGTTTAAGACCAGGCTGGATGAGGCTCTGTCCAGCCTGATCTAGGGTAGAGTGTCCCTGCCCATGGCAGGGGGGTTGGAACTAGATGATCCTTGTGGTCCCTTCCAACCCTAACTGAAACTATGAAACTATGAAACTATGAAAATTACTGTCTCCTGACTGTCATCCTTGTCCTCATCCCTGAGACACAAACCAAGCCTTGACTGTTTAACAGACCTCTGAAATATTACTATATACATTCAGTTTAGAAATAAAAAAAAAAAAAAGGGAATAATGTTGATAATACACTAACATTTTAGCTGCCACTGAGCTGTATTTACACCAAGTCAAAGACTTTTCAGCTTCTCATACTGCCCTGCCAGCAAGGAGGCTGGAGGTGCATAAGAATCCAGGATGGGCCACAGCCAGGAGAGCTGACCAAAACTGGCCAAAGAGACTTTTCATACAATATACCATACATCATGCTGAATGATAAAACTGGGTGGAACTGACTGAGTGATGGCAGCCTGCTGCTCAGGGACTAGCTGGACATCAGTTGGCAGCTGCTGAGCAACCGCATTGTGTATCACTTGTTATTTATATTCTTTTATCATTATTATTATTATTTTCCATCAGTTTGTTTGTCCTGATCTCAACCCATCTGTTTTACCTTTCTTCTGATTCTCTTCCTTACCCTCTGGAGGAAGTGAATGAATGGGAATGCGTTTTTAGCTGCCTGCTGGGTTAAACCACAACAATGTGATAATATAGGTCTTAGAAAAAATGTGCTGCAGAGGGGAGGAACTCTGACAGCAGGCAGTATGTCTCATACTGTGTCTTGGAGTGTATGTGTGTTCTGCACACAGACACTGCCACATATTTCTCTCTGTTTGATTAGGCTCAGCTGGATGCAGAATTCCTGATCAAGGCACAATACAATGAAATGCTATTTTATCTCCCTGGGAGAATAAAAGTGTCCTTTCCCCCTTTTTTTTTTTTCCTATTTGCAGCAGGTTCCTAAGTGGGTTGAACAAATCCAAAGGTCCTGGTTCCCCACTGTCTTGAGATATCAAGGGCACATGGGTATTTACCTCAGCATGCTCTCTATGAAAAACTGTGGTTATAATGTTTCAAGAAGATTCCCATGTCTCTTACCTGCATGAAATGATTTCACATAGCTCTAAGTGGGAGAAAAGTCATTCTCATACAAAACAATGTGAAAATAATGACTACCTGTAAGTAATCAAACACCTATGCTATGAATGAAACCGTTTGCATGTCTTTTCATCTAATTTCACTCTAGTGAGCACTGAAAGGGCTGTGTCCTTGATGATGTAAAAGAAGGGGCAATTGCCTAGCATTTTGAAGGGAAGGAAAAGTCCTTTGCTATTACTATCATTTTTGAACAGACTGCTTTCTCTTGAGATATTACCAAGGATGAAGATACTCCCAAAAGACATGGCACCATCTCTACAGGAACATTTACTGAAGTAAATGGAACAGGCTGCATTGTTCTACTTATCTGCTCAGTAAACCTTCAGATCTTCCTGAACCAATCATTCTGTCATTATACAATGATCATGCAAAAAACTGTTCTCACTTTAATATAAGGAGAACCATTATAATACCACTTGTATAACTATACTTACTCTATAGTGTGTGAGGCCACCTGCTTAACAACACAAAGTACTGACCACTTGGCATTATCATGGCAGTATTTTCTGTGAAGTTCAGAGAGCTTACTTTTTCCTCCCATAACAACACAAGGAAATTCTCATTATCCTCATTGTTGTTACCTTATTTGTTTTCTTTGCTAAGATCATAAACTTTCCAAGCACCTATTCTACTCTGCAAGTATTTTAAATCAGTGACCTTTATGGTTATTTTTAGTCCAATAGACTTATTTTTATGAAGATAATTCAGTGAACTCATTCACATTTAGCTCAACAGTCCCTCTGCTGGAAAGAAAAAAATTTTCAATTATAGATTGTATTTCTTATAGGTTAGCAAGCATGAAGAGTAATGCCAAGATTCAGACAATGTTATTATGGCTTTTATTTATATTTTTAATATAACTATTTAAAAAAATATTTTTTTAAAGTGTGTGTCTTGCAATATTCAACTCATTAAAAAATAAGAATGTTCAGCCATCCCTTTTCTTCTGCTTCCACATTTTACCAGTCAGTGTAGAAACATGGACAAGAGTCAACCTTTCCCATTCACAAGTAATAAGGACATATTAAAACAAATAATCAAACAACCATAAAACAAACAAACAAAGCAAAGCTGAACAACATTGACCTGGAAGAATAAGTCAAATTAAATATGCATGTTATGATAAAACAACTGCTTGCATAACACTAATTTCACCTTAGTTTTTTTCATATTTATATAATACAAATGTCTGAATAAAATTAGTCAAAATATTATTAAAACAATAGACTCAGATCTCATTCATTGAAAAAAAATAATACTGAACTATGTTCCTGTTAGATATTTCTACAGATGAAACTGTGTTTGTTCAGTGAAAAGACATTCTGTCTAAAACATAGAATAGAATAGAATAGAATAGAATAGAATAGAATAGAATAGAATAGAATAGAATAGAATAGACCAAGTGGAAGAGACCTTCAAAATCATCGTGTCCAACCTATGAACCAATCCAACCCACTTAATCAACTAAACCATGGCACCAAGCACCCCATCAAGTCTCCAACACTATCCATATCTCAACACTTGATTACTTCTTCAATAGAATTAACTACAGAAGTTTAGGAAGATGTTTCATTTAAGCCTTGGTTTTGTCCACCATGGACAAACTCCTGGATACAGGAGTTTTCTCTCAGATATGGGAAAAAACCAAAGACCACAATGAGGATGAAAATAATTGCTTATTGCTTATGATTGATTACTAGTATCTGATCTTTAGCAAAATATGCATGCTTGTTAGTCATATATATATGATTACTAGTGAGAGGCATAGCTTAGACAAAATGTAATTTTTAGTGAGGGGGAAAATGTCATGAGAATATATTCAACTTTGCTTACATAGAGGCAGATCTTCAAGGCCATGAAGTCAGATGCCCAGCTGTGTGAGGGGGTATGTGTTCAAAGCCAAACAGATAAAGACATTCCCTTGTTTTACCTCTGAGCCCTAGCCAGGCTGTGAGGGAATAGAGAGGAGGATGAAGTCAGATATTTCCACATTTGGAGTCATGTAAACTTGTTCATTCAGCAATATAAAATCTGGAACCTCTTACAACTGCTTTGGAGACCTCAACTATGAGTGGACATATTGCATAGGACCTCCCAGTTGCTGGGAAAAGTTGGTCAAATCCTCGCTGTAACTGGGACTCCCCAGTGACTGCATATCTGGATGATGGTAAAGAATTAGGACAACTGGTGATGTAACTTTCTTAATCACTATAGCTAACCATATGTAGTAATGATTAGGTGCATTACCATGATGTATTTTATCCTTGATGTATTTTGCATTTTCTTGTGCTTCCACTACCATGTACAGAAGTAAAATACAAGCTTACTTATTTAACTTGCTTTTTGTGTCCCTTGTGCTGACCCCATCCACTGGCAATACATAAACTGTAGTCTTCAGGACTAGATGTCTGTTTTCTATCATGTAAAATATATCATCCCTTTTGAAAACTCATCCAACAGATTTACAAAATTCAATATTTACCATAAACTTCATATCTTTGTAGAAGTCTAAACTTAGTGAAGGAAGGTTTTTATTCCTCCAGCCAGTATTTCTAACATGTTCTTCAAGGTAATAATGTGAAATAATTTCATATACAGTGACAATATTGGAATGAATGAAGTCAAATCTCGGACTGAGCTGTCATGCAGCTGATCCTGCTGCCAATGTTTTTTGCAGCAGCTGCCCAGCTTCACTGTACAGACCTCATGTGAAGTGACCATGATGAATGAAATTTGTCTTTTGTTTTAATCTCTCTCTGTCTTTTTTTTTTTATTTTATTGCATTGCTAAACCAGGAGCAATTTCGCTGGGCTTAGTTGGAAGGATTACTGAGCTTCTCAAACTGAAGTGGACAAAGAGACTACATTGATTTCACAACTGAAATTTGAAAGTACAGAAACATTTACTCACACATCAAGAGGTTTCCAAAGCAGAGCAATAGTTCATGTGCCCACAGAAGAATAGGAAGAAACCTTTACTGTGCAAACGAAGACAATTTTGTTCAATCACAATGTGTTATTCCTACCTTTCATGGGGGAAATAAAAGTATGTAATATGAACATAGATAGATAGACAGACAGATAGAACCACCAGAGACATCAATGAAGGATTTCTCTTTTCCTAGCCATTCTTCAATTTGGTCTTCAGTAGAGAGAACTAATGTTACGTTGTGAGACAGTGAAAATAGTTTCATAAAACTCATGAAAACTCTGCATGATGGAAAAAAATATAGATGGCTAAACCGGATAAACAGCTGAAGTTTCTGAAGCAGAGCTCAAGATGGGTTCAGGGGGAGGGGAGGGAGGCATGACAGTCACAACAACAACTTATAAATTTGTATGACTGCCTGATTAGGGGGAGCTTTATCGTTTCTTCCTCTAAGCTTAATTTTCTGCTTTCTTTGCCTATGAATGTTAGAGTCAGGTTTATTATTAAAACCCTTATCTCCAAAATAAGCACTATCAGGAGCATGGCTTATTTAGGTTCTAATACAATTGATCTTTCAGCCAGCAAAGATCTCAACAGAGAATTTTGCAACAGACATATACAGATTTACTGTTGTACATCTGTGTGTGTTCTCATGCGTACTCATGCAAATGTGTAATACTTGGTGATAGCTAACAAAATCACCACAGAGGGCTACTGAACAAGCACCTGAGCTCACAAGAACCGTGTAATGTGTTTATGCATTACTAAAACTCCCACCTTTAAATCTCTGCTGCATTGTGTTGTTACTACATGTCACTGCCAAAACAGAATGACAAAGAAAAAATTATTGAGATCTATAATGGGCACCCTAATCCTGAAGATAAGACCCATCTTTAGTATTGAAGGTGGTTTTGTCTTTGTTTTGAGCAGTTTAATTAATTCTGCATGAAACAAAATTACTGTGTAAAATATAGAAGTGACATACAGAGAAATGCAAACCATTTGGAAGGATGAAAAATTCTATCCACGTTTGAATGCCCTAACCATTAAACTTCTGAACATATCTTTTCTGGAATTGTTTCTGGGACTCATTACATCTTGAGGCCCACAGTCAAGATAGGAAGAGTTCTATTACATAGAATAGTCTGTGGCTTGTGATTTGCTCTTCCTAGAAAAATAAAATATGTGTATTTTCATTTTCTTACACCATAAGAACTGTATCTGAAATGATAGCTCTAACAGTTAAGCACTATATAGAAACTGACTGGTAGCACTGCTTATTCCATTCACCTATGAACCTCGCAGGAACTGACAGCGATCTACAAGTTATAAAAATCTAAACTTCAGAACCCAGGTAAATGATGCCTAAGGAGAAATTATATTGCTTCAAAACTGGAGTAAAATAATATCCGACCTAGAACATGGGCATAGGGATTGTCAGGTTCCATCTTCCTTCTATGCATGGATGCAACCTTTCATTGAAGCAAGTATTTATTACTTGTGAATCTTCTGTCCTCTGAAAAAGGCATATTTTGCTTCTCTGCATCAGTTAACTTTTATAGTTGCCACATATGACACATATTCATAGTACATAAATAAAGAAAACAGAAAGGAAATGCTCTGAACAAGCACTTTTTATCTACAAAGAGCTAGTGAGTAATAAAAAGCAATGCAACAGAAACTTCAGTGGATCTGCTACTTAGGCACCAAACAAGTGTTAGAGAAACCATTTTCTGACACAATTAGATGCTGTATATAACACATATGTAGAAATATTTATTTTGGAAATGCCATAAAGGTTCTTTTTGCATAGAAATATCAATTATCTTACAGCTACTGGGTTTCTAATTTTGCACCCAAACCAAAATATAAAAATGCATTAAAAATTGCCAAAGAAAATGTCACAGATAGTGAAAGAGGAGAAAAAAAAAAAAAAAAAACAGAAGAAAAAACTGTTAAAGAAAGGGCAGATAAAAAGGCTGCAAGCATTTGCCAAATGTAATTATCCAGTACCTTTCAAATATATCGTAGTGCCCCAAAACGTGGATTTCTGTACACTTCTGTGATCCTGTTATCTTGTTTGGATCACACTTTTATTTGAACTAGACATAAGTAGGAAGACAGTGCTTGAACATGTAAGGAATGAAGCAATAATCATGATGAACATCCCTCTAAGTCTCCTGATTCTACACAAAAGATGCCTGATGCCTGTTCTGGCATCAGTGACAATTCTGCCTAATTAAGATGAACTTCAGTTGTCATGAGACCTGCTCTTTCAAGTGTGTTAGAAAAGCAGTCTTTCATGCTAAAAAAGTCAGCTTTTTTCTTATTCGTAAGTAAGCAAGCACAGCATGGCTACTAGGGTCAATTCTTGAGTGCTTTATCAAAGCTGAAGTGTATCTGTGCACCACATGTGCACGGATGTGCATCTTTCAATGTGAAAGATTGCAGTAAGCAACAGTTCAGATAAAATAGCAACATATAAGAATGTATGAAGTGTGTACATGTACATGCATTTCTGACGTTTATCTGTACATTCATATGAAATGCATATATTTACTTATGTACACACACAAATGTTATTTAAGGGAAAACAACAACACAAAACAAACAACTCCATTGCTTCTTATCTGAATTTTCTTTAACACAAAACTTTAACGGAAGCTATGTAAGGAATTTTTCACATGGAGGAGTAATAATTCTTACTTCCTAAAATTCATCCAGATATTTTAGTATCATTTCCCTTTATTAAATATTTATCTACAGACATATCTACTATGGTGAAAAACTGTAGACAAGAAGCAAAACTTATGTTTTTGTATCTGCTATCTCGACCAATCTGAGATTAATATACTTTTGTATCCAAACATTCCTATTCAATAAGGAAGGACTTGACACGTAGATTTCACCAGTAGTATGTAAGTCGAGATTCCTGGGCTCAAATCTAACAATATTTTACACTAAAGATCAGAATGTGCAGAATGTGAGATTTTTAAAGACTGTATAATTATAGTAGGTGCTGTCAGCAGGTATTCCTTGTTGGCTGGGAGAAAAAAAAAAACACAAGAAAATTGTAGTGTAATATCAGTCAGGTATAAAAAAACTGATTATATTCCAACCTGAAGCACATAACCTTTTTAACAAAGCACTCTTAGCGTCTAATAATAGTGAAACAATGATACCTCATATATCTAATGACTTGCCATGTTAAAGAACACAGTTGCAAATATGTTGATTTCTTTGTTTTTTTCCTGTATTTACTATGAATGGAAATACAGGAGTAGGGATTCTAGATTTCTCCCCCCCCCGCCTTTGAATTATAGATGTTTGAACTACAGCGTGCAAGGAAGGAAATTTGCTGTCTGACAAGATCAACCAGTGTTGCCTCAGACCCAGGTTATGCTGGCTGACTTTGGAATACACTTCTGATACAAAGGAAAAAGTGATGTTAAGATAGCTCTGTCCCTCTTACACTGTGGGAGGACACATTTGTTCCATTAAAGGAAAAACATGAAAGTACTTCCAGCTGCCTGTAGGAAGTAATTTCAAGTGCTCTTTTGAGCTATTTCAATAGCACAAAGGACACATTCTCCTACATATAAGGCCATGATATATATGAGTGTTGCATGTTACAGTTCTGTTTA
The DNA here is from genome assembly GCA_015227895.2 of Colaptes auratus. Lineage (NCBI taxonomy): Eukaryota > Metazoa > Chordata > Aves > Piciformes > Picidae > Colaptes > Colaptes auratus. The sequence goes on from CM037632.1 coordinate 48,426,616, forward strand.
AGACACTGGGTCAGGCTGAATTGTTCATTTTTGTTGTGTTCACTTAGGCTTGTGCTAAGGATCTTTTACACTGATTTGCAGCTGTGAAAGAAGAATATACACAGACACCATAACTTTACTCAGAGCTACCTCATGCTTTCTTTACTGTCAATTGGCAGTTGCACAAAAGTTTTCTAAGGTTATTGTTAAACATGCATATTTGTTGAGGACTATGTGAAAGTGCAATAAAGGGCTTGGATCATTATAAAGTCCAAACAAAGCACTGGGTGTAACAACTCTCTCACTGTTTTTAAGAACTGAAATGATATCTTATACCTATGTGATGCCAATAATTGGTATAGAAACTTATGATTTTTCTAATATCTATGTTTCCAAATGACCAGTCAAGGCTGGTGATTTTCTTCTAAAACATAGTCAGAAAGAATTATGTTAGTGCAATCTTTTCACTGAGTACTACATGGATGCAGCTTTCTTACCCTCATGACCAACACATGCCTTGGTGGGAAGAGAACATCCTAACATTGTGCAATAGTAGAATATGTTTTGTAGCCTTCTTGTTAAAATTGGTGTGCAGTGTAGAAAGGAATGTGTGACTGAAATGAAAGAGGACCAGCAGAAATATAATTCTCTAGCTTATGTATTCAGCTGGCAAAGTGGTTCTTGTCTCTGCTACCACAAACACTTTTGAAGTGTATCTTGCATTACTTGCTGTAAAAATCAAGGAAAAGAATAGCTGCTATGCATTTCGTCAGTACCCCCAATCCTACCAATGTACCTTTGGAACAATACTGGGATACTTTTGACATGGATAGGAATCAGTAGCCATATACTTCGAGATATAACCATTCAATAAATGTTTAGAGACAGATCAACAAATATACAAAGACCTTTCAATGGAGACACACTTGTAAATGCAAAATATGTTGAGCTTAATTTAAAACAGGATATAAATTTGCATTCAAAATAGGACCTATCAATAATTAAGTGCATAAGTATTCATTTCTTGGTTTGTGGCTTTGAAAAAATTTTTAACCATTGTGTGCTATGTTTGATGCAATTGATTCCACTAATTTGCTTCTCAGGCTATTTGGGTTTTTGAGATGAAGATTTGCCTGGATATTTGAGTTAGCTGCATCTGTGATTCAGATTCTTACTTTTCTGGAGTGATTTGCTTCTGTTATGCTTCTATAACTGTTTCAACATCCATCAACTTCTGACAAAAAGTCTTGTTTATGAGCCTATTAAACACACAAAATAGCTTATGATAATGAAACAGCTAATTAACTTTCTGAATTGAAAGTCCTGTCCTTGTATGTGGAAAAATAATCTGTGGTTGTATGGATTCCCAAATCAAACTTCCTTCTTTTTTCTCTCAATCTGGTTGCTAACTTAAATTCAAGAGATTTGTATTATTTATCCATTACTTTTCTGAGAAGCAGCTGCAGTTTTCAGTTAATAAAAAGCTACATTGTCTACATACTCTAAATTTGCTCATGTTTTGTTGTCACTTGTTACACACATTTACAAACAATTTATTCACATTTTAAATCTTGGAGTTCCACACTCATTTCAGCTTTATCGAGGACACTGAATTCAAACACAATCAAGCAATAGTTCCCTAGAATTTAAAGGTAGGCTGCATCTAGTCTTGGGACGTATGTGTGGGGAAATATGTTAGGCTCATTCCTTTCTCTGTGTGGCTGACTTAGAATTAATTACTGCAGTGCCTCACACTGAGTATTATTATTCCACTTAACAGAGTGGAAGTTTGGGCAGTAATAGATGCTCCATGCCTTGAATGAGTAAATCAATAATTGTGGCTATACACTCTAAATTAGTAGTGGACTGAAAGCATTAAAAACAGATTAATCTATTTCAAAGTATTACAGAAACTTCAGGAATGAATTGGTTCCAAGAACTTTCCTAAATTTGTGAGCTTCTTTTCATGAAGTTTCCATGTCCTTCTCATGGATTGCATTGTTGCTGTATCACACTCTGTTTAGTGCAATGTGTATAATCACAATTAAATAAATTGTGGGGTGATCCCTACCACAGGTATTGGTACAGCAATGTATAAAACACATTATAATGGCAAGGAGTAGGTTCTGCCGAAGGCCATTAAATGCAACAAAGGGATTTGTGAAGTGTGAAAGACAACTGGATTAGGATCCTGGCACACCATAGGTCCAGACTGCAGCTCTGCCACAAATATTCATCAAGGTAGAGAGACAGGATCAGTCCAGACAGGAGCCATGGAATGGAAGATGGCTACTCTCTGAGATGGCAAAAGTACGTATTATGGACGGAATTTGCTGTAGCATTATTTTCAGCTGTATGCTTTTTTCACACATACTTGAGATTGTTTCTGATTACAGATTATTTTATATAAAGATATAATCCTGTGGCCTACAGTGGGCAATTTACTAGGCACTGTTGCACTACAGCACAAGAATTTGGCTGTCTGACAAGAATATGAAGAGCAATTATATTACTGAGGTGATTGAGAAAAGGAGTTTCCCAGTCTGGAAGACTCTGAAAGCCATACGAAGGTATGTTGATTTATACTAAATAATGGTGTTTAGTGATGTCCCAATTCTGGAATAGGCACTTACTCAATCCCCAGCACCTGCTAATACATGAAAGAAATAAATAGGCAATGTTTTAATAGGGAATGTCAGCACATTTATACAGTATTCTTTGGCTAGTGGGAACTTATCAAGCAAACACTTTTCATCTTTCAAAGCTGGTCCAGTATCAAAGCTGGATCAATGCCAAAAGAGATTTTTATTGTTTGTGGTGGGTCAAACAGTATATCTCCTCTAACTGTGAAATTAATAAGAAAAGTAGCACTGAAGGAATCTGCTGTATGCTGGGGCTGCTGACATGAGTGGGGAAAAAAATTGCAATTTTGCACACAGAAGAATCATGTGAGAAAACAGACTTTACAGCTACAAAGCATTAAATGTCAAGTAAACATGGCTGAATTGTAATTGCTTCTCAAAAAGTTTATTCACTAGACAATAAATAACACTAAAAGCCTTCACAAAAAACATCTGTTATGAAATAATATTATCTCCTAATAAAAGATGCATTTAATGATTAATCTGTAAATTTTGTGGAGTCTAGATAAATTTCAGTTCTAAATAAATCAGGAATAAACAGAATTAGAGATGAAAATATTGAGATTTGTTATGAACCTATGTACTGCAAATAGCTTTTAAATAATTTGATATATGGGTGGAATGATCTACCAAAGATTCTGCACTGGGTAGTTCAAAGAATGCTATCTCATATGTAACCCGAAATTTATTTTTTATGCTTCTAATTTTGGTTATGCTTATGTGCTACAGCAAGTACCTCACTCAGAAAATAGCCTAGGTGAATCACAGAATCATAAAAAACTTTTGAGTCTGGAAGGGGGCTCTGGACACTGTCTAGTCCAACCCCTATGCATGTTCAAGGCCTTCTTGTGCCTCATGCGGTTGCTGTCAGACCACTTGTCCAGCCTGTCAGGGCCCCTTTGAATATTAACACAATCATCTGCTCTATCAAGCACTCCCCCCCCCAGTTTTGTATCATGTGCAAAACTCATGCGGGTGTCTTCTGTCCCATCATTGAGGGGAAAGGTCATTAATGAAGATGTCAAGCATGACTAGATCCAGCATTGAATCTTGAGTTACACAACTAATCACACGTCCAGACCGGAAGTTCAGCCAGTTTTCAGTCTGTCTCACTGTACACTCATCTAGCCCATACTTCATCAGGTTGTCCATGAGGCTGTTATGGAAAACAGTATTAAAAGCACAGCTGAATTCAAGATAACCATGCCTCCTGCTCTGCCTCTTCCTTCAAATTAGTCATTTTGTTGTGCAAAGATACTCTGTTGGTCAAGCATGACCTTCCCCTTTGTAAACCTGTGCTAACTACTTCAAATTACATTCTTCTACTTACTGTACCTGGAAATTAATTCCATGTAAATTTACTCTGTTGCTTTCCCAGCAAATGAGATGGAGCTTGCTGGTCTATACTTCCTCTGATCTTCCACTTTTTCTTGAAGATAGAATGAGAAATGGAATTTAGGATGAGGGTTTGGGAATTAGAATGAACAATTACCCCAGATGTAAAGCAGATTTCAAGTTAAATAGTACGTGACCAAATCTGAAAGCTCTTCTCTTTTTCAATTGTATTACTAATTTCAGCTGAATAATCTTATAGGTAACATGAATGGCACCTAGATATATAATCTACTATTTCAAATTTATTGTATTGTATAGATAATGCAATAAATATGAAGTATATGCACTTTTGAAAATCTTAAAAGTAATTAAATTTAGCATCAGTGAGAATACCTTAGTCGTATTATTGCACTGAGTTCCTACTGTAAAGATGTGAAATTCTCTCCTAGAAGAATATACCTCACAGAGAGAGAAGATATGTATGTACTGGACCACTATTTCCCTATGAGAACAATTATTACTTCAAACTTGATAATGAAGACAAATGCAAACAGAGAATTAAAATACTGACTCATTTGTACCCCTGTGACAGCAAACAGAAACCAAGGAAGGATAACAATACATTCCAAGGACTAAGGCATAACCCTTCAAAAGTTTAATCTCATCTCTGTGGGCATCTAAAAGCCAGGTGTAGTTGAGCACACTGTCTGTAGTTTATATTCAGAAAAAAAATCATTCTCTCTGTCACAGGCATATCTATTTTACACAATCACAGAATGCATTGGGTTGGAAGGGACCTTTGAAGGTCATCCTGTCCAATCCCCCTGCAGTAAGCAGGGACATCTCCAACTAGATTAGGTTAGTTAGAGCCTTTAATGTTTCCAGGGCTGTGGCCTCCTCCACGTATCTAGGGAACCTGTTCCAATACTGCACCATTCTCATTGTAAGAATTTCCTCCTTATGCCTAAGCTAAATCTGCCCTGCTCTAGTTTAAAACCATTGCCTCTCATGCTATCACTACAAGCCCTTCTAAACATTTCTTTCCAGCTTTACTATAGGTCTCTTTCAGATACTGAAATAAGGTCTTCCTGGAGACTTCTATTCTCTGGGTTGAACAGTGCAAACCCGTTCAGCTTGTCTTTGTAGGAGAGCTGCTCCAGCCCTCTGATCATCTTTGCAGCCCTCCTCTAGACCAGCTCCATCAGATCCATGTCCTTCTTCTGTTAGGGTTCCCAGAGCTGGACACAGTGCTCCAGGTGAGGTCTCACCAAGGCAGAGCAGAGGAATCACCTCTCTATCTGCTAGCATCAATCACTTTCTAGCTAAAAGTAGAGGATAACAATCTCAGACTTCTCACAAAATATCAGGGAATTCTTTGGTATTTCCCTACATTAGATTTAGAGTTATATATTCAGTATAATATATATTTTAAAAAATATGCTAAAAAGTATGAAATTTTAATATAAATATACTAATGCTTCCAAGCAGAAATGAGAGCTCTTGCTAACACAGCCTTAGATAAGTCATTCGGTCTGTACCAGCAGATCCAAATAAAAGATCAAGATTAATACTAGAGAATGTGATGGTGCCAGCTGTGCTTTCAGCATTTTTATATCTGCACACAATCAAAATGAGTGAACTCTACTAAGGCAAAAGATATACACATTCATAACAGGCTACCAAGTGCGCAGGCTGCCTAAGGAAATATGAAGTTGATGGATGATGTAGGTTTTTGATGACAAATTAATTGTCTATATTCCTATTCTAGATTACATTTCCTAGTTAAATGAGCACTGTCATTGAATTGTATCATCAATGATATCAGTGATAGCCACAGCAGGAACTAACTTGGTGACATTTTGAAGTTATACCTGAAGCAGAGTCTGCTGTGACATATATAACTCCAGGAGTTCTGTGTAGTTGCTTTTGTGGTTTTGAGGAAAGAATTTTGCCATGAACAAGGCTTTTTATGAATTGCCTTTGAAGGTTGTATTGTGTTTGGCTGAGATGGAGTTAGTTCTCCCCATAGCATCTTTTGTAGTACTGTGTTTTGTAGTGGTAGCTAGAAGGGTGTGGATAATACACCAGTGTTTTGGCTATTATGAGCAGTGCTCACACAGAAACAAGGTTGTGCTTTTCCAACATTCTCTCCCTCAACAGTAGTCAGAGAGGTGGGCAAGATCTTGGAAGCGTGCACACCTGGGCCAGCTGACCCAAACCAATTAAAGGGTTATTCCATGCCCTATGATGTCAGCTCAGATGTAAAAGCTAAGAGATAGAAGGAAGTAGGGGGCATTTGCCAATGGTGTCTGTCCTCTGGAGCAACTGCTACACATGTTGAAGCTCTGCTTCCTGGGGGGTGACTAAAATACATCTGCTGATGGGATGTAGAGAACAATATCTTTGTTTGCTCTTCTATGCATGGCCTTTGCTTTCACTTTTACTTTATGAAACTGCTCCTATCTTGACCCATGGGCCTCTTTCTCTCTCCTCTGTCCATCTAAGAAGGGGAGTAATAGATCAGATTTGATGGGCATCTGGCCCCCAGCCAGGGCCAAACCACCACAAAGATATAAGTTAGTTTAGTCATATCTTTTGTCTAACATTTCAGTCTATGACATAATCAGATAACATGTAACTGAGACAACTGTTAGAAAGCCTGAGGAGGTCTGAGAAAGTGTAGCTATGGTGCACACTTGCATTTCATGATTTTTCTTTTGATCTCAGTGCTCTTTTGGATTTAATTTTAGTAAGGAAGATACAAGTACTGGGAATTCCAAAGGGATTCACAGCCCTGGCCAGCCTGATCTAGTGTAGGGTATCCCTGCCCATGGCAGAGGGGTTAGAACTAGATTATCCTGGTGGTCCCTTCCAACCCTGACTGATACTATGATACTATGATACCATGACCTTCTCAACAGAATACTTCTAGGTACACCATATATTCATTCACTGAGAAGCAAAAACCAAACAAACAAACAACAAAACAGAAAAGTAAAACTACACCATGAAGAAATCTTCTGATACCTTCCTGTGACCAGCTGAATCCCTAAGGTGGCATGGTTTGAACAGATTTTGAAGGCAGTGACCAGGTTTGACAAGCAAGAGAATACATAGGGAAATTCAGGCAGATTGTGAGCCAGCTTTCATTATCACTTGTAGTACACAATGAGGGTCAAATATTTGTTCCAAAAGTTGATTCAAATTACTTTCTATTTAGAAACTGTATTTTGAAGGTAACCATCCTGATATGTTATTTTAGGGTTTAGCCTCCTCTACTAGGAAGCTCCACTTTCACATGAAGTGAAATAGTTCAAGGTGTTTTTACAAGTCCTTGAAATTTTATTTGGAATCCTTTTTCAGCAGTGCTGAAAATCATCAAAGGGCTACTATATGCCCCCAAATAAACATAAAATTTATTCTTACCTTCACAATATCCCACAGCATCTTCTTTCTTGCTCACATTACATACCTGCTTTTTCTACCTAAAGTTCTTTCCCATTGGTCCTTATGTAAGTCTCAGCAGGTAAATCAATCCAAATCATGTGTACAAAAGATCAGATGAGCTGGAAAGAGAAGAGGAAACCGTAGGCTAAGTAGATAAATTTCATTGGAGTTGCAGTAAATTGACTCTGTTGGTCTTCAAATTAATTTCCTGCTTGACAGTCCTATTCCCACTGCCAAAATATTTTATCCAATTGAAGTACTTTCTAAGTAATTGCAATGATAATTTCTATTATCTTTCCTTTCTTCAGTAAGCTGAAGCTAAGGGCAAACTCCTTAATTGTGCATGATGGAGCCTGTCTTTCATCTCATTTTTCACTTTGTAATCCCTGAACTTGGTTTTGATCTTTTAATAGATATATAGGGGTCTGCACGGTAAGGTTTTGGCAGTGAAGGACCTACAGAGGTGGCTTCTGTGTGAAGACATGAGAAGTTGCCCCCATGTTTGACAGAGCCATTTACAGCTGGCTCCAACACATACCTGCCACTGGCCAAAGCTGAGCCCATCAGTGACATTGGTAGCATCTCTATGACAAAGTATTAAAGAAAGGGTAAAAAGCTGCACAACAGCAGACAGAAGAGAAAAGTGAGAATATGTGAGAGAATAACTCTGTAGACACCAAGATTAAAGAAGGAGGAGGAGGTGCTCCAGGCAATGGTGTAGCTGATACCCATCTGCAGCTCATGGAGAAGCCCAGTGCTGGAGCCAGTGGATGTTGCTTGAAGAACTGTGACCCATAGAGAGCCTCCGCAGGAGCAGGCTCCTGGCAGAGCCTCTGACCTTCTCGAGGGGAGCTCACACAAGCTGCTAAGAAATCTTAGAGCAATTTCCATCTTTTGCTGAGAAACAGTCTCTGAAAAAAAAAAAAAGTCCTCCAGAGAAATCACTGGCATCATGGCCTGGTGGTTTGAATCAATAAAAGGCTGGGAAAAAAAGATATTTGGTCTTTTGGGGAACACTATCCCATGAACTTAAGTTATAAATCTCTCCTATATATTACGGTTAAGCAACACATGGCATTCTGACGTATTACAATTAATCAAGACATGTCATATAGATCTCTGTTATTGCTATCTTATCTGCAGCTTATCTCTAAACTATTGTCTGTTTCTAAGTATGAGATGCACTTTCTTTTTTCTTTTTATTTTTCTTCTCTAGTTTTTTTATCTGTTTCCATCAATACTAGGTCCATCCCATGTCACTCTTTACTATAAAATATTCCTTCACTCATTTTAAACATTCAGCTCAGAAAGTCTCCAGTCTCCACTCTTCCATCTCCATTTGCTGTCAATAGCTTCATGTAATTCCATTTTGCAAATGAAAATGAGTACTTATGTTTTTTCATGAAAATCATGCAATGTACTTGCTTCCCCAGGATCTGTTTTGACTCTTATCCAGGATGATGTATATGGAGAAAAATCAAAGGCTGCATTATGCTACAGAATCCTTTTAATGAACAGATGATACCGGTGATAACTTTTGTCTGATTAATAACTATCTGAGCTAGGATATACCTGAAGCTATAAAAGTAAACCTAAATAAAAGCATTTTACATTAAATTAAATCTCTCTAATGAAATTCCTAGGTCTTGGGGTTATTATATACTTGATACTCCTTTGAAGAGTCAATTTATAAACTAATGAATCAAGCACAAATATTATGTATTTGTGGCAATTAATCTCCTTCAGTGTTTTTTTCATAGTACTTAATAGGAAACTTTACCTGTATCATTTGGTATGGATTGTTAAAGTTCAGATGTATTTCTCAGCATGATTAAACTACGGAATACATTTGAAACTAATTGCTTCTGACAACTGCCATTAGACATATATTAGCAAATACATTTTTTAATTCCCTAATAAGAAAATTTTCTTGTTATCTTTTGAAATTCTTGGCTCTGTTGTGATCAACAAGAAAAAAAAAACACAACACTTTCATATTAACTGTTTTAGTATCATGGAAGAGAACAAGTCTGGCTTGATGACTGCAACCAAAGAGTGGCTGTCAATGGGTCCAAGTCGAGGCCAGCGACAAGCTGAGTCCCTCGGGGTTCAGTCCTGGGACCAGTCTTATTCAACATCTCTGTGGGTGACATGGACAGTGGCATTGAGTGCACCCTCAGCAAGTTTGCTGATGACACCCAGCTGTGTGGTGCAGCAGACACGCTGGAGGGAAGGGATGCCATCCAGAGGGACCTTGACAGGCTGGAGAGGTGGGCACAAGCCAACCTCATGAGCTTCAACAACACCAAGTGCAGGCTCCTGCATCTGGGTCGAGGCAATCCCAGGCACAAATCCAGGCTGGGCAGTGACTGGCTGGAAAGCAGCCTGGAGGAGAGAGACTGGGGGTGCTGGTGGACGAGAAGCTCAACATGAGCTCTCAATGTGCACTTGCAGCCCGGAAAGCCAATCAGATCCTGGGCTGCATCAAGAGAGGTGTGGCCAGCAGGTCAAGGGAGGTGATTCTGCCCCTCTACTCAGCTCTGGTGAGACCCCACCTGCATCCAGTTCTAGAGCCCCCATTACAAGAGGGATATGGACATATTGGAACGTGTCCAGAGAAGGGCCACGAGATGATCAGAGGGCTGGAGCACCTCTCCTACGAGGACAGACTGAAAGAGTTGGGGCTGTTCAGTCTGGAGAAGAGAAGGCTCGGAGGTGACCTAACTGTGCCCTATCAGTATCTGAAAGGGGCCTACAAGAAGGCTGGGGAGGGATTTCTCAGGATATCAGGTAGTGATAGGACTAGGGAGAATGGAATGAAGCTGGAGGTGGGGAGATTCAGGTTGGATGTGAGGAGGAAGTTCTTCACCATGAGAGTGGTGAAGCCCTGGAATGCGTTGTCCAGGGAGGTGGTTGGGGCCCCATCCCTGGAGGTGTTTAAGTCCAGGCTGGATGAGGCTCTGGCCAGCCTGATCTAGTGTGGGGTGTCCCTGCCCATGGCAGGGGGGTTGGAACTAGATGGTCCTTGTGGTCCCTTCCAACCCTGACTGCTACTGTGATACTACTACTATAAGTCACAATTATAACAACTACTATCGAAGAAAACAGGACAGGTCACACAGAATGTGCTGGTTGATGGTATATATTGACATTAACTAGACTGTAAGTAGCAGGAAGAAATTACATTCATATTTTTACAAAATACTTTAAAAAGTTGCTCAGTAAGTAAGTCTAGAAATCTTGGTTTAATATTGTTTTGCAGTTTTGCTAGTATTTAGAAAATTAATAATTCAGATGCAGTGTTTTCTGATTTCTCATGAAATTATTGTACACCTTTCGTCAGGTGATGCAGCAGGCCACAGATTTTATTATAATAAATATGTACTACAATTATGCCATCAGATACTATTTCTAAAGTGAATCAATCATGCACTGTGTTTTCAGAAATGGAATTCTTAAACTTAATCCCCTGAACGAATTCTGTGGAAGGTTGTGAGGTACAGTTAGTTTTGACCTCTTCATATTTGCCAGCTAAGATTCATTGACATAAAGTGTAAACCGCATAAACAATGCCAACAGAGTTATCTCCCCTCAAATAGAAAGGAAAGAAAGAAAGAAAGGAAGGAAGGAAGGAAGGAAGGAAGGAAGGAAGGAAGGAAGGAAGGAAGGAAGGAAGGAAGGAAGGAAGGAAGGAAGGAAGGAAGGAAGGAAGGAAGGAAGGAAGGAAGGAAGGAGTAGAAAAAAAGGAGAACTATAATTCATATTGAAATTATTTGAACTAGGGATGAAAAAAAAGTCAACATTTTAGATAGAAATAATGAGCTAGAAATAATGGGCCACTCTTTTCAGGTACTTTTCCTTTTTCTTTGACTCTACACAAATCTGATTAGACATCTTACTTTTAGATAGTAAGCATTAGTAGGGGTGCATCTCACTGAATGTTTCTCATAAATCAGGAAGTTTCTGTTTTTACTAAGACTTGATTTGATACCTTATACAGTTTAGTTCCTTACAGAACTATGAATCCTATTATATCTCTGTGCAGTGATGAAGAAATGAAGTGTCCTTTGTCATAACTCCTGTTGAAGCTAAATTACTGTGGATAAAGATCATTATATAAAGAGTAATGGCGCCGAAAGAAATCAGAGAGCCCTTTTGCCAATGTGCACATTATAACCCAAGTTAAAATAAAATGAGCATCTTTGTTTCATGATTTTCAGAGGCTTTTATCCAGGTCATATGAAAACTAATTTTATTTGGAATGAGCAGAGAGAATCTCCAATGGAGAAAAATCTATTTGAAATCCAAGATACAAGTCCTCTCTATCTCCCTCTATATATATATATACGTATATAGGCTATTCAAATAAAGTGAAGAGTTCAATAGGATTTATCTCCCCTCCTCTGCACAAGCAATTATTTAAGTAAATAGCAACTGTAATGAACTTGATGAAGAGATATTTCATACCCCCATTATACCCTCATTTTCCATGGCTTTCTAATCCCTTTAGAGAAGAACATAAGTTAATGTTGATATAATGCTAACACTAATACCAGAATCTACTTAGAACTACTTTTTTGCTTCCAGATTTCCATTAAATGAGTCATTAACATTTTGGATAAAATGTTAATGTAATCACCACTAAAATGTTTTTATCCTATAAAAATCTGAATTTATTGTGTGTAGATGTGAATTTTCAAAATGGTCAGTGTCTGATCACTGATTCTAGAACATAATTTTGTTGAGCAAAGAAAGATTTCTAGTAGTGCTTGAACTCATACAGCCCAAATTATTCAATGAATTGGGTTTTTTCCCTTATTCATATATTCATATATGCCTTCCTCTGAGATTTTTTTTCTAATCCTCTGACTTATTCGCAGATGGTATTTCCACCTCCTTCACCCCATTTAATTTCTCTTCCTCCCTTATTCATGATTACTATAACTTAACTCCCTTCCATGTCTGCCTTTGTTTCAGCAAAGAGGGAAAGCAGGAAACACTTCTTACTTGTAAGAGTGACTGAGCACCAGAACAAGTTACCTGTGTAAACTGTGGTGCCTCCCTCCTTGGGCATTCATGAAAACAGTCTGGACGTGGACCTAGCTAGTCAGCTCTAAGCAATCTTCTTTGAATGGAGGCATTGGTCAAGATGACCTCTAATGGTTACTTCTATCCCGAGTCATTCTGTGATTTCAGAACAAATGTGCAACGAATGACTAGCTGCTTTCTAGATAGACCAATGTTTTGTTGACTTTGTGCATGTAAGAATTTCTTTAGCAGAGCTATGAATTTGCATTCATTGTAGAAGAAATAGATATTAAATAAGAGGAGTGGGGATTATTGCTGTAAAAATAAAATTTACTCCTTTTTACTGTGCATCCTGCACAGTTCTTAACTGCCTCTGAGAGATGGAGATATACTGTCAAAGCAAAGTGGTCTGCATGCTGGAATAAAGTGTATAATTTGCTATCTGCAATAGCAAAAACTGGAAACATCACTTTTTGATGACTACCCTGTGATAGCACCTTGGCAACAAGGATTCACCACATTAGTGTCTGCATCTTGCTGATCAAACAGAACACTTATTGTGCTGTCATTTACAGATGGATTACCATCAACAGAAAAAGAAGGAAACGTGAGATAATACAGCACACAAAAAGAGAAAGATTTTCCAGACAGATTCTCATACTTAACAATTTCATTAATACTTTACTATCCAAGTATGCAAACTTTGTTGACTACATTCAGTACCTGTGTGCACAGTTACATATTTGTTGACAGTACAAGACAGTTTGGCCTATGCCATTGGGCATCTGACTTTATCCCATGTCCAGAAGCTTTATCAATCAGTCCAGAAAAATTAATCTGAAAAAGAGAATAAAAATCTGTAGACCAACATAGAAATGTCATTGTGGGCTTTGAACTACTTCTCTAGTAAAAGATCTTTAATGTTCCTTTCTACTAATGAGTGTTGTGGTGGTGAGAGAAAGTTCAGTTCTCCCCCACCACACAAAGAAACCATGACTAACTCAGTCGGAGGAGCAAAAATGGGTAAGCTATATTTACAAGCAGGATGAGATGCAGTGAATATATACACAATATACAGTATTTACAATATATACAGAAATATACAGCAAAGAATGTAACACAGAAAACCTTTCCCTCCTCCAAGGAGAAGGGACCCCACAATCCCCCTTCTCCCCCTTCCCCCCTTTTTTTCCAAAAAGGGTTAGAGAGAGAGAAGGTAATTATTAAGGAGGAAATTCTGTTAGCTCAAAGCATATGCAAGAATTAGTTTCTTACCTGGTTAGTTGAAGGTCAGCACCCACCATCACAGACAGAAAACAGCTGTTGCTCAGAGAGACCAAAACAGACAGACTGAACTGGCTGAGATTCAAACTGAACTAAAACTAAAATTTAAAGTTGCATTCTACCAATCTACCAATGAAATTCATTTAGAATATCTTTGTTTTCCTTTTCACACCAAAACATTCAGAGTGTTCCAGTAACTGTCCCTTTCTTAAAGGCATAGCCTAAAACTGTCACAACTGTGCATGAGCATAATTCATCATGAAAATGCTACCCCAGCCTGCCTTGTCACCAGTGAGCTTCAAAAGTGACAGTAATTATCTTCTCCATTTTGTGTGACTGAGCAAGATATAGCTCCTCTGGGGACCTCCTATTTTATTTTATTTTTTTTCATTCTTACTTTCCACAGTTTCTAAAGTACCATTCTGTAGAAACAATTTATTCTGCTCTGTTCTTTTCCTTCCCACTATTTTCAGTGAAATTCTTCTCCAAAGTATTCAAATTTTTTATCTTTTTGCCGGCTGTTTCTCTGTGAACTGTGCTGACATTTCCCCTCTTGCGTGTTTCTCCTGATCATGTACCATTCTTTTCTCCCAACTTTCTTTCCTTCAGCATCCTTTTTCATCTGTAAGCTGTGTTTTTTTAGGAATTTTGGGGGGTTGTTTTTTTCCCAAAGGTTTTGTTCACCACATTTATTCCTGTGTTATTATGATTCCCTTTATTATTTGCTTCTCTTTAATTATGTGAAGCTGCAGTTGTATTACCCCATCATCAGCTTTCCTGGAGTACTCTTATTTGTCAGTTTACTTTTTTGCTTCTTTCTACCCATATTATCAAACAGAACAACTAACAGAAAGATGTGTATAGCAATCTGCCTTCTTATTACTTCTTTTTTGACATCTTTATTCCACAAGACAAGTAATTCTATGTGGGTACATTCTTGCCTTTGTTAAGAATATACCTTTTCAAGAAACAGCAAGTCTGACAGTTTGTGCTAAAATAATCGGGTCTAACCTCCTCAATATATATATATTTATTATAAAACTAGAAAAAGTGCTCAAGGGCACAGAATCCTCAGTTTTGACTTAGTAGGCTTATTTTTAAGGTAGTTTAAAAATGCAGTCCTAACCCGTCTATGAAGGTCTATGAATACTAGCATTACAGGAAAGTAAAGGAGATGGAAACATACTAGAGGGAAAATAGTAGGCAGGCACCTATACATAAGTAAAGGAGATGGAAACATACTAGAGGGAGAAATATTAGGCAGGCACCTATACATTTAGGGTCAGTCCAAAGTTAAGGTCAGAGATATCTTGTTAGCACAGACTTTCCTCTGAGAGACACCTTGTGCTACAGAGGGGATGCAGAACTCTCAGTAAAAGAAGCAACTAGAAGAAAAGTCTTTAGCAACAACTCAGGTTTCATAAGCGCCTAGCTCCACCTCCTCTGAACTGAGATTGCAGTAACAGTGCACACCACGAGAGGGCAAACTACTTGCTTCTGTGCTGTACAAAACTAAAGCCTTTTCTGAGTATGGACTCACAAGAGCAGGATAGAGGAACAGAATCCCCTCCTTTGACCTGCTAGTCATGCATCTTTTGATGCAGCTGTTTCTACTTTTCTGCTTGAAACCTGTAACAAGATTTCAAAGGCAAAATGAAAAACTACCACACCAGGAGATGTTTGGATTTTTAGGCTGGCAGCACACAGTGATGGCTCATGTCAAGTACTTCTTTAACTACCACCCCAACTCCTTCTCTATAGAACTGCTCTCAATCCACTTATCACCCAGCCTGCATTTGTGCTTGAGATTGCCCCAGCCCAGCCCAGGTTCTTGCACTTAGGATTTTTGAGCTTCGTGAGGCTGGCATGGGCCCACCTCTTCAGCCTGTCAATGTCCCTCTGGATGGCATCCCTTCCCTCCAATCTGTCTACTGCTCCACACACCTTGGTGTTATCAGCAGACTTGCTGAGGGGGTACTTGATCCCACTGTCCATGTCCTGGTGCCAACCCCAGAGGGACACCTCTTATAGCAAGTATCCATTTGGACACTGAGCCATTGATCACAATTCTCAGAGTGGCCATCCAGCCAACTCCCTGTCCACTGAGTGATCCACCCATCAAATCCATGACCTTGCAATTTAGAGACCAGGATGTCATACAGGATAGTGTAAAATGCTTTGCACAAGTCCAGGAAGATGACACCATATGTGCTTCCCTTAGCCACCAATGCTGTGACCCCCATTATAAAAGGGAAAAATGGTTATCAGGTTTTGTCGGGGGGGGCGGGGTTAGGTTAGATCCTAGGAAAAACTTCTACACCAAAAGGCTTATCAAAGAATGGAACAGGCTACCCAGGAAAGTGGTTGAATCACCATTCCTGGATTAATGTAAAAGCTGTCTAGATATGTTGCTCAAGGATGTAGTGTAGTAGTGACCCTGGTAGAGTTAGATAATGATTGGACTTGATGACCTTTGAAGTCTTTTCCAAACATTCTGTGAACACTCATCTAATGAGGAAAGGCTGAGAGAGTTGATAGTGTTCAGACTGGGAAAGTGATAGATCCAGGGATATACTTTTTTAGCTTTTCCATGTATAAAGGGGGCTAATAAGATAGAGAAAGACTTTTTACCAAGACCTGTAGTGAAGGGGCAACAGGCAATGGCTTTAAACCAGCAGAGGGTGGGTTTAGATAGGACACAAGGAAGAAATTTTTTGTGGTGAGGGTGTTGAAACCCTGGAACATGTTGCCCAGAGAAGCTGTGGATGACTCATTTCTGGGAGCATCCCCACCCATGGAAGAGGGGTTGGACAAGATGATCTTAGAGGTTCCTTTGAACCCAGACCATTCTATGACTCTCTGATGTCATGACAACCATTTCTCCGACACAGGCCTCCACAGACCTGATACAAAGTCAGAACAGACTTGTGTATACTCTACTAATGCATATATCTTCCAATTTTGTGTGTTATAGTAATTGAAAACAATTTTCCTGTTATCTCTTACCTATTTTAGCTTTATGCTTGTGTATATTCTTTTTTAAACTTTTTGGTGGGTTTTTGGGGAAAAAATATATGTTAAAAAAAAAGCATTTACATGAAAGAGTTTATCTTTGTGATTACTTTTTTTCAATTGATCCTTTAACTCTTAATCTTGAGTTCCTTCATTAATGGTTACCAGATGTATAAGATAGTGAGAATAATGATATATTTAACAGGATGAGAGGTTAACAGCTGTGCCTTTTGATTTTAGCTCTCAATTTCTACATTTTCAACTCAACATTTCTAAGAGTAACTCAGGTTGCCAATGCCTAACTTCCAAAGGCTTCTGAGATTTCATTAAATACTGGTTTATTGGTATTTTGCATGGTAAAATTGTTAATAGATAAATGAAGGAAAAAGAGAAACAGAAGAAGAGAAGATAAAAGAGAGAGCACTGAGCATGAAAACATTTATTGTCTATGCTGCTGATTCTGTTTCAGTTTCTAATGGATTTCTTTCCTCAGCCCACCCTAGAGCAACTAGAGTTTATACATGGTTTGCAATCTGCAGTCCTGTGCATTTCTCTGTACCTGACACACAAATGTTGGAGCACGTATTTGATATTTAGCCATAAATAGGAATCTGAGGAATTAATGTCAAAATGAACAAAGAAACCAACCAAACCACCCCAACAAAGAACAGAGGAAAAGCATTGAAGAAAAAAGTAAAAAATGGACTGCACTAGTATCTAGTGTTCATTTTCAATGCTGTGCTTTGACTAGCACTTAAGACATGTTAGTTTCCTAAGAGGCCTTATAATAGAATCAACAAATCCAGCCAGAGAAATACAGCTCAACCTTAGGGCAAAATTAAAGGGAAAACTTGAAATCAAATTATCCCTGTGAGGTGGACTAGGGGGAATGGAATGAAGCTGGAGGTGGGGAGATTCAGACTAGATGTGAGGAAGAAGTTCTTCACCATGAGAGTGGTGAAGCCCTGGAATGGGTTATACAGGGAGGTGGTTGAAGCCCCGTCCCTGGAAGTGTTTAAGCCCAGGCTGGATGAGGCTCTGGCCAGCTTGATCTAGTGTAGGGTGTCCCTGCCCATGGCAGGGGGGTTGGAACTAGATGATCCTTGTGGTCCCTTCCAACCCTGAACTGATATTATGATACTATGATACTATGATGACACTGAAGATGAAGCCATGGTTTAGTTGTCATGAGGTGTTAGGTATTAGGTAGTAGGTTGGACTTGATGATCTCTGAGGTCTGTTCCAACCTGCTTGATTCTATGATTCTAAGATATCTGGAGCAAATGGAAACTCAGTTTCCAGAAATGAAAGATGTCACAAAGGACTTTTGAGACTTAACAGTGTTCAACAAGATGTAACTGTTGTCAAGATATAACTATACATAACAGCTAAAAACTTGGTCTATCAGGGGTAGTGCATACCAAGCCAGAAAAGCAACCCATAAAATTGTAAAATAAGCCTAAAAAATAATGTGGAGACTATATAGTAAACCCCTAATTAGTTCAGCAATTGTTTACTGAGACTCTGCTTGCTTTTTATCTTTTTTTTCTTTTATCTTAGCTCTGTCTCCTATAGATAGTAAGTTAAAATATTTCTGAGGCCTTTAATCTTAGTGCTGCAGAGACACAATCAGTCAATGCATAACTATTTTGCTATGCATACTATTATCTCAGCTAACAGGTGGGTAGGTGACTTGCCAGAACAGTGATTACATTTAAGTAGTAAAAGATAAAAGAAAAAAAAGATTGAATAGGAATCATAATTAAAATGTGTGTCTGATGAGCTGGTTGCCTGGATAAATTGATGGATGGATTTCAATTTTTTAAAATCCCTCTTAAATTTAAAAACAAGAAGCAATTTTAAAGGATGACTTTTCCTAATCCTGTCACAACCTAATTTATTCTCTTCCATTTTATGTCTGAATAGCAAAATTTTCAGACTTAAAATATAGATTTTCATTGCTTTAAACAATAAGCATTAGCTCTGTACAAACAGAGTCTCTCTGTACAAGCAGTCTCTCTCTTCATGGTCATATTGTATTATTCAGAAGAGAAAATAAAGTAATGTATTGGTAAAATACACCTGGACTTTATTAATGTAGTCAGTTCTGTGCAACCGCACTTGAATGACATTATTATATATCCTCTGTAAAAGAAGAAAACAAAGTCATAGTATGACCTTACAAAATTATTTCTCAAGTTTAAAGAAAAATCATTAATCAACCACTTTCTCTTTGAAATCACTCTGTGAAATAATTTATTAGACATCCTGTAATAGTCACATATGCTAAACTCAGATCACAGATGCTTCCACAACTTAGTCTCCTAACGGCTTTTTGTCACAATATGACCTTCTTTCTCCAAAGAACAAAAGCATGCTAATGAGACCCATGAAAATGAATGAAATACTCACTTTTAAAAGTTCATATTTTTCTATCTGCAAACTTAATGTAGCTATGTGTGCATCAAGCAGGTTGCAAAAACCTCATGACTTTCACAAAAATTGTTCAACCATCAGTAAAAATAGGTAGGTGTCAGTAAAAATATGTAGGTGTCCTGGTGCGGTTCTTTTTTAACAGTAAGCTGCTTTCATATTATTCCACTCATAATTCAGCATCTTGTTTTATGAAATTGATATATTTGTCTTTTTACACTGAAATCTCTGGAATGGCTAGTATTAATGAATTGGCAATAAACTAGCTGGAAATGGCATCTTAATAGGTTGTAATTGGCATGTATAAATATCTTCTGCAGGAGTGGCGAATCCTGCAAGACATACGTATTGATCATTAGAACAATGATCCATGTCACAATAACCTCAGTTCATCATAATCTCATTTCCTTAATGACAAAAGTAAGCATTTTAATTCAAGAGATACTGCAATAAATCAACCTGATATTGCATCCGAATGCTGTTAGAAAGAACATTACTTTGGTGGATAAAAAGGTAAAATATTTTCATAAAACATAGTGAGAAAGCAGAAAAATATGTCATGATCTTGATAAATCATTAATAAGTTAACTTCTAAGTTGCTTACCCTAGAGAAGGACTTCAGGAAATTTCCTTGGTGGTGTAAAATAAATCTTGTGGGGTTTTAAATCTTGTTTACTATTTTGCTCTTCAAAGAACTTAAATTTGTATAAAGTATTTAAATGGCAATAGAAAAGCTGTGTGTAAGTAATTATTTCTTTCTGCTAAAAATTAGTGCTCAGATGGTCCCTTTGTGTATTAGCTTTCTGTACTCTATGGGGAAAAAAACGGAGCTGTGTGCAAACAGCCTACCACTAAGCATCAAGACTGCAGAAAAATAACAGCTGCAAAAGGGAAAACCCCTCTCTGAATCACTACACACTATTGTTGTAATATGAGGAAAAGTTACACTGTGGTTGGCTGTTGACAAAACAAGGGACAGTCAAACTCTGGCAACACAGATAATGTACATGGAGCTAGAGGACTTTTTGCCAATGATGCTTTGACACGCACTCATTGTCCAAGAGATGTGAAACTTTAGCCCTAGTAGGGAATACTAGGTCTGAAGACAAGAGACGTAAGAGAAGATGTGAGAGATTTAAAACCACTGGGAGCATTATAGATATGACTGGGGTGAAAATGACCCAAAGACCAAGTCAGATAGAACTCTTCCTGTCAGAAAGTGATGATTCTCTGAAAACATTCATATAGGTACACAGATATTGAGATGTATCTTCCAGAAAGTAAAACTGATTCTCCCTTTCTCTATGATTTCTTGGATTAGGGGGTTTTGGTTTTTGTTTGGGTTTTTTGTTTGCTTGTTGGTTTTGTTTGTTTGTTTGTTTGTTGGGGGTGGTGGGGTTTTTTTGTTTGTTTGGGTTTTTTGTTTGGTTTGGTTTTGGTATTGGAAGACATGTAACAAAGAAGTTATGGACATCAATGTTCTTGCTCTTCTTCACCACCTCCAAACAGTTTTGGGGGTTTTATTTATTTATTTTGAAATTGTGAATTATGTACATAACAAAACAGACAAATAATTCATCTTTCCCAAGCCATTCTAAATTATCCAGTCACTACTTCTATATGTATCACCAAAATACTGCTCCTTTATAAGAATCATTTCGCTTGCTTGACAGAGCATTACAGGATCACGGGATCACAGGATGTTAGAGGTTGGAAGCGACCTCCGAAGATCTAGTCCACCCTCCCTTCCAGACCAGGACCATACAATCTAGCACAGGTCACACAGGAATGCATCCAGATGTCTCCAGAGAAGGAGACTCCACAACCTCTCTGGGGAACCTGTTCCAGTGTTCTGTGATACTCACAGTGAAGTTCCTCCTCATGTTGAGGTGGAATCTCCTGTGATATAGTTTATATCCATTACCCCTGTCACAGGGTGCAACAGAGAAGAGCCTGTCCCCTCCCTCTTGACACCCAGCCCTCAGATATTTATAAACATTTATTAAATCCCCTCTCAGTCTTCTCTTCTCTTCTCCAGACTAGAAAGCCCCAGGTCTTTCAGCCTCCTCTCCCAGGGCACATGCTCCAGTCCCTTAATCAACCTGGTAGCTCTCTATTGGACTCTCTTGAGTAGATCCCTCTCCCTCTTGAACTGGGGAGCCCAAAACTGGATGTAATATTCCAGGTGTGGTCTTACCAGGGCAGAGTAAAGGGAGAGGAGGACCTCCCTCGATCTATTGGACACACTGCTCTTAATGTACCCCAGGACTTTCTTGGCCACGAGGGCACATTGCTCACCCATGGATAGCCAGGACTCCCAGGTCCTTCTCCACAGGGCTGCTCTCTAGGAGATCACTTCCCAACCTGTACTGGTGAAGGATGAAGGACTCTGCACTTATGCTTTTTGAACATCATTAAGTTCCTCTTTGCACAGCTCTAAAGTCTGCCCAAATCTCCCTGTACGGCTGCACAGCCTTCAGGCATATCAGCCAAGCCTCCCAGTTTGCTATTATCAGCAAACGTGATGAGCAGACTCTGTCCTTTGGATTAAATCTTGGATTCAGAAATAAAATCAGAGCATATGTATTAGATCAGTCTGACTTGAACATCAAATCTCAAACCCAGAATTTTACTTGAGCATCTCCTAGAGATAATCTTTTTATGATGGATATCTCAACAGTGGACCTGATAAAAACCTGCAGATAATTCAGGTCATGGGCAAATTAAACAAATCATGATTAGTTGCATTAAGCATGGTAAGTTGTGAAGAGGTGGAAGTCTATTCATTGTAACATTCCCATTGCAAAGATCAAGAAGCTCTTCATATAGACTGTCGGTTGTATTATCAAGAAAATCTTTGTGAAGCAGGCTTTAGTGAGAAGGTTTTGTAATATTGCACAGTTGAGGACACAGATTTTCAAGTTTCTGCATTGTATTAACTTCTTTCCTTCAAGCAGACTGAAATTCTCATTTAAGATGGAAAGATGCATCAGCACAAACTGTTTCATGTTTAGAAATCAGTTTTAATAATAGAGCTCTAATAATTTTTGCCTTGCTATTGGTCTCTGTGCACTTGGATATTCAGTCACAGAGAGGACTTAGTTACTGTCATCCACTGGTTTTTTGTATGATTTTGGTATTCGAAAACAACTTCTTCCTACAGTGCTTTGCTAGAAACCCTTATGAAAATAAAAACTATGAACTTTTGTCATTAATATTTTGTTTGAAACTTGTTAACCTGAAGGGGGAATAATTTATTTCTTCAAATACATGAAAAATAAATTGCAGTTTGAGTGCATAATTTAAGTGCCTGGGAAAAACGTGGAGCACCATTAAAGTAGCATTTACACTGTAAAATGAAAATATAGATGAGACACCTCTATTTTCAATTCATCACAGTTTAAAGGTTTGCCTTTTTCTCTGTGTAGGTGATATTTAGCTGACTTGAGTAGAGGTCAGTTCAACTGATTAAAGGTCGTTTCATCACGCCTCTATTTCTATGCATGTGGGGAAAAAACAAGTAAGTTATATTTGACAACATTGGTTTTTAACTTGCCAGCCATTTCATCTACTTTTTTTCTTTAAATGGCTTAGATGCATTGCTTCTCTCAAAAGAGGAATTCTAATTTCTTGATGAATGTCTTGCTCACAGCATTCTTGTTACTCAAAACAAATGTTTAATAAAGACATATTAAAAATCTGATGGAAATGGAATATAGATAAAATGTGCACAGGAAAAAAAAAAAGCGAACAACAAACCAAAATAGGAATTAATATGCTACTGTAATGAAGAAGAAAAATGCCCTATTTTTAAAGCTGTCTGAAATTCTCCCCCTCTACTCAGCCCTGGTGAGACCCCACCTCGAGTACTGCGTCCAGTTCTGGAGCCCCTATTACAAGAGGGATATGGATGTGCTGGAAGGTGTCCAGAGAAGGGCCACGAGGATGATCAGAGGGCTGGAGCACCTCTCCTACGAGGACAGACTGAAAGAGTTGGGGCTGTTCAGTCTGGAGAAGAGAAGGCTCCAAAGTGACCTAATTGTGGCCTTCCAGTATCTGAAAGGGCCCTACAAGAAGGCTGGGGAGGGACTTCTCTGGCTATCAGGTAGTGATAGGACTAGGGGGAATGGAATGAAGCTGGAGGTGGGGAGATTTGGGCTAGATGTGAGGAGGAAGTTCTTCACCATAAGAGTGGTGAAGCCCTGGAATGGGTTATCCAGGGAGGTGGTTGGGGCCCTGACCCTGGAGGTGTTTAAGACCAGGCTGGATGAGGCTCTGGCCAGCCTGATCTAGTGTGGGGTGTCCCTGGCCATGGCAGTGGGGGTGGAACTAAATGATCCTTGTGGTCCCTTCCAACCCTGATACTATGATACTATGATACTATGATCTTGGGTAACATAACCATTTCCTGCTATCCTGCTAGCTTTGGATATATATGAGAAAAGTAGGACTAGAAACTAGATGTGATCTACCATTGGAAACCTTTCTCTCCACAGTGCAAGGCTGATCAATGCATTGTGTTTGATTTTCATGAAAAGGATTCTTCAAAACTGAAGCTCAAAAAGCCCAGTTAATGTGTGAGAAGGTACAAAGGGACATTGGCAAAAAGCAAGTCTTGTCACTCTGAGATAGGATTGTATGCTCAAAATCATTCAGGACTCAACGTCTACAATACCATTTTACTAATGCATATTCTACCACTTAAAATTAAAAATCAAAGTAAAGATCACAATTTTCTTTAAAATAAGCTTTGTTCTAAAGATTTTTCCAGAATATTTGTATGTTTAGAACACTACTCTACAGCACAGATAACCAGTACTTCACTGCTCTCACTAGTTGCGTTGTAGAGGTTTGTTCTTGCAGAGAAAATAAATGTTCAGTTTTCATCCTGTAATCAATCTGGACTGAGGAAATTTATTGATTTATTAAGAGCCTGTAATTAACAAGTAATCATAGAAATAAGCCAAAAATAGACACCTGCAACACTGATACACACCTGACAATTTCTAAACACCCTTTATTAAACAATCCTAAACACTCCCATACACAGATGTGTGCACATAGACACAGACACATATCTTGCTCTCCCTGGCTGGATGTGTTGAAGCTTACACTACCCATCTGCCTCACCCACCTTGTTTCCTACTTGGGGTCTCCAAAGTTTCTCTTGACTTTTTTACTGTGGTGGTCCAGTTGGGACCACACACATAAATGTAAATCTTACCTGCAAGACTTATTAGAAAGGAAAAAGATCTTACAGCTAGCTTCATCTCTCAGGAGAGAGATGCATGTTTTACACAAATCACTGACAGGTCAGACTAAAGATAATAGATCCAAGAAAAGTTATGGAGGCTACATGCAACTTTCACAGGCTGAGTTTAGCTCACAAACTTCTGTAAAATATAAACATATGACTTCAAGGAGCCTAAAACAGAGTAAAGATTTGAATCCGGGTTTCCAACATTCTGGCTAATCACTCTAAGATTTGATATATTGATACAGAAAATAAGAGATTGTTTAATTTATCCTATGAAAAATATTTAGAACCTCCTCCTGAATTCTTTATAGAGCACAATCTCTTAGGCTTACTCATAGAATGCCTGCATAGTTTGCTCCTGTGAGTGTGCACACAAGAAGGGCTTTGTGACTGAGTGACTTTCATAGAAAAAGCTAGAGTACCCATGAAACTTAGTTTTGTCCAGAATTAGACAGTATATGCAGTATTTTACCAATGTAATGAATTTCTGTTTTAAATTAATTTTAACATATCTATTAGCTGGTTTTGGGGTTGTTTTTATTGCTTGTTTTCTGTTTTATATATGTAGCCTTCAGCCCATTTGTCCTTAAGGATGCTGTCTCGAAAATACTATGGGTTTAGAAAACCTGAATATTTTTGAGTTCTGTAAAGACAATAGAAATGCCTCCTATATTTTTGGAAGATAGTATAGTTATTTCAAGATGAAATATGAAGAAGTAAGTTAAATAAAATAATTTTTTTAATTGTTGTATTTTTTAAAATTAACTAACTAAAACCCATCTGCTGAGGCTGTAATTTCACTACATTGTACTTGAAAATGTAATAACTATCTATTTCTATTGCTTCAACTAGCATTATAACTCAGATTGGTAGTAACACTTTACAGGCATTTAGTCATAATTATTTTATCTTTTTTGTCATGAAAAGTTCTTTCACAATATGAAAGCAGACTGTTCTATTCTTGCCTCCTGGATCTATTTGGTTTTAGGTCATCTGTGGGTAAAGTTCCCAGCTGTCCATGTCTTATTAAATTGAAAGATCAATAATCACAGAATCACAGAATCACCAAAGTTGGAAGAGACCTCAAAGATCATCAAGTCCAATCTGTCACCACAGGCCCCATGACTAGACCACAGCACCAAGTGCCATGTCCAATCCCCTCTTGAACACCTCCAGGGATGGTGACTCCACCATCTCCCTGGGCAGCACATTCCAATGGCTAATGACTCTGTGAAGAACTTTCTCCTCACCTCAAGCTTAAACTTCCCCTGGCGCAGCTTGAGACTGTGTCCTCTTGTTCTGCTGCTGGTTGCCTGGAAGAAGAGACCAACCTCCTCCTGGCTACAACCACCCTTCAGGTAGTTTTAGAGAGCAATAAGGTCTCCCTTGAGCCTCCTCTTCTCCAGGCTAAACAACCCCAGCTCCCTCAGCCTCTCCTCGTAGGGCTTGTGCTCGATGACTCTCCCCAGCCTCGTTGCCCTTCTCTGGACACATTCAAGAGTCTTAATGTCTGTCTTAAATTGAGGGGCCCAGAACTGGACACAGTACTCAAGGTATGGCCTAACCAATGTGGAGTACAGGGGCACAATGACTTCCCTGCTCCTGCTGATACTGAAATTATAAAACAACAGTGGCAAGTATAAAACAATCTGAAATAAAATAAAAACTTTTTGCAAAAATAAGTTATACTGTGCTCCTAGGCTGTTGCTCCACTGAAAATTAAAGAATCCTAGTTAAACTGATGGTTGTCTCTAGGTATGTTTTTAACCTCCTTGCTTTAGCCACTCTTTGGAGCACAGAGTTAAATTGACTCTATCTGGTTTTAGAAGTCTAACCATAGCAAGAAATTAAAAGGCTAGTCAGCCTACAATAGAGACAACTCAGAAATTTAAGTCACCTGAAGTTTACAACATGCTGTTTCGTCCTCTACATGATTAGACTGATCATTTGTTGAAGCTAGCTGCTTACAATTCGATAAAATTAATTTGGACCAAATTCTCCCTAAGTAGTTAAGGAAGAAACAGTTATAAATACTTCTTACCTGTGAAGTCTTCCTGCAGCTCTTCAAGAAGTATTTGCAAATAGTGTGTTGAGTATTTAAGATGTCCCTTGTAATGTTTCTTAGAAAAAAACTTTCCTGCTTTACAAAACTCTGCAGTCCAAAAAGTTACAAAATATAACTGTATCTCTATTTAGGGCATAGATCAGATATTTAATAAGTGATTTCAATTTGTTTAGGAAATGGGTTTAGGAAGGTGTCTACTCTGGTTAATTTTTTCTTTTATGCCTTAGACTATAATTTACATGACTATCATTATGTCTGAAATTGTCCTGGAAAGTTTGGATGGTTTTTTTTCCACTAAATAAAACTTTGATAATTTTTTAAAGGAATCTTTTCTTTTTTCTTTTCTTTTTATATTTTTTTCTTTTTTGTTTAAAATGAAATCAGTCTACAAAACTAAAAGGATTAAAATTCTCCTCAACAGACAAGATCTAGATATAATGTCAATTTGTGAAGTTAGGAGTGTTTTAACTATTTGGACCTGATGAAAGGACCCCATTACTATAACATTAAGTCTTCATTCCCTCATTCCTTCCCTTCAATTGCTGCTAACAGTAATAAGAATATTGCAAGCATGCTGCAGTTCTTCCTGTTCAACCTTAATTGACAGAAGTTTGAAACACTATTTGGAAGCTGCATTTCCTCTTCCTTGGATTTTTTTGTCTCCTGATGATTTAACTCCTGTTTTATTTCAACAAGTACCCCACATCCAATTGTACAATATGAGCACTGTGAGGCAGAGGATTTTTAGGATGTTTTCATTTGAATTAATGACACATGTCTGCATAGCTGAGATAATAGAACTCTTTGCATTAGTAGTGAAATCAGTTTCTGGTTGACATCTAGTATTAGCTACTTCCTTTTTTTTTTTAATCAAGTGGATCCATTTCTTCCATGGCTGTAGCTATCCTCTTCCTGTCTGGGTAGTTAAGCAAACCTGTCTTTGTGCTATTAACATTATGCAGATGAGGCTAACATTCTCAATGCAATGACATTTTGGCCATAAAATGTGCTGTGGAGGGAAAAAAGTCAATAACAAAACAAGCGTCTTCACGGAAAAGAAAAAGAAGACAATAACTTCCCATTTATTTTTCTCATGCTTCGTAACCATTCTGCATAAACTTCCAAATAGGCCTTTGAAGTTGTGCATTAGCATAATTACATTATAATAAGTTTTCATGTAGTTTTTGTTTTTCATTAATTTCTTATTGTCTTACACAAAGTTGAGCTACACTAGTAATACACATTTTTCATAAGGCTAGAGCTTTTCTTCACATTCCACACTCACAGTGAAACAATTTTACTTCTAAGGATGTTCCTTAAGAGTGCTAAGTATAGAAGAATCCTCTCCTTCCTTCTTCCTGTGCTTGGCTGCAGGATTTTTTGCGCCAGCTGTGTTTGACTCCCTCCAGTATCATTTTAGTATCGTTTTAATGGAACAGTTTTACCCTTATCAGTCATGGGGATGAGGCCTTGTGCTCTCACTACAGCACAGTTTAAGAGTGATTTGCCATTGGAATGGACTGCCCAGGGAGGTGGTGGAGTCACCATCACTGGAGGTGTTTAAGAGGAGACTGGATGGGGCGCTTGGTGCCATGTTTTAGTTGATAGGATAGTGTTGGATGATAGGTTGGACTTAATGATCTTGGAGGTCTTTTCCAACCTGGTTAATTCTATTGTATTCTATTCTATTCAACGTCACATATAGCTTGTGGTATTATCCCTGGTAATGACTGACCAGCCCTACAGTGCCTATTGCTCTGTCTCCATCTGAAAATTTATAAGATCAAGGCCATTAGGATTTTGATCAATTTGAGCTATTCCTGTTTAAAAATATCTTGCCTACATTTCACTGACCGAGACTGGATGCCAATCCTCTGCATGCCAGCTCTGCTCCTGTTAATAAAGCCCAGGAGGCTATTGCCTTTCCTCGCTGCTGGATTGTTTCTGGCTCATGCTCTGCTTGCTCTCTGAGTTCAAAAGAGTTTCTGCAGATTGTTCCCTAATTATGTCATCACAAGGAGTTCTTCCTTGCCAGGTGCAGCATTTTTAAATCATCCTTGTATTTTGTGAGGTTCTTCATGCCTCATTCTTCCAGTCTGTCTAGATCCCTCTGCCCTACACTCTAGAATAGATAGGTCATCCCAGTTTGGTGTCATCTGCAAAGCTGATAAGCATGAACTCTATCACCCAATCAATTATGAAGTTTTTAAACAAGACTAGTTCCCCAGAGTAGACCCCCTGCATTGCTCCACTTGCTACTGATCTCTGAGTAGAATAGAACTCAATAAACATTACCCTTAAATTACCCTTCAAGTCAAATGATCCAAACACATGAGTCATGCAACTTATCTGGTACATCAGTTTAGACCTCAAATGGGCCATCCTAAGAAAGAAGAATATTGTAGCACCTAATGTCTAAAGACTCATAAAGTTGAGATTACTGACATCTCCTGCTCTCCATTCAGTCACAGTTCCAGTTCATTTATCACTGAAGACAATCAGGTTCATCAATCCATAATTTCCACAGGGACTGCAATAAAACTCACCCATCTCTGGTTTCCCAGATTGACCAATTCACCTTTTATTGAAGCTGGGTGAAACATTTGCCCTCCAGTCAGCAGAGACCCATTCAGTCTCTACAACCATCTAATTCAAGAACTATCAAGTGGCTCTGCAAGGACCTTTTTCAATTCCCTCAGTTTACCTGGATGCAGCCCATCAAATCCCATCTATCTGCAAAGGACTACATGAATCTTACCATCAAAAGTTTTACTATAACATAAAAGGTGAAATATTTGAATATTCTTCAGGAATATTTCTTCTGAATATTTCTTCAGGAGTGCTAAATCATATCACTCTTCTAGGTAACAGTAGACATAAATCTTGACTTCTGAAGCTTTGCCAGTTTTGTTTTGTTTTGTTTATTTAGGGTTTTCTTTTATTACAGCTAGAAGTGAATGCCAGAATGGAGCATCACCTGAGTATTATTGTAATTTTCCTTGCTAACAGACAGTATGTAATATGAAATTCATAGTTGATATTCAGTATTCAGTTTCTGTTGTTTTATCTCAGTGATAATGATGTGATATTCCTGCTCTACTGCACCTGCAGTACTGTGTCCAGTTCTGATCCTCACAATTCAAGAAAAATGCAGACAGGCTGGTGAAGGTCCAATGGAGCACCAGGAATATGATCAAAGCACTGGGGAACCTGCCATGTGAGGAAAGAATGAAAGAG
Source organism: Colaptes auratus (assembly GCA_015227895.2). NCBI lineage: Eukaryota > Metazoa > Chordata > Aves > Piciformes > Picidae > Colaptes > Colaptes auratus. Next base: position 48,456,335 of record CM037632.1, read on the forward strand.
TCAAGACTTCTATCACTTGAGAAGATAAAGATCAGGGCCAGATGATCCTTTGAGGAGCCTTCCAATCTAGGCTATTTTATGGTTCTATCGAGAAGTTTATATAATCTAACTTTTAAATTACTTTTTTCCTGAAATGTTCCAACTGTGATGCTTTGTCAGCAATGAAGATTTCGCTTTATTTTATAAGTGAAATACATATGAACAAGGTCACTACAAGTTTCTTCATATAATGTATAACAGAATTCAAATCATTAGTCAACCTTGTTGCTTATTGAGAGGTCTATGCACAAAAATAGGAGTGCTCTTCATAATCATAGGTGTAAAAGATGTAGAAACACTCTCATACTTATTTAGTATGACCAGTTTATTTCATCACATCTCATTTTGTATGCAAGACAATGAGTTTTGAAGAATAGCAAGATGAAAACTTATATTCTCAATATCTAACTTCTTATACTGGAGACAATCAATGTGGCAAGTGTAGAGAAAGATGCAAACTAATACTTCAGGCAAAAGGTTACTAAGCTCATTACTAGAAACATATCAGTTCACTAAAATCACATTCAGGGCTATTTCTCCTTTTTCTTTGGCTCAGTGAAGACTTTTTTTCACATAGTCATCTGAGTGGGGAGGTAGAACTGATGTTTGCTTGAGCCCCTGAGACACCAATAATATCACTGCCAGGGAACACAGAGGTTGGCTACCCATATTCAAAGCTATTTTCTCTCCTCTGTGACTATTGGTTCTTCAACAGATCAGAAAATAGATACAGGACCCAATGATTACATCACTTGTTAGAGAGTGGAAAGCATGAGGATATTTAGCAGAAACTCAACACATCTATAAAATATAGATTACCTTTACTATGAATTGCAGATATTGTACTGAATATGTTAAACCTTTCCCAGTATATATTTTCTGACCCAACTAGTCCTGAATTAATGTTAGTTCTCTTTCTTGGTGAGAGTCCTAGAGTGTGCCTTGCTTGAATATATATATCATTGTAATTTCCCTGCCTTTGGATCTGTCAGTCTGTAGAATGTGTTTCTTCTGTCCCTGCTATTTTACTCCCAGTTGAGGATACCTTAGTGCAGCAGTAGTAGCATTTCAGTGTAAACACAGATTTAGAATATTTTGAGAAATATTTCTGGACACCTAAAAACTTTCAAAAGTCCAAGTAAAATGCTACTCCAAACAAGGAATGTTTAAAGTAAACATTCTGACACAGCCTTCGCATGATAAACTGTCTACATTATTCTACTTGAATATATCCCCTTTTCCTTTCACCATACTTCTGGAATCTCATTTTGCCATAGATATGCTGGTTTATGTGCATAGCACTTCTGTGTAAGAAGCAGGATGCAATACATATTTTGTGTAGTCTGAAATCCTTGCACTAGAGGTTGGCTATAAGGAGCATGGAGAGACAGAAATGTGTATCATGGTTATGGTTTCCCAAATGTCATCACAAGAAGCTGATGCATCTGTATACAGGAAGTGAAGGGTCGTCAACAGTACCTGTGGCATAATCCCTTATAGCAGAACGCCACAAGAAATGCATTGTGTGTCAGAAGAAATCAGCATTAGATTCCTCAGCTGCCAGACGTGAATGTTAACATATGTGCTTCAAAGCATTACTTTGTGTTGATATATTGTGTCGATACACAATGGCTGACATCTTAGAGATAGTTATCTATTGCTTAATGCTATTTAAATACAGTGAATTGTACTTATTATTCATTAACTTGTAATTTCAGAGATGTTTTGAATTTTCCCCATGTTACTAAAAAATTCCCAAAATTCATAACAACAACACTGTTGTCTTACTTTGCACAACTGAAAAAACCCCACCCGCAAACAAAACAAACAAACAAACAAAATCAGAGCAGAATATCTTCTCTGTCACTGAGTTTGTAATATGATTGTAAAATAGTATGATCAGACTGATTTGAATAATAAGATTGCAGGGTTCATGGTGTGAGAAAAAGTCGCTGTGAGTATTCTGCCTTTTTCCATGAAAGATTTTGTTGTAAGAATCATTTCTACTCATAAAAAAAGAAATAGCAGGGGGCATAAGGATGAACAGATTTTTCCATACTTCTTTGTTACTGACTCATTGATGGGCTACATATATGACAAAGCTTCTAAGTGGTACATGAAATTATTAATTCTTTATTTATGATTTTTGTTTTTAAATTTCTGGATTATTTTATTGCTAATAAGCCACTTGCAGAAAGGAAGAGGAATCTGTAACAAGATGAGGGCAGAAGATCCAATCTAAACCACCCCTGGCACAGCTTGAGACCATTTCCTCTTGTCCTATCACTTGATACTAGGGAGAAGAGACCAACACCCATCTCACTACAATCTCCTTTCAGGTATTTGGAGAGAGCAATGATGTTTCTCCTCAGTCTCCTCTTCTCCAAAATAAACAACTCTCCAGTTACCTCAGCTGCTTTTCATACGAGTGTGGCAGCTGCCATTCTGCAAACAAACACTTCTAAGATTAATGCAGAAGGCATGAGATTGTTAACTGAAGAACTACATGCTGCAAACTTGTTTATGAAGAAGAAAACAAAAGATTAGGTGCATGCCAGAAGAAACTTTCTGCAGAAGCTGGACCTACAGAGGTGCTGGAATGTATTGGGTTGGCTCAGCTGGAGTTAGCTCTCCTCAAAGCATCTTTCTATTGCTGTGTTTTGCAGTGCGGTAGATGATAACACAGGCTGTTGACTAGCACCCCCAGGTTCTTATGTGCCATGCAGCTGTACAGCCACTCTTCTCCAAGCCTGCAGTTATGGCATAGTTATGACTCAAGTGCAGGATGTGGCACCTGGCCTTGTTAAACCTCATACAACTGACCTCAGCTCATTGATCTATCCTGTCCAGGTCCCTATGTAGAGCCTTCCTACCTTTGAGTTGATCAACCAGTCTTCTGTCTCCTGTTCTCTTACTGATAAATGAGTGGCTCCAAAACTGAGCTATAGGGAATGCCAATCTGTGCTGAATGCACAGCATTACAAAGGATATGGTTGATGTCAGAGTCAGTATCTTTCTGTTCTTTGCTTCATGCCAAGGATGACAAACTCCTCTGTAAAGCTGATTTGGAGCAAGTTTTGTCTTCATTTGAGACATCAGTCAGACCAAAAGGTATCATAATCAATAACAACTTAAGACACTCAGTAACACTTGTTTCTAGTTGTGTCAAAAAGTTTTTTGAAAAACAGACAATACAAGAACAGTACAAGCCTCTTGAAAGACTAATTACATGGCTGATAATAAAAACCAGGTTGACACAGATGAAACTGGAAGTTGGCACAGATGAGTTGCTGAATGCATGTCAGTAAAAACAAATCCTGATCTCCTGATCATAAGCCTGGAAATAAGACATCAGAAAAAAAAAAATCTGTAGAGAAGTCAAAAGAGTTGTTAATAGAATTGAATTAAATAAAAAACTTTCAAACTGCAGGTCTGCCTCAGGCTCTGACCTCATGCTGAATGGATTTTCACCCCTGTTTATAGATAGAATCCTCTTTTGTGCTATTCAGTTGATCCTGAAAAGGTATTTGTATGGGTGTTCATAATAAGTAAACCAGTAATTTCTTAGCCTGGGGATAATTCTGATGCATTTAATAGTGTGCAAAGTTGCTTTATTAAAGCACATTCTGGAGGGGAGGGGAAAAAAACCCCACACAACAGAACAAGGAGGAACTCAAACTTGCAACTTCCTTCCTGTCATTGCGTTGTACAATATTTGGCAAGATTCACACACACTTAGTCTTACAGAGTGATAAATTAACCTTTTCAGAAAGACTGCTCAAATCCCTGTGGTAGTGTTGTCCACAGGTAAATACATCTCATCCATCCTCTGAATGCAAGTGCTACAATTCTGCACCTTCAAGGAGAATTTAGGAAACCTAATGTTACCTCATGAATATTACCAAATGTGGAATATGTGCTCCCAGCCAGCCAGCCTGTTTGGTTTTGTAGTCTCATGTCCTGCTAAGACTGCATCAGCTCCCTCAACAGAGAATTTAATTTCTTCCTTGCTTTTCAGTCTGTCCTCTTCCATAGGTTTTAGATGAAACCCAAACCCTTCTTTTTCCCACTCATGAGTGCTTTTCCTTGTAATATTTTCCCTGTTTCACAATTTGAGTAAAAGTAAGCTACTGTTATCAAGAGGGAATGCAGACACTGTGGATTACAGCTGTTCTCCTTTTCAGCAGGTAAAGTTTAAGAAATGCAGGCAGATAACATTAGAGGAAGTTTATGCTTCATATGTCAGAAGAAATAATGACCAAAGACTTGAACATAAAGTCATGCTACCGTATCTTTAAAGTCACTGCATTCAGTGTGGGAAGACAAACATTACAGAGAAGCTATTTTTCGTATTCCACTTAAACAGTTCAGAGATTGCTTAGGGCTCTCTGCACAGCATTGATTGCAGATACATTAAATCTACTTTAGACTGCTCCACAGTCCAGGAAGCCGGAGGCACTGAAACTGATTCTTAGGCCCACCTGAAATACACTTGCGCATCTACAGGACCAGGATACAAAAGTGATTGCAAGCTACTTCTAGCCCACAACTGACTTGTGTAGTCATATACGCTCAAGTTCAGACTCATCCCATTGGCTGTTATCTGCCATAGGCAGGTGAGGAAGAACATACTTTCCATTTACTAACTACAGTAATTATTTACATAAAACAAATGGAAGGGTGTTATTCTTCTGTAACTACTGTTACATAACACACAAATTACTGTGTACCTAGGAGAAGGCAGGGGAATGGCTGTGTGTGGCCCAAGGCAGGCTGTCTATTTAATCAGGCAGTTGCATTTTCAACATTATCAGTAATCCAATTATACACTTATATTTCTTAATGCATTGAGCACATGAGTAGGAACAATTTATTTCCAAACACTCTTTAGTATGCTGTGGTTTATTTTTTCTTCAAAGCCAACTATTGATTTCTACAAGTGATCAGAAAATTATAACCTCATTTACACAATACATTTGGAAAAACATTATGTTGTTATGTTAAGGAGAATTAAAAAAGGAAATGCAATTACAAAACAGCACATTTGTAGTTAATAAAATTATATACCGCAAGTAGTAGGAGAAACAGTGTTATAAAGTGATTATAGTTTCTAATAACCTAATTCAGATCTGAATTATCTTCAGCCAAAGCCCATTCAGTCACACAGTGTCTCTGAAGGCAGAATTTTCTTAAGGAGCATTGATATTTCATGAGCTCTATTTTGAACTTCCATCAAAATATCACTGAGAATGAGAGTGAATGGTTAAAACTGTTCAGTTAACAGGGTTTATAACAATTTTTCTTCCTTTTTGAACATTCTAAAGTGTCTCTTGAATACAGCCTGCTGGTTTGGATTCTGGACTGCATACTTTTACTTCAGAATATTTTCTATGTGAAAAAAAAATAATCTCTAAAGAAAAGCATTGTCTTATCATTATGAAACTATCAAGGTTTTACATTAAAAGAAAAAGTTAATTGACATCTATGTGATCCATAAAATAATTTTCTGCTGATGGCCAAAACTTAATTGGAATGCTGCCCAATTAATATATGGAGTGAAACATTTCTGAGTAAACAAAAAAAAAATGAGTAAAACTATAAATTTATTCAGGAGTAAAGTCAAGCTGCTGGATACTATTTTTATTGACAACATTATTTTGAACTTTTAGAAAATATTTTCTTGGACTACAGTCCAACTCTAAGCTTCATATTTAACAGAACTGACATCACTTAGACTTAGCTTCACATTTACATTATAGTTCCTACATAAATATGCTTTAAACTTAATATTTAATATCAAAATTCATCTTTATTTGTAGTTTCCTAATTTACTAGTTTGGGTTTGGAGTTTGTTTTATTTTTTAAAGAAAGGATAGCTACTTTTCTACAAACAAGTAAACTGATTTGTCAATTAATAATTATTTAAATATAAAGCAATTTTACATAACCCAAATGTATCACTTTGAAATCACTTTAGTATAATTTTAAAACAGATTACATTTCACTTGTCAGTATTTCACAGAATCACACAGAATCAACCAGGTTGGAAGAGACCTCCAAGATCATCAAGTCCAACCTATCACCCAACCCTAACTAATCAACTAGATGTTTTTGAGATGTTAATAATTCTTCACAACTATGCAGTAATAACAGATTTGGTCTGCAACCAAAAAGTAGTAATAAACCAGGTGAATGCATAGAGTAGGAATAGCACTGCAGGTTTGGACACTTTTATTCATTATATTTCTCTTTAACAGATTTATTATTTATGTAATGTTTCATCACAAATTACATTGCTTCCTGGGTATTTTTTTAGGTACCTTTATGTTATGGATTATGCTTTATCTTTATGTTTTTCTGTTACCTAAGCGTAAAAATCAATTTTTTACTATCTGCTATCATAAGTAGGTGTCTGAAATGTTTGTCATACAGTTGGAGACTATTCATGTTTTCTGTCTTGTTAAGTAAGAGATACTTAGGTCTTAGTGGCTGTATAACATGAGAAATCTTTCAGCATTACTTCTTGCTTTGGAAAATGTTGATTCATGAGATTCCTGGATGATTCATGAGTCCTGGATGTTTAAATAAATCAGTCAATGGTGAAATGGTGAGAGTATCAACATAGCTTCAAGGCCTTCCGGTATTTGACTTACACCTTAATGTGGAACGATGATTTTCCACTTCCTTCTGAATACCATCAGAGGACAAAAAACAAACAACAACAACAAAACACAAATCCAACACATAATTTGCTTATTTTTTTTACAGAATATTAAAACAACCAAAGAATATGTTAAAACCTCAAGGTTTTACTTTTTTAACTGAAGGGCTATTGGCTTGACACTTCCATATTTTTGTAAATGAATGAGTGTTCCTTGTCACTTATTAGCTGAACCTTTCTCTGAAGAGGCTGGCTTTTCTCCACAAGGTCTCTGGTTATGAAAGGGTTCACCTAGCATCTATATACACTCTGTTATAACACTCTGTTGGATAAAGTCTGAGCTAAGTAGTAAGACTTTGTAGTTTCAGATACATAGCCCATGACTGGGGAATTGTCATTGAATTAAGAGATATTGAATTTACTCCTAATCAAACGGCTGAATAAGACTTTTCCTTAAATGAAGATGAAGCAGATGTATGCATAAATTGACATATAAATTCTCCAAAGTTTTTTAATTTCTTTCTTTATTTCCCAGTGGGCTTAATAAGCAAATACAACATACACATTTCCCAATGATTTGCAAAAGGAAGACATTTTACCAAAAGAACATCTGAAAACTTACAAACTAGTAAGCAGCTTATTGTGGTGGGTTAACACCCTTTTCTGAGAACAAAAGAATAAAGCAGGGTGGAGGGCTTGCAGGTACTTTTCACTCCCTGCAGGGCATTTTTCGCCTGGGAAGCTGAGTCTGTTCCACTCCCCCCTCCCTGCCCAGCTAGGGTATAAAAAGCAGGACATCATAGCTGTTGGCCCTTCTTCTCTGGCTCCTGCCTCTGCTGGATGAGAGCTACTGCAGCTGCCCTCCTGCTCCTCTGCCACGTGGTCGGACCTGATCCTTTTCCCTGCTGCCTCCGCGCTTCCTCAGAGAAAGGCTGGTTTTGTATTATTCTCTTGTTTTTGTCCCCCTCCCATCCATCCTTGTTCCTTGCCGTTGAGAACCTTTTCCTGTTATTGTTATATATATATATTGTTTAAAGACAACTCTTTACCTCTCTACTTCCAAGCCAACTCCAAATTATTGTTTGGTGAATTTGCTCCTTCCTTTTCTCCTCTCTCTGTTGGGAGGGAGGAGGGGGGAGTGGGGGAGAGATTCTCAGCCTGCCCCCACCAGAGCTCTTAACTCCCAGTTAAGGCTCAAACCACTACACTTATTGTTTTGACACCCTGCACAAAATGCAGTAAGCAATGTCTTTCAAGGATTTTATCAACTGTTTGCATCAAATGCATTAGCAACAGCCATAAAATAAAAACAAAACAAAACCTCAGATGCACAGCATGAAGATTAAGCCAGGCATGTCTACATATTTTTAATACAGATAAATACAACTGCTTTTACAGTAGTACCCAATTAAATGAGAAAAATATTACAGATCATATGAAAATATTAATCTGAGCATTAATTAGACCTAAATACAATCGCTTAACATGAAAGATATTACTGTAGGCATTGTGTTCTATTTAGATGATCTAATGGACGTAGAGAGCAAAACATTAATTTGACTACAAGAGCAACTTTGGAAATTATATCCAGTTGTCTACATTCAGAAACCCTACTTTGATGCATCTTAATGTACTACTTAGGAACTAGTTAGCAGTTTAATGTTTATGCTTACCATGATGGAAAGCTGTATTCTCTATCAGTCATCATGTTTGTTTTGCACATAATTGCAGAAAACACTTGTGAATTTTAGTAGTCATGTGAACTTGCTGTGAGTCCAGACATAGTAATTACCTGCAAAATGCTAGTCAAGCAACATGCCTTGTTTTGTCAAGTAAAGGATTTGCACAGTGGCAGATTTTGTACAATATTACTATCTTCCTGTCATACTGTATCTTTCCTTGGTCATAATAGTACCAGCATTAAAATACAATCAGTGGAGGTATATTCCAAAGGAAGGAAAATCTACTAAAAGAACTCCTATGCTAAATCATACTAACCATATAACTCTCAAAAGATTATACACCTGCAAATACACATATATAGCCCAGAAAACAGACTTTGCAGGAAATCATGCCTCCCAAGTGAGATCTATCCATTCTTTCATTTCTGAAACTCCATAGGAAGACTTAAAAATAACAATAATAAAGGCAACACTACAACTTGGAATAAATATCTTTAAGGACTGAAGTTTCCTTTTTAAAAGGAAGCCTTTTTCTCCTGTAGCCATGTCTCCTGAACTACACATAAAATCAGGGTCACTAGTAAACAGCAGTTAAATCCATGTTATAGGGCTACTCTTCTAGTGTACTTCTTTGCCATTTGGTCAATGAGATCAGCAAAATACACTTTGTATACCTTATAATACACCAATGACTGATTTAAACGGATTATCTGGGGGAGTATAAAAGTGTAGGGCAACAAAAAGAGAAAATAGAATATTGTTCTACATATAAGATATAAAGAAATGTGACTTTATCCATATCAGAGAGAAGAAACACTGTTGCATTTTGTAAATTTAAAAGCTCTATTTTAAAAGGTGAAAAGAGCTAAACTGAGATTAAGTATGAATTTTAAAATTCTTCCTATGTTGGAGTACCTCTCAGTTACAGCATGAATACATTTACTGTAAAATGTTCTGTAAGTTTTTGTTTGGTTTTTTGTTTGTTTTGTTGGGCTTTTTTGTTTGTTTGTTTGTTTTGCTTTTCTTAGGGCAGGGAGGAGTTAAGTTTGTGCACTTGGGGAGCTATTTTGAAAAAAATGATATTGTCATTGCCCATAACAGTGTACTGAAAACATTACCCAAAATGTGAGCTACACCCAAACAATGACGAGAAGGATGGAGGTAAACACAAACAGGCCGAGAAGAACAGGCAGTACTGTGGTTTTTGAAAGACCTACAGTTGGCTTCCCATGCAATTACAGCATATTACCAAGGAGTTTCTCTTAAAAGTGGATCTATTGGGTAACATTAGACTCATTGATGGCTTTTTTGAATTGTGGGATCAGCAAGCAGGGATGGAATTGAGCAGCTGTCTCTAGCTGCTGATGTACAGCTCAGGTTTCTTGCATTTCATCAAATCCTAATTTCTGTCTTAAATTTAGATTCCAAATATTAAGTTTCTTAACAGTTGAAAAGATGGAGGGCTTTTTTTCCTCTTTTATTTTCTTATTTAAGAACAATAGAGCTATTCACTGTTACATGAAGACAAATCCCATTAAAAAATTAAAATCCCACTGTTGACAATCAAATTCTGTGCCCATATATCTCTGCATTTATCATATATTATGGTACATAAATGTTAAACATATTCTTAATTCTGATTTCTGTGTTCTATTTATTCTCCATTTCCTAGGTAAAGTAAAAGAACTGAAAGATGTAGAATACACTGTTCAAGAACTTACCATGCTTTCCATTTATTATGTTAATTATCCAAGTAATTTAGCACAGAAGCAGGTTTTATGTTAAAAATTGAGAGCTAGAATTCTTGCATGCATGTGTTTGCAGGAGGAAGTAAAAGCAGGAGGTAGATATGCATTTGTTTGGGATGGCAGACCACAGTTTCTTTTGAACTTCATTAGCTGCAGAACCAAAATATGACACTAATATAGTAGCAACTGACCGAAGCGTGTTTTCTCTTTTTCCCTCTGCCTCTGCATCCTGCTGCAAATTAATTATGCCTGTGAGGGATTTATATTTGGATCAAGATTTTTCTTTGCTTACATATATTTGAATCCTTTGTGAAATGGTCTCTTATGTTTTCATTGCTAAAAAGCTCATATAAATGATACAACACTTGTTTATTTTACCATAAATGTTTTCCCAGGGTGGTTCAGGGAACCTGTCAAGGTACATGAGGAATGTTGCACTAAGCTTTACACAAGGAAGACAAGAGCTTCATGCCTAAGTCTCCCTGGGTTGAAAATATCTTTATTGTGGCAAAGCCTTTCTATATCAAAAAAGTTCAGGTGTCAGGTGAGGTAGGAGCCATTCAGGATGATTTGCTGTCATTTGAAAAGGCAGATTTTGGATCTCAGCCACTCTGCTATGAGTTCCTTTGAGGGATAAAGGGGAAATATTTTTCTAAACCTATTTTGCCTGTTGAAAGAAGACAAAATCTCTAGCATCATAATCAGTTCAGCTCTGTGTTCAGCAATGGTGAGGCCTGCAGTTTATCAGCTCTGTTTACATGAATAAGTATCACTTCAGTCAATGGGAATTCTTATAAAGGCAATCTGCAGGTTTGGAGATAAATCATGCAGCTAAAGAGGTGCTGAAAATGAGCAAGGATGGCAGAAAGATACTAGCGGTTTAGAGTACATTTAGCTGGCATATAAAAGAATAGAGCTTGAAGCTGGCATGGGTATTAATATAATGAATACTACAAGCAACCCTCTTATACCATCACCTAAGTAGTTCAGACAGGGAGATTCAAAAGATGGTGCTGAAAATAAAAACCTTTAGGGTTTAGGGAGTTTTGTTTGTTTGTTTGCTTTTATAAGTCTGCTCTTGTCACTTATGAGATGGCAGGTAAAGCACAGGGATTTATTAAAAATACAAGCAAGGCTCTTTTTCTTTTGAAATGGAGTAGGATTTTGACAGCAGTGTCACTTTTGAAAATGAGTAAGAACTGATTTTGTTTCAGGTATAAGCAATAAAAATAAAACCCCAAAAATAAAACCAGTGAGATGCTGTGCATTCCATTGAAAATATTTAAACTTATATGTAATCATAAGGTACCACATGAGTATCAAACCTGCACTATTTTTACATGCACAACAATTGGTATATCTCCTCTGACTGCATTTCATTTGGGAAATTAAAGAACTAATCAAAATATTTATTGCTCCCATATTCCTGGTATGTTCTTACAGTTTAACTAGAAACAAAACATAAATTTTGAAGAGGAGAGGTATTTTGTTTTCCACATTAAAATTTGTCTTGTTGGCAAAGGTTGTCTTGTTAGGCTGGAGGTTAGGAGGAAGTTTTACACAGAGAGAGTGATTGCCCATTGGAATGGGCTGCCTGGGGAGGTGGTGGAGTTGCTGTCACTGGGGGTGTTCAGGAGGAGACTTGGCAGGGTGCTTGGTGCCATGGTTTAGTTGATTAGGTGGTGTTGGATGATAGGCTGGACACAATGATCTTGAAGGCCTCTTCCAACCTGATTTCTATTCTATTCTATTCTATTCTATTCTATTCTATTCTATTCTATTCTATTCTAATTTGACCAGAGCCAAAGTGAAGGATGTGAGTAGATTCCAAAGAATTTTAAGGGCATCTCTCCTCCAAAACCTTGACAGTGTAAATATCCCAACTGACTAGAGGTATCAGTGAATGCTAGTATGAAAGGTAGTTAGTAACAGTTATTCTTTAGTGTTGATTCTTCCATACTTGATATCCTCATATACTGCTCCAGATAGAATAATTTTTTAAAAATATAAAAAATATTTCTGCCATAATACATACCTGACAACATTCTTAAATGTAATAATGCAATAAAATAGGTTAGTGAGCCAAATACATTCCCAGTGCACTTGTACAGCCTTGGGTAGTTGAACCAGCATTATATTTTCCCAGCTGCCATCTAAAAAAATATTTATTTTTCTTTAAGGAATCACAAATGAGTCTTAATTCAATCCAAATATCTCAAGTGATATTTCTGGATAGTTTACAGTGAACTACACTGCTAGACCCCACCTAAAGAAATCAAAGAAGCAATATAAAATCTGGGAAGCAGAAAACCCTGTATGTGTATAGATAGGTGAGCAGCACACTGTGTGAGCAGCTCATGTTGTTGAGTTTGACCTTAGTGAGGCTTCCATAAGTGTCATGGACAAATTGATGTAAAGATTGATGTATGTGAAAAGTGGGGTCAACTGAAGACTGATTGAATGGCCAGGCTAGGCTTCTGTTTGTTCTGTTTGCTTTTCTTCTCCTTTCTAAACTAAAACAAGACATATACTGGGTATATTCTGTGATTTAAGTGGGCTCCTTTTCTTGCACCGTGTAAGACAGGGGAAAATAAAATATTTCTCTTTTACTTCCGCCCCTATAATTTTAAGTTCAGTCAGTGACTGTTAAAATGTGTTTGTGCCATCCAGACAACTGGAAGTGTTCAGTCCAAAAAGGCAGGTTTTGAAGCCAGATGATCTTTGTTATCTTTTAGCTGCTATCTTACTTGTTCTCATTGCCAAAGTTCCTACTCTTCTCCCTTTGCATCCACAGTTTCATCCTAGTACCTGCAGCCTCCACCTACTCCCTCAGCTTTAAGAACAGCATGTATGAGATATTTGACATTACACTACTAAAACGGGCAAGATTAAACAACTGTCTCTGTATATGCATTCTGTTCTACTTTGACTCTTCTTCCCTATCCCTTTATATGCCTACTGGTTTGTATGTTTACTTTTGGTCACTATTTGTATTTCCTTCCCTCATAGAAGATATATTTATTAGTGATGATAGTTATTTTAATCTTTCACAATGGCTAGAGGGAAAGTCATATCCACAACTGTTGTGATATTGTTAAACTTTTGATCAGATTACTTCTGAAGTTGTAAGCAACAGGTCCCAGGAAACTTCCTATTACCCAGCTGTATTCTTCATGTGAAACAGACATTCCTGAGAGGCTTAATTTCATATTGAAGATAATGTCATGAGCTGGTGCCAAGGCCTTCTCTTCATCTACCATCATCTTGGAATGCTTCAGACTTTAAGATATACAAACTCCCTGTTCCCTACCCTGTTTCCTGGGGCACAGCTCAACATGAAGACTATTGCATAAAGGAATGGTAGGAACTATCAGAGGATAAATACCCCAAATTTTCACATGGACATCAATATTCAGAAATTAATATACTCTACTAAGTAAAATGAAATCTGATGAATATCCTTCTCTTTCCTTCTCCCCACAGCTGCTTCTGTCCTTCAGGGAATGGCATGTCAGCCTCATGCAGAGCCCATTCCAGCAGCTGCTCAGCTGTTGCTTCCTCTGCTCCCTAATGAATCTTTTAGTTTTCTACAGAAGCCAATTACAACCACATCCCTGAACGTCTGAGTGAGTCACAGCAGGTAAAAGTGGAAGCCAGCTATTGCTGGCACCAATGCAATCCAGGCAATAGGACATGAAGAAAAATGGAAAATACTGTCTCAGCCTAAGGCAGCTGCTGCTTGCTAACATGCAGAGTAGTAGGCAGGGCATGTTATACTTTTCATGATGACTCTGGGAAACTAAGTGTATCCCAGCCAAACTATCCCTTTTACAGCTGTTAACACTGTTGAAGTTGGTTTTCGGTCTGTGAATAAAGTTAAAGCACACTGACTTGATTCCACCCTCTTCACTGTACTTCACTGCAATCTAGAAGCAAAAAAGTTTTATCCCATTCTTTGACAATAAAAAAAGAAGGAAGCATTTTTCAACAAAATCCAAACACTACAATCTCCCATCCTCATATTCTGACTATTTTTTTAATTTATTCAAAGTATTCAGCTAAATAGATTCAAACCTCCCCCTTGAGCAGGGGTGGCCTATGCAGCTCTCCATTTTTACGTCAGGGCTGGTGTTCTTAGCCTTCCAAAAATTCATGCTGCTATATTTGAGAATTTTCTGAGTTTCTCCTTTACATTTTTTTCTTATGACTCTGTGTGAATAAAAAGCATTTCAATGTAATCTCTTGGTCAAAATGGAAAACAATTTGATAAGGAAAATAAAACCCTGTTGATATATGCAGCTATTCAATATTCATGAACCAAACAGTGTTAAATAACATAAAAGAAATATCTAAGCAAAGCAAAAATAATAAATCTATTTTTTATGATCAAGTGATGAGTGATGTAGAACATTATATTCCAACTATTAATAGTGAAAGCTGGAAGAAACATAAACTTAACATAACATAAACATAAGCTTAAATTTGAAATCTGTGATATGATACATTCATTTTTGCCATTCACTGTCTGTAAGGGTTAAAAGTTGCAGTTTATGTTTCAAACTGCCATTCTGTAAATTTATGAGTCTGAAGAATAGTATTGAGCACAAATGAAATACCATGAAATTCTGTTGTAATCAATTTTATCTCTCACTATTTGGAATCTTCTTTCACATGAAGTTTAGCCTAATGACTCAGGGCTAAGCTTCAATGAACATGAATACCTGCAGGTGTAAACTGGGAATTTCTGGAATTTCCATAAATGATAAATGTTGGCCATCATGATTCCTGTTTCACTTAAAAGCTGAAAGGCACTTTGAATAAGCACTGCTGTAGTGATGCATTTTCTGTGCTCTCAAGAGCTGGAAGAAAGGGGAAAGAAAAGTAATAATTAAGTAAGGGATTCTAGCTGCTTATGAGAAGAAATTACAGTGCTTTACCAGTATATACATATGTTTAAAAATGATAAACAAGTGGGTGTTCTACTGTAGCACATTAAGTTGGTTTCCCTGAAAACAAAATGTGTCTTGAACTATCTGAACATTACACACACTGCTTTTAGGAAAATGTTAAACTGTGCATGAGCTTCAGCATAGCACATTATCACCTACTGTCTTAATTATGGACTATAAACCTTTAAGAAAGACTGTAAGGCAATAGCCAACTGTAGTACATGTGATGGGAGGCTTGTGCATATCGAAACAACTCTGGGGATCAGTCTTAAGCCTTGTTTGACATCTGTATCAATGACTGGCAGAGGAAGTTAATGTAATATTAATGAATTAACAGATAACATTGAATTAGTAGTTTTGAATACCAGTGAAGGGAGAAAGGCACACTATTGACTGTGTAGCTTCTGGCTCTGAGGCAGAATGTGGCTCACTGGGTCTTTGCTGCAAAATGTTGTTCAGAGAAGGGCTGAGATGACAAAAAATCTGTAAAAACTACAAAAAGGGGCAGATAATGAGAAAAAAAAAAGAGTGATATAGATGTGGAGGAAACAATTCATGGACACTATCACAAAAAGATAAGAAACACCCTGAATCCCTCATGTGGAAGAGTCCTGAACTGGACGTGACAAGAGAGTGAAAACAGAAAAACTCTGTAGTTTTACACAAATACATTTGTGCCCTTTCCTCTTCTTCTTGACCACCCATCATATGGAACAGAGATCACCGATCATTAAAGTGTCTGGAAGGGAATATTAGCAAACAATAACTGGTTTTTCTACATTGTTGATTATAAAGAGATGACCATATGAGACCTTAGATGGCTACAACATATAGGAGTGGGACCTGCACTGGCAGGAACCCATGTACATTCTAGAGTGCAAAAGCATATTGACTATGTATCAGCAATGCATCCATTGCAATTTAGCACTGCTCCAGCTTCTTTACCCCATAGTCCAATAAAACACAACAGGATAGCTGCCAGATGATCTGCCCTGGGCTTAATCAATGCCTGTGAAGTCAGAGGATTCACCAACTTCCACAGTCTTCGGAGGAAGTAATTTGATGAAGTCAAAGACAGAGAAAACTGAGTCTCTAGACAAAAATTTGCTGTCCATCGAGTTACATGCTACCTACCCTCATTCTTAGGTCATTTCCCTCAGGTTTGTGCTGAGAACTTGACAGTTTCCACACTTGTTAGTCAGCACGCTGTACATTTTCATGGCAGTATAATAATCTCAACTCCTTTATGAGTCTATTAGATTAGGATTATGCAAAGGCATCGGAGAAATGGATCCATTTTGACTCTTTATGGTTTCTGTATGACAAATGTGGTCATATCTATATTAATGACTCCTCACTTCTTTTCATATAACTTTTGTCATTCATCGTAGCTTCAATTGGTAACTGAAGACAATATGAAATTCTAGTGTCATATTCATTTCTCAGTGCCTAATTCAGTTACTTCAGTTATTAATTTATTATTCAGTTATTACTTCAGTCACTTCACTTATTTCTCATTATCAGCTTAACTTTTCAAAATTTTTGTGTTGAAGAAAAAAATAACTCCTACAAACTGAATACAAATTATAAATAAAATAGAAACTATATACAAAGTTGACTGGTCTGATGCTAGTAGAAGCAATTATGTTGCATCTCCCAAAAGCACAGAAATAGCTCTCTCCTGTGCATCCTTAAAAAAGCTTCATGACCAACTCAACTACTCATGCAGTCAAGTTTTTCACGTCTTTTTTGTCATAGTCTAAGTCCACCTAGCTGGCAACAAAGCATCACTCAGTCCTGGCCAGAGGCAGGCCCAACTTTGAGCCAGGGGAGCTCCTGGAAAGTTCTTACAGGAGCCATGCCAGTAGCCTTCTCCCCCACTACTGAAACCTCGCCAGGCACAAACCCAAAACACTCTTTTAAGGTGACTTAGACCTTCAGAATTCTGCCTCAAATCAATCACCTGACTAAGTCAGAGAATTCTAGTCACCTGTGGATGGCTTCATGGTTTATGGTTTAATAGATATGTAGCTGATCCATTGTTAGCTAGTTTTTCAGGGAAGGAGAGGAAGAATTCCTTGAGGTTCCCAATATAAGATGTGCTAACATGAAGGAATTACAATGATACTTATATTAAGAAAACCACAAACACAGAACCACTAGGGGCATAATAAATGGTGCTGAAAAGAGGTGAAATAAAATTAGTTGGATTTTTTTTTTCTGGGCATGCTCTGTCCTATCAAAACATGTCCATTTTGAAAACCTTAGTTTTTATAAGGTGACAGAAGGCATTGACTTCTCAAGGCAAGTAATAAAATACAAAAAATTGATTTTACACAGGGAAGAATCAACATGACTGCTCTGAGATTACATTCCTGAAAGGCACTTGTTCCCCAGATCTTGTAGCTGAAGAATAATTCTACCTCTATTTTGAGTCAAGCAGAAATAGCTGCAGTCTGCAAGATTGCTAATGGACCAGAATACTCTCACTAAGGTCATTATCTTTAAAGAGAGGTGAAAATCCCTTGCAAGGAAAAAATGTCTAATTGACTGTTTTATTTTACTGATTAACAATGAAAACAATTTTTACGTGGTTTAGGAAAGAGAACAAAATTTCTCACTATCACTACTGGTTCTGTCTTTTAAAAATGTAAATATTTTCTAACTAGGCTTCTAATTTATTAGAAGGCTCTTCCCCTCCCCACCCCCACGCCCCTTTTCAGTTTAAAGAACAAATAAATAACAGTTAAATAACAAATGAAAGTGTAAATAATAAAGTTAGTATACAATCTTTGTTTTATTCTGACCTGGCTCCAATTTAATTTTTTAACTGAACTTTCATGATCTTATGGATTATTGAATTTTGCAAAACACTTTTTAGCCTTTTATTGAAAAGAAAATCTATTGCAGAGAAAATACATTCTGTAGAGTAAGACTAAAGTTTGAGACTGTGGGACTCAAATCATACTTAACTAGATCAAACTTAAACTTGTCTTTGATTAAAAAAAAGTCACCTGCAGATTTATCATTGTTGAAATATAAATATATCCATATAACTATAAACCACAGTTTATGTATCCATGTAACTTAGAAACTATAAATATATCCATGGAAACTATAACTATAAATCTCCTAACTTCTCTAAGCCTAGAGAGATTCATAGCATCAAATCATTCTGTTTATTAAAAACACAGAGTGTGATCATATTTCAGCTGCCTGCATTTCAAAGTGTTAACATGTTGTAGTCAACCATTCTCCACTAAGACACTTTCAACCTAAACTAGTATACTGGTCTGGTTTATTTTACAAACATGTTTTAACTAAATAAATCCGCAAAATTCTGAGCTGCAATTTTGTCCTACAAAAAATGTCAAAGCCTAAGTGCCCTAGAGCAAACAAGATGTACAAATTTCACTTCATTTTTGGCCCTTGGGAAAAGTAGAAAGATCATTGTCTTTGGTGGCCTGCCAACATGCTAAAAGAAAATTCATCATGTTCAAGTCACAAAGCAATAATGGGCTGCTATTATTAGAAAATACGAATATATAACCATAATGGTAGCATTAGATGTTAAAAAAAAGGAAGAAACACTGGGTTTCAATTTCATTTCTTCCTAAACTTACTGTATTGAAGAAAGAAAATAGGGTAGAGTCTTATTAGAATAATAATACTCTACTTTTGATCAAGTCTGCTTTTAGATGGTTTGCCCTGCTGATTTATAAATTCAATTTCTAAAGCAGTTTCAATTGCAAATAATGTGAAATTCACAACGAAAAGAAAAGACTTTCTCTCAAATTGGATTAAAGTGCAACGTTTGTCAAAAAGTGAATCATCAACAGGCAGCAGACAGCCACAGTCTACATTTAGAGCAAAGAAAAAAACAACACAACAAAAAGATAGAAAAATGAATCTTATGCTCTGTGGTTTAAACCAATCTTTAGTCATTACAGCCAGGGGCTTATGCCTTTCTGCATAATCTGCTGTTGCCACTGCAAAATTACTATTCTGAACTACCTAGATTTAGGATTTGATCCTTATAATAATTTCTGGGGTGTCTTTTTTCAGTTCCTCATGCATGGTTTTTTTTTTTTTTACTCTCTCTAAAGCCAGGAACTATGTAGACATTAAATGAAGTAATTCTTTTCCAGTCATTTAAATCCACAGAGAGTTCTGAGCTCTGTGGACAGAATACCAGTTTGTATCATGAAATGACTAATTTGTTCACAAAGCTATATACCTATTCAGAGTTGCAGAACCCTCTCGCCTCTCTTATATGATGATAAGTGAATAGAGTGATAGTGACATGAAAGAAAGTGATTAATAAGGACAAGGGCTGCTGCTTCTCCATTCTTGATACACAGCATGCCTGTGTATTGATTCATACAGCCAGAGTAACCAGCTTAGTAAATTCTTACTCCACACACTTTGCTACCTACAGGTTTATTACCAACATTTTTGTTATAACCCTAACATTCCCACATGACCCCTGTATTTCATTGCTGGGATTTAGTGCAAGGCAAGAGAAAGCAACAAGGTTGGTGAGGGGTTTGGAACACAAGCCCTATGAGAAGAGGCTGAGGGAGCTGGGGTTGCTTAGCCTGGAGAAGAGGAGACTGAGGGGTGACCTTATTGCTCTCTACAACTACCTCAAGGGAGATTGTAGACAGGCAGAGGTTGGTCTCTTCTCCCAGGCAGGCAACACCAGAACAAGAGGACACAGTCTCAAGCTGCGCCAGGGGAGGTTTAGACTGGATGTTAGGAGGAAGTTCTATACAGGGAGAGTGATTGCCCATTGGAATGGTCTGCCCAGGGAGGTGGTGGAGTCACCATCATTGGAGGTCTTCAGGAGGAGACTTGATGGGGTACTGGGTGCCATGATCTAGTTGTTTAGGTGGGTTGGATTGGTTGATAGGTTGGACACGATGATCTTGAAGGTCTCTTCCAACTTGGATTTATTGTATTGTATTATTGTATTGTATTGTAAGACCTGAATGTTATCAAGCATGAATATGTGTTCTTATATGTACAAGAAAGGGACTTTTGTTTGCATTTGGAGACTAAACACATTTGAGCAGGATGTATCTCTGAAAAGGTAGAATTTTTTTAGGGTTTTTATAAGTATGCCTATAGCAAATTCTTGGACCTCATCATTTCACTGGACAACGTGATTCTGACTTCATATGGTGTTAGACTAGAAGATCTGTGCATAAACAATATCCATTCAAGCCTTAACGGACTAGTTGAAAAGGTGCACCAAAACTTTTCCTCTTAGTGAAGAAGTGGTGTTCATTTTACTACACTGGAAATAATTCATATTTCTGTGTCAATGTCCATTCTTTCTCCATTTAAGAATAGATGCAAGAGCACCTAGAGACTACCCATGAAAACACTGTCACGACATGAAGCAAGATCTTTAAGTTTATCTTTGATTTTTCTGAATGGATTTTTGGTTTTCACTTGAACACAGCACTTTATAAAATGATGTTTTCAGTTTTATTTCTTTCAGAAACAAATACTCTGGGGCTAAAAAATGTATTACACTACTGTAAAGCAGTAAGGATTTTTTATATGCTACACTTAAAGTTGAATCTAAGATTCCATTTCAGTTTATTTATCCATATATAAAAAAATCACTCTTTTAATTCAACTTCTTACTAAGATACTTTTTATTGGTCTTCAAAAGGAAATCAATTAAGTATTCAGAGTGTTATAACTGTTCCAAGTCACAGAATATTTTTTGCAGCCTTGAAGCTCAGCAGAAATACTTTCTACATGAAGTATCAGATTCACTTCTTTACAGAGTATTTTTTACTTCAATTTCTAAAGAATGCTCAAAAAAAAGAAAAAAGGTAACCTTGGTAGGCCTTAGGCACTCCTCAAACTGAATAACCTGGACAGAGGAGATTAAAAATGAGTGGTTATTAAAAAGTTCACCTGAAACAAGAATTGCTGAAATGAATGTTGCCCAAAGCATTATTAAACTTTAATGCTTTAGACAAGATTAAAACTCCTGAGACTAACTTTTAAATAACCAGCATTTGAAGCCGAGCACAGCAGACAAATGTAGACAAATAAGGTACAATTAATCCAGACTGGTATAGAAGTCTGCTTTAGAATGAAATGAATCGCAGTCCTGAAGTGCCAGCTCCTGTATGTTTCCCAGGGAGACCTGCAGGGTGCACATGAATGCTGGTTCTCATGTCTGCATCAAGTATGTCTACATGTAGTTCAGTGACTCCCGCCTGCAATCACTAGCAGCTAACACCCAGACAATAAAAGAGACAGAACACAGAAAAGTACTGAAATACAGATCTTGACATATTTATTTTTATCCCTAGAGACATCCAAGTATTTCAGGGATACTTTTTGACAGACACATTTTGCTTTCTTTCCTGGAGGAGTATAAAGTAAAATAAATATGCACCCAAATTTATTTATGATGCAACCTGACACAATTATCTTTTGAGTGATATCTGTATATTCATTTGCAAGTTCAGTGCTTAAAATTACCTGATCATCTTGACATCCTCTTTAATCAAAGAGAATAAATCTGTGCATTTGGAAGACAGTTATTCAAACGTTAAACATGCTTCCAAAGGCCTCTGTTCTCTGTAGAAAGCCTAGTCAAATAACTCAGAATATTAGAATATCACATTGTAGTTAGCTAGATTTGAGGAAGATTAATTCTTCTTCTCTCTCTCTCTTTTTTTTTTTTTTTTTTTTAAATAATAGTAGTATCCTTGCAGGAACTAATCAATGAAGATTCATAAAAGCTTTCATATACAGAAAAATCTGAAAGGGAAAATTCAAAGTAGCAAGTTTTTAAGGGAGTAGGTGATTGCAGCAGAAAGCCACAGCAGACATATATTCAAACGAGCAGTTCTCAAAGGTTAAGCTGTGTATCAGCATCATTTAGCCTCCTTACTCCCACTTATCCAGGAGCATTTTGCTTACATCTTGAATAGTTATTTCAGATTCTTTCATATCACCCGCATGCTTTATTAACATTCTCATCTCCCTTCCAGTTTATGAATGGGCATATCAAATGGAGGTCAGGAGTCTGGCCTCTAGAGTTAGCAGAAAATACCTCCCATCTACTTACTTTACTGCTAATTTTCATCACTCTTTGTTAGAGGCTCTGTGATATTTCAGTCCATTGACTGTGTTCTCTGCAGAATAATTTATACAAATTTTTCAAGTAAAACACAATAGCGTCAGTGCATCTGTTACTGCATGCACTTATATCCCTACAAGCTCTTTTAAGATCAGTGTACACTAGGAAATGAAATCTAACTCAGTATGTCAAAGAGTTTGTTGAGATATTAAAGCAAATAACATATGCATCTGATGTTAAAAATGATAATGTAATTAAAATACTGCAGAAAATAAGATGCCTAATTCTTATGAGTTCATTGCTTTCCAGGCATTGGTCCTGCATATGCTAAGATTCTTCAGCCTGAACTCCAAGAATTGAAAATGCTAAGTACTATACAATATCAGACTTTCCTCATTTTCTTCTGGATTTTAATGTAGTAAATAACTTAGCCATGTGTGAAATGAAAGAACCACCCAGGCAATCTTATTAAAAAGTTAAGATTCCTGCTTACAAATATTGAGTTACACATATGAGTTAAATTTCTGACCTTCACCTAAGGTAACTCAGTGGCCAGCACACACTTTTTAGCTAAGGATATGACCTCAACCTAAGAGGTTCTACTTTGAGATGCCTTCTATTCCGCTTCTCCAAAAATTTCTACATACATTTGAAATATTTTTATTATTTTTTTTGTTTATTTTTTCTCTCTTGCAAGTACTGTGGCACAAACTAAATATTTTCTTACAAAAACCCCATAGCATGCATATTAGTCATTTTCATAATATTCCCGTGAGTGTTTTGCTTCATTCGGTATATACAATGGGTAGATTGGATCTGATCCTACCACACAGCATAAAGCAGGCCATAAAGCAGGACTTTGACCTGAATAGGCTGCTAACTAAATAAGAGCAAAGAGATGAAAGAGTATCATCATCTGGGAAGTGATTTAATTTACCATTCATCTGTCACTTGTGCTTCCAAGCCTATACCGTTGTTTCTCCTCCACCTTCTTTCCCAATGTGAAGTGAAAGGCACTCACCTGATACATTTGTTAATAAAAGGTGTTAAGGTGAACCATTTAGTTTTGGATGGGAACAGAGAAAATTTCACAAGCAGTACTGTTCTTGTACTAATTAGCAGCATGTGCTCCAGCCACATGTGCAAGTGCAAGTGTTTTACCATCTTTTTAAAAACCTCAAAGTCAAATGCATTAGCTTAATACCTGTGTTTTCAGCTAATTGATGGGATATTTTTTTCATGGAGAGGAGGGAAAGTAGTCACTGGCTATCACCACTCTCAGTTAGCAGGAAAGGATGGAGAGCAGTATCTTTCACAATGTCATAGTATCATAGTACCATAGTAGCAGTCAGGGTTGGAAGGGACCACAAGGATCATCTAGTTCCAACCCCCCTGCCATGGGCAGGGACACTCTACACTAGATCAGGCTGGCCACAGCCTCATCCAGCCTGGTCTTAAACCCTTCCAGGGATGGGGCCTCAACCACCTCCCTGGATAACCCATTCCAGGGCTTGACCACTCTCATGGTGAAGAACTTCCTCCTCACATCTAGCCTGAATCTCCCCACATCCAGCTTCATTCCATTGCCCCTAGTCCTATCACTACCTGATAGCCTGAGAAGTCCCTCCCCAGCCTTCTTGTAGGCCCCCTTCAGATCCTGGAAGGCCACAATGAGGCCACCTCTGAGCCTTCTCTTCTCCAGACTGAAGAGCCCCAACTCCTTCAGTCTGTCCTCATAGGAGAGGTGCACCAGCCCTCTGATCATCCTCGTGACCCTTCTCTGGACACCTTCCAGCACGTCCATATCCCTCTTGTAATAGGGGCTCCAGAACTGGAGGCAGTACACCAGGTGGGGTCTCACCAGAGCTGAGTAGAAGGGGAGAATCACCTCCCTTGACCTGCTGGCCACACTTCTCTTGATGCAGCCCAGGATCTGATTGGCTTTCCGGGCTGCAAGTGCACACTGAGAGCTCATGTTGAGCTTCTCATCCACCAGCACCCCCAAGTCTCTCTCCTCAGGGCTGCTCCTCAACCAGTCACTGCCCAGCCTGTATTTGTGCCTGGGATTGCCTTGACCCAGATGCAGGAACCTGTATTCTGAGAACCTCTCTAGACCTGCTGGAGACACTTTTCTTAATGCATACCAGGATGCCATTGCCCTCTTGGCCACAAGGGCACTTTGCTGTCCCATGGATAATTTGATTTTCACAAGGAGTCGAAAGTCTTTCTCCTTGGTGCATGGTGATTCTGAAACCAAAAGCAGTGGGTTTTTTTTAATATGTAAATGTATTCTGTGATGCTCAATTTCTTTTATGATGTTATGAACAATGATTGTATACACAACTTAAGAAATCAAACTTTCTTTGCCTCACTAGCTCTAACAAGAAGATAGGAGAAAGCATACTTCTACAACAACATGGAAGAACACTTTGAAAGATACTGACAAAATTATATTAAGATACTCTGGACTTGCACCGATGTCTAATAGGATGAAGCTATCTCCTGATAAGTAAAACTACATTTGAATTAGTTAATATGCAGAAGCTTCAAGAAATTCGTACTTGAGATGACAAAGAAATGCTAGCATTTGCTGCAATTTCTTTAATAACTTTAGTTATTTATTTACTCATATGAATAAATGTTCTTTTCAGTTTTATCAACATATCTTGCCTGGACATCTCATGATGCCCTCGTAAAGCTTGGCTAGAGTACATTTACATCACAAGCAGGTAGAAAAGCTGCTCAGATAGTTGGTTTCCTGGTCATGTCTAAATCTTCAAATAGCAGTATCAACTCAAGAAGTAAATTATGTTAAGTAGCAACAGAATTAAGGAGTCAACAGCATTACAAATATTTTATACAATTGCTTGGGTTGGAATGGGCCTTTAAGTGTTATCTAGTTTCAGCCCTCTGCTGTGAGTAGAGATATCTTCCACTGAATCAGATCATTCAAAATTCTGTGCAAACTGGCCTTGAACACTTCCAGGCAAGTGTTCCTGTTCTAATATCTCACCACCCTCACTGTAAAAAATGTCTTTATTATGTGCAGTTGAAACCTACTCTCTTTTCCTTTAAAACCATTACCTCTGACTGAATCCTATTTCTGCTAGACATTCATTGAAAGAGGTGGTGCTATTGAAAGATGAAAAGCCATTAAAGTCATCTTATAGATAAAGGGAGGTCAAGTGGGGATTAAGCTGAAAAAGTTCTTGAGAAATTAGGCCTGATCTTAAATTTATAAGCAGTTCTTTGGGGGAGAAACTCACAGTTAACAGCTCCCATGATGATATGCTCCAGCATTACAGAATCATCTGCTAGGAGACTCATAAAAGGATATGCCTTTTGGACTTATTTTGTACTCTTAATGGTACATCAACCTTGTTTCATCCATTTTAGCCAAAACAGGGCCATCTTATTTTTACAAGATTCCCTCCCTTCAGCTACTTGGCAGGCCAGCTTCATGGATCCTCATTTAACATAAACACCTCTTGGATGTAAATGACCTAATGATCATGGTCCTGAAGAACACTAATCAGCTTACCTTCCTGTCCCACAGTAAGCTGGGCAGTTATCCCATAACTATCTAGCTGGCAAGAATTAGCAATATTTTCCTGCTCAATTTAGACTACACACTACAGTAGATGGCTGTACAAACTGCCAGACAATGGAGAATAAAACACTTTCCATATCAATGTATAAAGTTCTTTCCCCCTTTTTCCTCCATGACTCTCCCTTACCTACTGATCTTATGACCACTGGTCCCAGACCAAGGCAGCAAGTTTTCACAGAATTTTTTTTCAAATTGTTTAAGAAAACCTTTCCAAATTCTTCTGTGTTTCTACAGCCCAGAGAAATATATGAGTGCATTTTCCCAAGCACTAACAACATTGATACAAAGTCTAGAACGCCAGGAAAAAAGAAAGTAAATCTTATGGAATTGTTTTGATTTATTCTATGCCAAGAAGTGAACAACATACTTCCAGAACAGGAATTAATTCAAACAAAGGAGTTTTACTGATATATGAAGATAATGGATGCTGCTTGCTCTTTATATTATGATTTATAGATAGCTAGCATGCATATATTTTGAATGTTGAATTTATATTGCTGAAAAATAGTCTTAAACTACTATGGCTGGGAATGGGAATCAAGTAAGCTTGCGGTCAAACAAAATGACTGTGAAGCAATAAGTTCTATGTAATGTAGCGCCCAAAAGCAACATTTTAAGAACACCTAGACAAACAACATTTTTGTGCATGAGAGGGAGAAAGGAAAGAGTGCTCTTTCAGTGCTCAGTTTTCACACCAAATGCTTATCCTGCCATTGTGGCCATACATCAAAGACCCCTCCCCACCCCACACAGGCAGGATGGGGGGATGTGATTGGTTGAATTTATCCCCAAAATGAACTGTTTGGGATGGAAGCTAATGAAGCTATATTTGCAAGCATACTAAAATCTAGAAAAATAAATGCAATGAGTATGTACAAAATATACAATATATGTACAATATATATATTTACAATTTATGAACAACACAGAAACTCCTCAAACACCCCTGGATGGTTCCAGGGGGACTGTTCACCTCCTCCCCCACTACCTCCCTCCTTCCCATTAACTCACACAGTAGTCAAAACAGAGATACCCCAGCAAGGCCATGGAAGAGGGAGAGAAAAGTTGCAAGCAGAAGTGATAGAAGAAAAGAGAGAATGAACTGTTTGTGCTTCAATTATGCATCCCCATTAGCAAGCCAATGAATTACATAGACCTTATCATTATTTTCCTTTTACATCCAATGGTGATTTATCTTACTTTCAGTCTTTGCAGTTGTGGTAGTTCTAGGCTATACCTTTAAAATTTTTCTCAGATCTTGAACAGAAAGTGCATATGCAATTCCATGGCACATTTATCCATCAACAAGGCCTATTTTGATCCATTTACCAAGAAGTGATACTGCTGTAAGAGCACTAAAGGCAGTGTGGAAGAGTTTAAATGAAAATCATACTTCAGAAGACACAAAAACTGCTCTCCATTGTCCAGGAGCTTTAATAACCCTTTGCAAATAAGCAGCAGGACTGTTAGCAAGCAATTATAATATGATAAACATATTGTATGTTATTTTATGTTAAAGTAATGATACAATTAATTTTAACAGTGAAACATAATATACTGCTAATTGATAGTGCATTAGCTTTTTAAGGGTTATGGAATATGGAAGTGATGGGAACAAATAAATATATGCTTTTCTGTTGTATGCTAACTTCAGCCTAGCATGTAGAGTAGTTTATAAATAAAAACTCTCAATTACAGTAGAAGTGTCAATACTGCTTTCTTCAAAGACTGTGGAATGTAAAATATCCTTCCAAACAATGTGTTTTTACTGCATTTTTTAAAATATACTGTGTTCCTTCTTAAATTCTTGAAGTGTTTTCATAGCTATTATGAATAGCTACTCCCTCATCTTTGTACTGGGAACCTACATACTATTAACAAAATCACATGCTCAAAAGGAGGACTTTGCAATAAATCAGAATGGTATTTCATACAGCCAAAACCTTTTTAAGCTGAAGTTTATGACATCATCTCTTAAAGCAGTCTGTACCTTAGTAAAATGGTTGGTGGAAATTACCCTCCTCTGAGCTACCAACCTGTTTGTCAAATTTAAGTTTTAATAACAATGGACAACCTTGTAATTTATCCCCCAACAAGTGGGATAAGGGAATACAAATATTATGGAAGTAAAATGATATGTACCATCATAGCTAAATGGACCGGTCTTGTATCTCTTTAAAGGTAATCTTTGTAACAATAATGTCTGTCTTCCCTTTATTCAGTACTGAATAGAGTGGGAGCATTTGGAAGTGAATGCTCCCTGGCTTTGCAACAGCTTGTTTCGGGTTGTCAGAATTTACGTTGTCTTTTCATGTTGTAGAATTTCTTCAACTTCACAAGCTTGTTGATTTTAGGCACTTTAACTCCTTTCATTTAACTATACGGACCCTAAAACTGTAGAATCTGAACATATTTTACATATTTTACATTTTAATATATTTAGCCTACTCTCCTGTGCAAAGTAGGGAAATGCCATGAATAGCCATATAAAACTCAATTGAGACAGAAGGAAAGGCTAAAGGAAGCCTTTTAGCATAGCTCTGCTTGTAGAGGTGACTTGTATCATCCAGTCATTGCACTGCACTCCTTGCTGTTACTCTACCATGCTTTTATCTTCCCAAATACAGTTCCATTTCTCCTCTGTCTCATGTACTCACCATTATTTCTTGGGTTACTGAACACAGTACCAAAGTTTTAGATGACCAGCCTTATTGCAGAACTTAGAACCCAATTTGAGACGGCTGCATTGTATAGTGTCTTTTTATTGAATGCTAAGGCGACAAAGTTCACGGGCACTTAGGTCTGTAAAAAGCCAGTGGCAAGGTTCAGCACAGAGCAGGTTAAGTGTTCAAGTCTAAATGTAATAGCTACATTGTTCTGGCAGTAGCATGATTGTCCTTTTCAGTTTAAAAGCCCTAGAATTCAGCCCTCTCCTCTCTCCTCTCCCTCTCCTCTCCTCTCCTCTCCTCTCCTCTCCTCTCCTCTCCTCTCCTCTCCTCTCCTCTCCTCTCCCTCTCCTCTCCTCTCCTCTCCTCTCCTCTCCTCTCCTCTCCTCTCTCTCCTCTCCTCTCCTCTCCTCTCCTCTCCTCTCTCTCCTCTCCTCTCCTCTCCTCTCCTCTCCTTCTCCTCTCCTCTCCTCTCCTCTCCTCTCCTCTCCTCTCCTCTCCTCTCCCTCCCCTCCCCCTCCCTCCCCTCCCCTCCCCTCCCCTCCCCTCCCTCCCCCCCTCCCCTCCCCTCCCCTCCCCTCTGAACTGAACCTCTCCCTCTCCCTCTCCCTCTCCCTCTCCCTCTCCCTCTCCCTCTCCCTCTCCCTCTCCCTCTCCCTCTCCCTCTCCTTCTCCTTCCCCTTCTCTCCTTCTCTCTCTTGTTCTGTTTTTTAAAATCTGATCCTAGGAGTGATTATAATGTAGACCTTGTGAGAAAGCTAGTGTAATTATTGATGAGTGTAATTGCTAATTTTCCCTGATGTAATCCTGCTGCACAATATCAAAGACAGCAAATAAATGAAAAAGTTGAAAAAAACATGATGAATGAGGATATCACCACATCAATCTTGTTTTCAGTCAACTGGGCTTCACACAGACAGGAAAATTAATTTTAGGATTTGGCTTATGTGACCTGTGTATTCATCTGGATCCCAAATAAGAACATGCAGTTTGCTGCTTCATGTGATCCTGACATTTTAGGAAATAGATTTTCCTGACCCTTCCTGCCAGATCTTAATTGTATGGTTGTTAGCAGAATAAATGGTAATTATGAATACTGTCTTCCATCCTCATTTCCCTCTTCCACTCCTCCTGTTCTGCTTAATCAAATTTTAGCTCTGGTTTCATTGTTTTGTTATGTAGTCACTACTTCATTGCATTAAACAAACAAACAAACAAACAAAAAAGTAACAGCAACAACACAAACAATAAACCGCCCCACACCCTACAACAACACACTTTTCTTAAATAAACCATATACTGAGCCTGTCTTAGCAAAGTAATGTTATCAATTAAAAAGGTAGTGACTTTGAAAATTACATAGTTTCAGCTATTGTGTTCATACTTGCTAGTTTTTCTGGTAGTACAGTCAGAGTTTGATGTTTTATTTTTCTTTCTCCTGTGGCAGAACCTTGAACCTCTCACCTTCACACACTCCGTATAACAAGCATAACTCAACCATCTCTGTGTGCCAGCAGGTACAGTGTGAATGATCTGCCTTAAAGAACAATCATGACATTGCTGAACTAAGCCCTTACAAGTCAAGACGTTAATAGGCAGTAGCTGCAGGGAATGAATATAGAACAGAGCCACAGAAATTGAAGGAAATTTATTATTATTATTATTATTATTATTATTATTATTATTGCTATTATTATTATTATTATTATTATTGCTATTATTATTGCTATTATTATTGGTATTTCCCTAATTTCCCCTCTTGTAAATTAAGGACAGAAATATCCAGCAAAAATTATGTCTAGAAAAAACTATGTGATGCATTTTGAAGTTTACTGATACAGAAATTGCTTAATACATTTTTGGGATTATCAGCCTTTTGACAGTCTTGTAAGCCACTTTGCTGAATGTTTTAATGAAGTTAAGAACCAATAATGCTGTTGTAAAGTAAGAGTGGTCATGAGCTTGATTTTAAGAATAAGGCCATAGAAAAGACTGCGTAGAAGAAAAGACTGAATCAATGTTACAGCTAGGATAGGAAGACTACAAGTTTTCACATGACTAGCCAAGTAAGGGCAGACAGGCAGGAAGGCACAGTTTCCTAAAACACATCTCAGCAGCAACTGATAATGCGAGCAAAATGAGTGGGTGAGTTAAAATTGCATTTATTTATCTGGAGTTTGAATTCATGTGCCTTGCTGGGCTCAAGTGGCATAGTTTGGACTATTTCATCAGGAAGCACTCTACATGAGACTAACGTATCACAGTATCACAGTATCACTAAGGTTGGAAGAGACCTCGAAGATCATCAGTACACTCAAATCTCACAAGCGTTTGGGTTAGGAACTGGCCGAGCCCAGAGAGTGGTGGTGAATGGTACCACATCCAGCTGGAGGCCAGTCACCAGTGGCATCCCCCAATGCTGGGCCCCATCCTCTTTGATATCTTCATGGATGATCTGGATGAGGGAATTGAGACAATCAGCAAATTTGCAGATGACACCAAGTTGGGAGCAGATGTTGGTCAGTTAGAGAGTCGAAGGGCTCTCCAGAGGGACCTCGACCGACTGGACAGACAGGCAGAGTCCAAGATGATGGCATTCAACAAATCCAAGTGCCAGGTGCTGCACATTGGCCACAGCAACCCCATGCAGAGCTACAGGCTGGGGTCAGAGTGGCTGGAGAGCTGCCAAACAGAGAGGGACCTGGGGGTGCTGATTGACAGCCACCTAAACATGAGCAAGCAGTGTGCCCAGGTGGCCAAGAAGGCCAAGGACATCCTGGCCTGCATTAGGAATAGTGTGGCCAGCAGGAGCAGGGAAGTCATTGTGCCCTTGTACTCTGCTTTGGTTAGGCCGCACCTTGAGTCCTGTGTCCAGTTCCGGGCCCCTCAGTTTAGGAAGGACATTGAGACACTTGAATGTGTCCAGAGAAGGGCTGAAGAGGGCTGGTGAGAGGCCTGAGCACAGGCCTTATGAGGAGAGGCTGAGGGAGCTGGGATTGTTTAGCCTGGAAAAGAGGAGGCTCAGGGGTGACCTTATTGCTCTCTACAACTACCTGAAGGGTGGCTGTAGCCAGGAAGGGGTCAGTCTCTTCTATCAAGCAACCAGCACCAGAACAAGAGGACACAGTCTCAAGCTGCACCAGGGGAAGTTTAGGCTCGAGGTGAGGAGAAAGTTCTTCACCAAGAGAGTCGTTCGCCATTGGAATGGGCTGCCCAGGGAGGTGGTGGAGTCACCGTCCCTGGAGGTGTTCAAGAGGGGATTGGATGTGGCACTTGGTGCCATGGTCTAGTCATGAGGTCTGTGGTGACAAGTTGGACTCGATGATCTTTGAGTCTCTTCTAACCTTGGTGGTGCTTTGGCCGCTCCATGTGCTTCCACAGGTGGGAGAGTAAGTGACAATGAAGAAATTATTTTTGAAGAAGGAAGCAAACTACTGTGTTTGGTCAGATGAAGTATATTAAAATAAATATATGTACATTGAGCAGGACTATTAAATATTTAGTGAACTATTTTGTGGCACTTGGTGCCATGGTTCAGTACTCATGAGGTCTTGGGTGACAGGTTGGACTTGATGATCTTTGAGGTCTTTTCCAACCTTATTGATTCTATGATTCTAGTTATGGAATGTTTACCTTAAAATAAATAAATAAATAAAAATTTAAAGGCTGGAAATATATTCTCCCTTGATGGTAGGTAGTATAGAGGTTTGAAATTAGATGATCTATTTTATTTCTAATTTTATCACTATTCTAATCCTGAAATAGTTTCAAATATTTCAGTATCATGCATTTCCATGACATAAACTCAAAATTTAAATACCTGTCTTGGGCATAGGTTCTGCTATACTCTCTCCTTTGACATCTTTTATTCAGCTTCCCAGTTCAACATTTTTCTGCATCCTTTATTGGCAAATCCCGTCTTTTCTGTCCTTGTGAAATGAAACCAGTAATCTTCCTCCTATTTCTTCACTACCATTTTCCTTTATTGCTCCTCTTCTTTCAAAACAGATGAACAGCTGTATAGTGCCTCAGTTAAAATTATCAGTAGGCAAAATACACTTAAGGACTGTGCAGCAGAATGGGCTATCATCTAAATTTTTATATAATTGTGAGCAGAAAGCAAATTACTTTTATAATAACCTTAACAAAACTTCAGCAGAAACTTTTTCTTTACGTTTTCTCATACTCTGAGATGATAAAAGCAGATACAATTTCACATGTATATGACTATGTGTTTTAGCAGACCTTAACAAAGATGAAATTTTTCAAATCTCAGTAAGAGATGATAAGTGAAGTGATTGCAATTTGTCATTGTAAGACTGGGAGCAGATGGACAGCCATGTGGTTTATTTCACATTGCTCATTGTAATAATTTTTATACCACATTTGTTTTGTCAACAGCACAGATGACATACTAATAATATTTGGAATATTTTACAAGATGTGCAAGCGAAGGTGTCACTTGATGGTGAAGACAAAACTCCTTCACAGATTGTCATAGAAATCTTTTATTTTTCCCCCTAAATATCTCAAGACGTCCTGCTTAATATCTTGATGAGGAGATTGAGAGCACTCTAAGTTTGCAGACAACATAAAGTTATGTATGAGTGTTGGTCTGTTGGAGAGTAGAAAGGTTCTTCAGAGGGACCTGGGCAGGCCAGAATGATAGGCTGAAGCCAATCAGATCACTTTCAACAAGGCAAAGTGCTGACTCCTGCACTTGAGGCACTACAACCCCATGCAATAGTACAGGCTTGGGGCTGAGTGGCTGGAAATTCGCTGAACAGAAAGGGACCTGGGGGTGTTGATTTACAGAGGAGGCAACTGAACATGACCAAGCACTTGTGCCCAGGCGGCTAAAGCAGCTAACAGGATCCTGTCCTGCATTAGACACAGTGTGGCCAGCAGGACTAAAGAGGAGATTGACCCACTGGTACTCAGCACTGCTGAGGCCACAAATGGAGTACTGTGTCCTGTTTTGGGCACTGCAATATAAGAGACATTAAAGTGTGGGAGCATGTCCAGAGAAGGGCAACAAAGCTGGTGAAGGGTCTTGAGAACAAATTTATGGTGAGTGGCTGAGGGAGCTGGGGGTCTGAAGAAAAGGAGACCTCATTGCTCTCTATAACTACCTGAAAGAAGGTTGTAGAGAGGTGGGGTTGGTCTGTCCTCATGAGTTGCAACTGATAGGACAAGAGGAAATGGCATCAAGTTAGGCAAGAGAAGATTTAGGTCAGACATTAAGAAAAGCTTCTATATCAAAAAGCTTATCAAAGCCTGGAGCAGGCTGCCCATGGAAGTGGTTCAATTTCCATCCCAGCATGTATTTAAAAGCTGTCTAGATATGGTGATCAAGGATATGATGTAGTAGTGATCCTGGCAGAGCTAGATAATGGTTGGACTTAATTATTTTTAAAGTCTTTTCTAATTATGGTCATTCTGTGATCTAGGAGCAGACATCTTTGTTTTACTCTCATTTGACTTGATGTCAACTCTTCACATCATTCATTTGTGAAGGTCTTAAGGGTTGGTATCTAAACCAACCAAAGGCTTCAAAGCTTGAAGGAAAATGTGAAGAGCAGCTAATTTCGTGCATCTTCCCAGTAGTGTTTCCTGCCCTGCCCGACTAAATATTAGTTATACAAAACACACCTTTTGTTTTGCTTTAAACTCAAAATATATCAAAATTGGTCCAGACGTGACAGAATAAATGGCTTTTGTATGCTGCTTACCCAAGTGTGGAATGCAGAATTGGGAAATCAGAAGTTGGTGAATTGACAAATCGAGCTGAACTGGGATCTAGGGAACTGAGGATTTGTCACTTGTAGTTGTCATGTTCCTTGCTAAAGTGAGACAGAGGAAGAGAAAAAGGTGTTTCTGAGATAGAGTAAACTTGCACTATACATTACAATTTGTTATCTATAGGTTGATGTATCTCAGGTCTTCAATTTGAAATGTTTTATACATTAAAAGTTAGTAGCCTTGTCATAGGATGAAACCTACCTAAAAGCAGAGCTGCAATAAATTGAAGTTAGTATCTGCCCATTTCCTACCAATTTGGTGATTCAAGTATGGGCTGAAAAGACAAAGCAGCAAAGATAATTATCATGAGTAAGCATTACCTGGAAGCACTGATAGATGAGATCTGAACTACATCTACCCTCCTGTAATGGTTTAGCTATGCAGTGGAAACAATCAAAGATAAGTTGTTAACAACACTGCATCCTAGTAATGCAGTTTAGACAGATCAGAAGGCAATGCTACTCCAGACAACCACTGCTAGCAGACTTTAGGTAGGGTGTGACACTTAGTGTCACATTCTACACATGCCCATGCAGTGGAAAGGACGCAGTGAACCTTCTACAATATCTGAAGGGGAAGGGGCCCTGCTCTCAGACTTAGTTTGGTTTAGTTCCTCACGATTCCTGAGGCTTCAGTGATGAGCTATACTATTCAGGGACTCACAGAAATGCATGGACAGATACATCCTTCTTGTTATGAGCTTTTGGGTGATGGCTTTCTTGCTAAGCAGTATTGTGCCTGATTTCAAAAATGCATACAGGATACAACAAATTAAGGCAGACAAAATTTTGCTTATTGTTTAGTTGGTTGTTGGGGAATTTTTGTTAATTGTTGGGTATTTTTGTTGGTTTTGTTTGTTTGGTTTGGTTTGTGTTTTTTTTTCCCAAAAATATGCACACAAGAGCAACACAATAATCAATCAATCAATCAATCAATCTGAATTAAGCAAATTGTACATTTGTCAAAATATAAATACGTCCTCACTTGTCATTTTCCAAGAAGAAGCAGTGCATGACTATCATAATATTATGTCAACCCATATTCCTTTCCTGAATTCATTGAACAAGTGTTTCTTCACCATTATCTAAATCTCAGTGATGCAAACAAATCTAAGCATTTCAGAGATAAGAAGAAGGTATCAATAAAGACAAGATAAAGAAATATAGAATTATAGAATCATTTCCGTTAGAAAACACTTCCAAGATCATCAAGTCGGTCAACCACCAACCAATATGTTCACTAAACCATGTACCTAAGTGCCATGTCTATATATTTTTTGAACACCTCTAGGGATGGTGACACCGCCTCCCTGGACAGCCTGCTACAGTTCTTGACCACTAATTCAGTAAAGATTTTTTCTTCATATCCAATCTAAACCTCTCCTGGAATGACTTGAAGCCACTTCATCTTGTTCTGTCACATTACTTTGAATAAAAGACTAACACTCACCTCACTAATACCTCCTTTCAGGGACATGTAGAGAGCAAGAGGCACTCCTCTTAGCTTCTTCTTGTCCAAACTAAACAATCCCAGCTTCCTCAGCTGCTCCTTGTAAGTCTCCTTCTCTAGACCTTTCACCAGGTTCATTGCCCTTCTCTGGACACACTTAATGTTCTTTTTCTGGTGAAGGGCCCAAGACTGAACATAGTATTCAAGCTGCCACGTCATCAGAGTCAGCTACAGGGGCATGATCTCTTCCCTAGCTCTGCTGGCCACACTTTTTCTGATACATGTCAGAATATACTGATACATACAGAATAAGAAAGAAAATCTGAGAACATTTTTACACATCACAAGGGAGAATAGCACTGACATATCTGAATTAGCTCTAGAACTGAAAGCAAATTATTTGATGGTGTATTGTACTAATACATCCTTTTGGCTTGCAGAACTGAAAAGTCTCAGTACAGCATTAGGCCAACTTAGAAAGAGCTTGAACCATTTCTTGACATAGATATATTCTTAGGAACATTATTGAAAAAGGAAAGAGGATATTTCACAAAATAAATATACAGTGTAAGAGCTATAGCCCTGAACAAATCTTATGTCCAATCTTTTCCACTGTGTTATAAAAAAAAGTGTGTGAAGGCAAGACATAGAACAGCACTTACAGAATGCACTTATGACAATAGTTCACACGTTTTGATGACTAATAAATGCTTTGTAATCCACTATGGAGTTAGTTCCAGAGCACTCTAAACATAAAAACTATAGCAAGTAAGTAATTAAAAGACAGACATGACTTCCCACAGGCATATATAGAATGCTTTTTGATTATAGCAGTTGTGGATTCTTTCACTTCTCTGCAACATTTACCTGATATTTGGGAGCAGATGTTGGTCAGTTAGAGGTCAGAAGGGCTCTCCAGAGGAACCTCGACCGGCTGGACAGATGGGCAGAGTCCAGTGGGATGACATTCAACAAGTCCAAGTGCCGGGTGCTGCACTTTGGCCACAGCAACCCCATGCAGAGCTACAGGCTGGGGTCGGAGTGGCTGGAGAGCTGCCAAACAGAGAGGGACCTGGGGATGCTGATTGACAGCCACCTAAACATGAGCCAGCAGTGTGCCCAGGTGGCCAAGAAGGCCAATGGCATCCTGTTCTGCATTAGGAATGGTGTGGCCAGCAGGAGCAGGGAAGTCATTGTGCCCCTGTACTCTGCTTTGGTTAGGCCACACCTTGAGTCCTGTGTCCAGTTCTGGGCCCCTCAGTTTAAGAAGGACATTGAGACACCTGAACGTGTCCAGAGAAGGGCAACAAGGCTGGGGAGAGGCCTTGAGCACAAGCCCTGTGAGGAGAGGCTGAGGGAGCTGGGGTTGTTTAGCCTGGAGAAGAGGAGGCTCAAGGGCGACCTCATTGCTCTCTACAACTACCTGAAAGGTGGTTGTAGCCAGGAAGGGGTTGGTCTCTTCTCCCAGCAACCAGCACCAGAACAAGAGGACACAGTCTCAAGCTGCACCAGGGGAAGTTTAGGCTCGAGGTGAGGAGAAAGTTCTTCACCGAGAGAGTCGTTCGTCATTGGAATGGGCTGCCCAGGGAGGTGGTGGAGTCACTGTCCCTGGAGGTGTTCAAGAGGGGACTGGACATGGCACTTGGTGCCATGGTCTAGTCATGGGGTCTGTGGTGACAGGTTGGACTCAATGATCTTCGAGGTCTCTTCCAACCTTAGTGATACTGTGATACTGTGATACACCAGAGGTTAGATTTAAAAGTTTTTCTGCCACCTTGAGTGAAACTCTGATCCCATGGATCCTATTCTCTGCTTTTTTCCTTGACACTGTGATCTGACTAAATTTATCTTAATCTAAGTCGTCACAAAGGCAATCACAGTCCTGATTGCAGGTCCAGGTTCATCCCTCTCATTTAAGTAGGAAATATGGGTGTTACTGGCTACCATTATGAAAAAAAAGGAGATAGATAGACACTTCAGTAGGCAATTCATCCTGCCTAAAATTAGAATCACACTTCAGTGATAGAACAGGACATTAGATACCTACATTTCCATCTTAGGCAGTGTAATTTCATGTCTGAAATTAGCTTTAATTAATTCCAGTCTTAAAGTTTCTCAAAAGTTTACAAGAATAATCCTGTTGGAGTTAAAGGATCTTGGAACCTATATTCCAAGGAAAAATAATTTCTTTAAACATATATATTTTTGCATACTGGGACAATACATAAGGATCCTTTCATCCAATTTAATTGCATGTAAATAATTATGTAAATTCAGACTTCCTACCTTCATGTGTTTTTTCTCCCTTTTCAGCTGTTTATTACAAGCAGCTAATGTCTCTATTATGTGTTACATTATTTGTTGCATTATCAAATTCAGTTAATAATCTCCTTGGGGTAGAAGCTTTGTCATTTTGTGGCTTAGGAAGCAGATGGTGGATTTGTCAGACTATCACTCCCTCTGAATGATGCCTCTTTAAAATGAGGACCACTGAAAGAGAAAATTTGCCACTTATAGGTGACAGTGTGGCATTTTCTTTTCTCTATTGTGAAAAAAACCCACAGACAATGGCATATTAAAAGTGATTTTTTTATGACCCCTGTAAGAGCAATTATATACAATCTAAAATAAAATTGTCCAAATCAGAGTTTTCACTTTATTTGAAGCCCATTTTCTTGCTACTGATCACACTGACACATGGCATTTGGCTATGTACTGTTATTCCATATCAAGTCTATTTAACAAGTGAAGTAACCTTGTTGATTCTATTTGTGAATTATTTTAGAACAAATCTCCAAGTGTCATCTACAAGCCATGGGAACTAGACAAATGGATGTAATATGATGCTGACACTTTCAAAGTAATTATCATCAACACTTTGATCTTACCCCATTATGCTGTAACATATTAGCATATTAAATCTCAATCTAAATTAGATGTCAATATAACTCCAAATTCAATCATCATGAGGGCTTCATCTGATTTAATTGATAATTTCTTGTATGTCATAATAGCATCCTACTGTTGGTTCTGATTAACATAAACAAATGGAATTCATCATTCAGAAAATATTTTTATCTCTTGGATTATATGGAAAAGCCACAAAAACTGTAGTCTAATCATACTGACTTTCAAAATAAAAGCAGCTATTGATTGAAATTTAAATATTAACATATCCTTATGATGTCATGAATTTTTATGTTATGCTATAATCATATCTTGAATAAAATGTTATTATACTTCCTTTACTTGATTCTTGCCTGATACAAGATTTGCCACGTGAATAGATATTTGCCTTATATAAATATTTTTATTTGCTTATGTAAATGTTTGTTGGATTTTGTTAATTGAAGCACAACATGATGGTGATGATCAGCTTTCAAACCAACTGCCAATAGGAAGAAATAAAAAAATGTATCACAAGATGTAGCCCATTTAAATGTGTACAGAAGGTAACAAAAGTGTACAGAAGGTAAGTTTCAAAATACATATTTTAACATTCTCAGTATCCTCTTTCATTCTCCATTCTGTATGTCTGATGATCTTTCATGCTGCTTGCTGCTTGCTTTGTTTCGAGATGACTCTTTGCAGGAACAATATTTGACCATAAGGGCTCAGTCTGTCTTTTTATTAAAACAAAACAATAAGCAATAAAAAAACAATCCCCATTCTGTAAGAGCAGATATTTAAAGGAAGGAACAATACTTCCTTCCTTCTGTATCTCTGTGTTCAAAGTGTAATAGGATAAATGATCTTTAAAATAGAAGTAGGAAGGTAGTGATCACAGTGGGGAAACTTCAAAAAGCATGTGTTTATACGAAATTTAAATTAAATTCCTCAGTAATCAGCTCTATAAATAAGGAGACCTTGAGTAATTTTGTTTGCTAGGGTTTCAATTTGACACAGAAATCTGCTTTAATCCACAAGGCAACAAAGCCCAGTGAGGCAGTTCCATAGCAGTGAAAGAAATCTGCTTGTGAAAGTTTCCAGTATGGCTGGAAGAGCCAGTGGAAGCAGCCAAGATGTTTTTTTGAAGGGAAGTCGTCCATGTGTGTTTAAAGTTTCTGCTAGTGAAATGTTACAAGACATTCTGCTGCAAGTATTTTGGTAGCAGAAACTTTAAACACAGCTCAATGGTTATGTGAAGGTATCACCCAAGAAGTGATAAGAAAAATAAAAAATAACCCCCTGAAGTCATTCAAATATGAATAAGAAATCACTAAATCGTGATTTTGTAACAGGGTTACAGGGTTACTGATGTCTTCTGAGGTTTCTTTAAAGAGGAAATCTTCAAGCTTTGTGCCTAATCTTGAAACCCTCACTCTTGCTGAATAAAAATTACACTCTTCTACAAGATCATCACTCCACTCTGGTCTTCTAAACATCCTATGGTGCTAAACATCCTGTGATAATGAATATACACTGTAGAGGGATGCATCTGAACTAGCTATCCAGACTCTTGACATAGCCATATAATTTAGGGTGCAATTCACTTCAGTCTGAACCAGATTTGTAAAAGAAAGTCCTATTTATTGCCAATGGTAATGGAGGATGGTGAAGGGAACCTAGGTGATATACATATATCCAGGGTTATTTTCATGACATTCTGAGGCATCTGTTAGCACAATATCATCACATGATTAGGCAGGACTGCAGTACTAAGAACTTTACCTTTGAGATGGGCATAAATGAACCCATCCTGCATCAAAGTGTGTCATCCCTTTCTGATCTTTTTGTTTTCCATAGCAGCCTATAACATTCCACAAATGTTATATATAGCATATAGTATTCCACAAATTAATTAAGAGGGAGGGAAAAAAATCCAGAAAATAAACCAAACAAAATAAAACAAACAAAATCAAAGGCCTCCACTTAAAAATTCTTGCCCTTTTGATGAGAGCTTGTGACCTAATTATTTCATTTGGTGCTCTCAGGACCTGTGTAGGAAGTTAGAACATGTGTGTGTTTTAATTGGCTTTTATAGTGACCAGAACTGCACCATTATATCATTATATCATATTATATATATACCATTATATCACCTGTAGGTGCTTCAAGGATTTAGTAGATAAATAAACAGTCTGTTTTGTCTTCATTTCTTCTCTATTAGCTTGAAATATCTCTGCCATTTTCAGTGGTTAATATTCAGAGAACAGATGTTTCCTGGGAAGCATTCATAGTGGCTGAAAGACCCTGTTCCCAAGAGGTAATATTTAATTTAGAGGCTGATGATGTGTAAATGCAGTTGAGGTTGGTTTTCTCCTGTGCACACTACTATGCATAGCTGGAAGTTACAGCCATCATTCTATTGCTAGTCTTTCCGTACTGGAAATCTTAAATTTGCCTGTCCCAAACATTTTCTATCATCTACAGACTCTTTACAGTTCAGTGCCATTTTCAAGCTAATTAAGGACAACAGGAAGGAATTAATAAAACCTCTGTCTCTCTACAGATGTCAAACTGCAACTAGTTCACTGGCACTAACAATGTTGAAAAAAACAATCTACTTTTCCATTGTTTTATGAAGTTCCTGCAAGCCTTGCCACAAAGATTTTTTTATAGACTGTTTTACCCTCCTGTTCAAAAGAGGTGGTTACTTTTCTAGAGGTGAAAAAGTGTCCACACAAGAACTGATTCACCATGTAGCATAGATGCAGCCTTTTATCAATCCTTATTTCCACACCTCTAGAATTCTTAGAAGGATTTAACTGATCTTGGACTCTTGTAAGGAGTTATGTAGAGCCCAGTGAGGTAATACAACATTACTCCCTGTATACATTTTTTTTATCTTCTACTTTTTTTATCATGTACATTTCCATTAAACAGATTCCAGGGTTTCCAAATCAATGTTACTTTAGTATTGACTTGACTTGGTTTCGCAGGAGTTTACATATACAGGTAAAAAGGATACATCATAGATAAACTTAAAGAACATATGAGAGAGGTATTTAATTTTTATGCATATAATTTATAATATTAATATTAATAGAAATCAACATCTTGATTGCCTGCTTGTAAGAGACTAAATCTTGTCTCTCTTGATGTGACTCAACAAAGATAAAATCACCTTTGCTGCTTGCCCAGACAATAGCTGATGTGTATTGGAGAGATGCCACTGGAACAAGTCTCTGGAAGGTGCAAAGATAAAACTTGCTCACTAGAATGCAGCTGTCCTGAAAATAATGGACAGAGGCCACTGCTATCAATACTCTCTGGAATATGCATATTCACCACCTGGACTCATACCAAAAAACTGTATAAAGGATCTGAGCAACTACTGGCACAGGACAAGGAAAACACAGGGGAAGGAAAACAAGGGAGAAGGAGAAGCCCAGGGCAATGCTGCTCTGAAGTAAAATGGAGAGAATACCAGGAGAGAAAAATGACAGAGACATCATCATGTAGCCTGGAAGAAGCAGACCAAGAGGAACCATCTCTCCATGTCCTAAGTTCTGCCTGCTACAACTCATGGAGCTGAGGAGGGTTCTCACAGGACAGCACAGCCAACAAGGACATCTCCTCCATGCCAAAGCTGCAACACCCTTCCAAAGCTGCAGCACCCTTCCTCCACAGACCCAAACTGTCTTGGGAGGTGAGGGGTGTGGTAATATAATTCCTTTCCTCTTCTCTCTTCCCTCTCCCTCTTCTCTCTCTCCCTCTCTCTCTCTCCTCTTCTGATCCATCTACTTCATTCTCTTAATAAATAGCCTCGCTGTTGATATTTTGGCCTTGTTTGTGCCTCTGATTTCATGACATGGGAATATTCAAAAGAACTGAGTCCCTTTCCTTCACTGGACCAAGAGACTGCTAACATACACTTCATGCTATCAGTACTAGTGTAGTAGCTAAAATGCAATATTACGTG
Source organism: Colaptes auratus (assembly GCA_015227895.2). Taxonomy (NCBI): domain Eukaryota; kingdom Metazoa; phylum Chordata; class Aves; order Piciformes; family Picidae; genus Colaptes; species Colaptes auratus. Next base: position 48,498,920 of record CM037632.1, read on the forward strand.
CATGTTTTTGCCACAAACTTGATTGGCACATAAAACCTTCACATTCTGTGTCTGCAATAATGTGTGATAAAGTAAGAGTTGCAATATGTTTTGAGTAACTATTCAGAAAAAAATAAAGCATATAAGCATTCACTAAACATAGACATTTTAAAGACAGCAGAAAAAGAAATCAGAAGATATGTAGCCTTTGAGATTAGCTATGCAGGGTCTGCAAGATTAAAATTAATTAGATCAGTCTTGGAATCAATAGTCTTGCTACTTAAACTCATCTATAAATATTGGTTTGTGCTCAGAGTTAAAAAAAAATAAAGTCAGTCATATTGCATGTTGTCAGAGGTACAGTTTAAGTAATCAAGACAGAAAATGGAAAAATCTTTTGTTCAAAACTCTGGTAAGAACCTGATCACAGAATGTGCTCTCCTGCTACAAGTTTGCGATACTATGCTTTGTAGGAGGCAGTAAAAGTCCTGCTAAAAGAGTGAGCTATTTTTGTTACCAGATATCTTTAGCTTCCCAGAAGATCAGGGATTTTAGATTATTTTTATTCAGAGACTTAGGAGATTCTGAAATTCTGAGTCATCACGGACTGTGATACTTGTTTTAACTCATGGGAATCACGCCAAGGTGAAAAAAAAATCTTTAAAAAAGGAAGAAAAAAGCACATCCTCTTTTGGGAAAAGGTGTTAGATACTCTCACCATGTAACAATCATGAAATGTCTACCCTAAGAAGAATATTGGGCAGCATTTGCTAAGCAAAACCATTTTAAAATCAGGTCAGAGAACTTGTACCAAAGTCTGAAAATACAGTGGGTATGACATACACTCTTTCCTGTGTCCACCCACTGGGCTGGACACTCGTGACACCAGAGGTGTATCTTGTGTAGCAGCAACAGGAGGCACCCAGCCTAAACTGCCACACCATCCTACTGAGTATTTATTTCAACCTTCTCTACTACCTGAAAATGTACTTTCTGGTATGCTGATAACAGATATCCCAACGTTTATGTGACTTGCTGTTCACTGCCTCCAAAATCAATGCTCATGGAAAGACATAAATTTTTGTCCAACGGTACCAATTAATGCTGTACTATCTATATGGTGTCCATAATCAAGAGTCAAAGTATGCTTGAACTGCAAAACTTTCTGTTCCTTTCCCTTTTCTGAATGCTCTTAATGGATTGGAAATTATCTTCAAATAGAGGAAAAAAGCTTCAGGGATGCTTTAATCCATTTCCATAGATGATAGCTGACATGGAATTGCTGTGCCAGATGGTATCACTGGTGTAGATTTACAAGCAGTCAAGAAATATTTCAAAGAATTTAGGACAGCACATTATTAGAATATAAACTATACAGATGAAGCAAACATTAATTTTCTGGGTCTTCAAAAACTTCCTCTTCTCAGTACTGTCATATTTAAAATTTGGTAGTGAAACAATACCATCTTTATTTCAAGACTATTATCGTTATCGCTACTGTAATGAAAATTATATGGGAAATCTAATTTATGAAAACTTAAGCATTTTGAAATGGTTTCATGCAGAAATGGACTGGCCTTTCTAGGCACACTAAATGGCAACAAAGGGCAAGAAAGCTGGTGAGGGGTTTGGAGCATAAGCCCTATGAGGAGCAGCTAAAGGAGCTGAGGTTGTTTAGCCTGGAGAAGAGGAGGCTCAGGGGAGACATTATTGCCATCTACAACTACCTGAAGAGTGGTTGTAGCCAGGTGGGGGGCAGTCTCTTCTCCCAAGCACCAGAACAAGAACACAGTCTCAAGCTGCACCAGGGGAGGTTTAGGCTGGATGTTAGGAATAAATTCTTTGCAGAAAGAGTGATTGGCCATTGCATCAGGCTGCCCAGGGAGGTGGTGGAGACACCATCCCTGGAATGTTTAAAAAGAGGCTCGACTCAGTGTCATGGTTTAGCTGATTAGATAGTGTTGGGTGATAGGTTGGACTCAATGATCTTGAAGGTCTTTTCCAAACTGGTTAAATCTGTATTCTGTAAATTTGCACTATTTTTAAATTATTTGCATATATCAAACTGTAGAAATAAGCTGCTTGGTTAGAAAAAGAAACCCACACAGACTTCATTTTTTAAAAAATCAAACATTTAGAAATGGGTTCATCTCCAGGAATTTTCAATAATATACCCTTCACAGTATGATCATTGTGACATCCATTCCTCTGTAAATCTTTCTTCTGAGATGATAAAGAGGAAGTTTCATAAAGACAAAAATAAGAAAACCTAAGGAATCCTGGGAAGGGCAAGCTTATCTCCTTTTCATTCTAAGAGGAGAATTCAGAAGGGAACAGAATCTTAAGTTATATTAAAAATAGATAGTACCTGGTTTGAGTTGATTCTGCTGTCACTGATTACAACTGAGTATGTGATATTTTATAGAGAGGTTAAGGAAGGGTTATGTATCACATATTGTTCTTCTCTCCTGTCTGTATTCTACATATATATTCTAATGTGTCTTGATTTCATTCTTTCCCTTGGTAGATCTGTCAGAGAAGAAGGTTTTTAAGAAACAACATTAGTAAAAAAACCTCCACTCAACTGCCTCCAGCTTTCTTAGAATTGCATAGCAACATATCTTCCATTGTCATAAAATACTCTCTGCACTCTGAGTCCTTGAGTGGGCACATCAAATCAATAATAGCTTAAGCATATGCTTAATCAGGCTAAAAAGCATATGCATCTTGAAACTGCTGCATAAATTCTTTTAAAAAGAATTTAGTGGCTTTTCAGAGCATTACCTCCCTCCTGTCTCCCTGACTACACTATTTCCTGAAGCACAAAAAAAATTCCTCTTAAAATTAACCCATGCATCTAAGTCTAAACATAACTATTTGGATTGTGACATATTTTTCTCTATGGTAATAGTTACTGGTTATGTTTTGTTTTGTTTTGTTTTGTTTTTCCCCTACACTTGATAGCACCTGATATAACAGTAGCAGAAATATTCTGTGCTCTGGCCTTCAAATCCTTCACAGTGAATTATGAAAGAGATGAAGAGAGTGTATCATGATTGTCTACTTACCACATCTTCCAAAACAAGAAAAGGCCATCAGGTATCACAGTATCACAGTATCACTAAGGTTGGGAGAGACCTCAAAGATCGAGTCCAACCTGTCACCACAGACCTCATGACTAGACCATGGCACCAAGTGCCACGTCCAATCCCCTCTTGAACACCTCCAGGAACGGTGACTCAATCACCTCCCTGGGCAGCACATTCCAAAGGAAAACGACTCTCTCAGTGAAGAACTTTCTCCTCACCTCGAGCCTAAACTTCCTCTGGCGCAGCTTGGGATTATGTCCTCTTGTTCTGGTGATGGTTGCTAGAGAGAAGAGACCAACCCCTTCCTGGCTACAACCACCTTTCAGGTAGTTGTAGAGAGCAATGAGGTTGCCCCTGAGCCTCCTCTTCTCCAGGCTAGTGGGTGAAACCTCTAGATTTTGAACACTTAAAGAAAATGAATCCTCATGGAAAGGTTTCTATGGAATGGTTCTGATCTGAGTTTAGATTTTTTCAGGTATTTTCAGACACTAAGGAGAAAAAAAAATAAATAAAAAAAAAAAAAGAGTTATTCATATCTACTAACATATACCAGAATTTATCTCAAAAAAATCACTACAGAAGCTCTATTCCCAAAATATTATTTCAATTACATTGGTTGAATTATTTTTTTCTTCTTCTTTTATTCCTGGATTTGAAACCCATAGAAACTCAGATCTGAGTTCCCCTCTAATTTTGTATTATATTGTAATGTCAGGGAGATTTCCACTTCCCATTTATCATGTCACTTCCAACATTTTCTAGGGTATATGATTTATTTGGGGGGTTCTAAGAGATAGCCCAGGTATTTTTTTTTACTTTTGTCTCCTCTTAAGGTTTAAGCTATAATTTACTTCCTCTTTCCATGTCTGGACTAAAGATTAAGGCTATCTCAGCTTTATTAACCAGAATCTCAATGCTCAAATCAGGAAGGTGCTAGAAGATATTGAGTGGAATAGTCTGCATGGGAAAAAATACATGTCAAACAGAAGGGCTATCACTGTTTCCCCCACTTGAAAATGGTGTCAATGTTACAGGAGCAGTTCCAAGTTTCTTGGCAGTGGTAGGGATCAGGGCCATGTCATGTAGTCTTCTCTAGGCTGCAGGCAGCCTTCCTCTCAGTCTGCCTTATGGTCTGCCCTGGTAGCTGGATGTGCTTCACCATCTCAGTGTCTGTGCAGATTACTTTTTCCCTCATATCATTGCTCAAGTAATTGTATCACATCTTGTAAAAAAATACATTTATATCAATAAATAAAATGTTTCATTCTTCCAGTTATATCAATAAATAAAATGCTTGATTCTTCCAGTTAATGTGAAATAGATTAAATAACTTTCCACTAGCTACAATTCAATACAAGACAATCATCTTCTATCTGCAAACTATAGTATGAGAGCAATGAGGAATATTCTTACTATATGTACTGTATATTTATGTCTTTATGCTTATTCTTGAACTTTGAAATATGTGTGTTTATAAGAGCGATGTATACTAAAGCCAGTCATAGAGATCTGTGCTGGGTTTGTGTTGCAGGTTCTGAAAGCATCCCCTGCTCCAAGTCAATGTGCCAAGGCCAAGTCAATCAGCACTAATATATTTAATAGAGGAAAAACTGTCTTGGCAGCTTGGAGAAGAGGACGGAAGTGAGGTGTTACAGAAACAACGTCAGCCCATTGGTGAGACTGCAGGCTGTCCACTTGTAGTTCGTTGAGATTATTGGTCAGGCAGATTACAGTACATGAAAGAACCCATTGCAGAGCAGGTGACTGCCTATGAGGAAAACCATGAAGGGAAGCTGGTGGTGGAACAGTCTGCTTCTGAAGGACAGTGCCCTGTGGAAGGGACCAACGCTGGAGCAGTTCATAAGGAACTGTAGTCCATGGGAAGTGCTCACATCAAAGAAGTTCATGGAGGACTGTCTCTCATGGGCGGGACTCCATTCCAGACTAGGGGAACAGTGTGTAAGGGGTCCTCCCTTTGAGGAGGAAGGAGTGGCAGAGATAATGTGTGACAAACTGACCAAAATTCCCATTCCTGATCCCTCTGAACTACTGATGGGGAGAAAGTAGAGTATCTGGGAGTAGAGATTAGCCTGAGAGGAAAGGAGGGGTGCAGGGAAAGGTTTTTTTGAGATGTGGCTGTATTTCTCATTATCCTACTCTGATTTGATTGGTAAATTAGTCTTTTCTCCTTCATTGTGTCCAGAAAAATTCTCTTTCATACAGGACGCTGAGCCAAGTGCTGCACTTGTCTTCCCAAAAGCAGTATATCAATCCAAATGCTTTGTGCTTCACTGGGTTATATTCATTGGTACCGACTGGGGACGTAGAGCAGTGAACTCGTGTTGATTACTGGTAGTCCTCAGAACTTTCTATATCATGACCTCTTTTTTCAAACTGATCTTCTCTGCTATTTAGTGTCAAAAGGTATAGATCAATCAGTTTATCTTGATGTTTATACACAGTGGAAGTTAAACTTAGGTATTGTAAATATTTGCAGTTATGAAAAGAGTCAGTCCTTAGATCACTTCTGAGATCTTCTGTTCTTCATAGAAAGGCCACAGGGTAACTTTAACAGAAGTAGTCATTCACCTGATATGTAAAGCTGAACCTGATTAAGATCTCTGATTAGTTTTTTTGCTATTTCCTTTTTTTAGTTATGTTTGTAAATGTACTGTTTGAAACAAACAAACAAAAAACTCCAACCACCCACCAACAACAAAAATGACATTTATAAATATGGCCACGTGTGACTAATTCTTTGCACAAGGGGGAAATAATAAAAATATTTGTTTAAGGCAGTGCAAAATGTTAAAGAAAAATGAATTAAAGTTGACTCATTTTTCACTTTTTTTTTCCCCTGCCTGGCCTTTGAAAACCTATTGTCCCTGTTAAATGTTACTTACATACTTTAGATTATTTGCTAGGAATGCCAAATAAGTGTAATTTTTAACCTTAAGTTCATTTTACTGGTCAAGTCTGAAGTTCAGAGTCTATTATAGCAATTCACACATTCCTGTAAGTGTAAGCTGGAAAAAATCCCCAAACTGTTCAAGCAGCAGGAAATTGCACAGGAAATATGATGCCTCACAGGTGAAAGACAATGCCATTTTTTCACCTTCTACACTTCAATACAATTGAAATTGATATTGCAGACTACAACTTCTCTTACAGAATGAAAGTGCTCGTGCCACTGCTATAGTATCAAATGTTATATTTCATTGTCTTGGTGATATAGCAGTGATCACCGCTAAAACTAGAACAGTCCAAGAATTCATAACTTGTTCAGAACAACAATTCCAATTTGATTTGGCTTCTGACCTTAATGTAAAAATAAAGCCGTTGTGTATTTGGAGTAATATTCAATACAAGTGTGGTGAGTTTACCTCTGCTTGCTGCCAGCTGCCCACGAGACATTCTATCATTCCCCCTCCTCAGCAGGACACAGGGAGAAAATACAATAGAAAAGCACATGAACTGAGATATGGAATGGGAGACCACTCACTAATTATTGCTATGAGCACACCAGACTTGATTTGGATAAATTGATTTGTAGCCAATTAATAACAGACTGCTAGACTCACAGAAAAAGAACAAGAGCTTCTCCCAGTTCCTCTGTCAAAAAACCTATCCTGGAACCTTAAAATAGTTTTGATTGCATTTGTATTTCTCTGTTCCTTTGTCTGTGGATAACCATGTAGTGATGTTCTTTTTGTCATCAACTCTAGTTTTGATCCTACTACTAATACTACAGAAAATAATTTATCCCAAGCAAATGTGTTTTGTGAATTGCAAAGAGACATGGCCTATGATTTATTTTCCCTTTATTTGTTGTCACCTTCAGATATTCAGCAGATCAGAGCACATCATCATTCTTTACCATACAAAAAAGCAATCTTTAGTTTTTTTTCTGTTTCATTCTCCTTGAACAAACATCCATCTTGTATAACAATGTTCATAGTACCAAAGTATCAGTCAGGGTTGGAAGGGACCACAAGGATCATCTAGTTCCAACCCCCCTGCCATGGGCAGGGACACCCCACACTAGATCAGGCTGGCCACAGCCTCATCCAGCCTGGGCTTAAACCCTCCAGGGATGGGGCCCCAACCACCTCCCTGGACAACCCATTCCAGGCCTTCACCACTCTTATGGTGAAGAACCTCCTCCTCACGTGCAGCCTGAATCTCCCCACCTCCAGCTTCATTCCATTCCCCCTAGTCCTATCACTACCTGATATCCTGAGAAGTCCCTCTCCAGCCTTCTTGTAGGCCCCCTTCAGATCCTGGAAGGCCACAATGAGGTCACCTCTGAGCCTTCTCTTCTCCAGACTGAACAGCCCCGACTCTTTCAGTCTGTCCTTGTAGGAGAGGTGCTCCAGCCCTCTGATCATCCTTGTGGCCGTTCTGGTCACATGAATGAATTAGCCATGACTCAGTTATATGAAATAGAGTAAATAATTGTAATTATGTACTAGAATTTGTTTCTGCTTCTTTTATGACTTTTTGCTTTGGCATTCATACATCTGAAATATTAAGTTAATTTGATTCCCCATCTTCTCTATCAAGTTTTGCTTATGAGCTAATTATTAGTGTTCACCCACACCCTTCTGGCCATTTAAAAATTATCATGACTTGTACATCTGTGGGGTACATGATGGCTGCTGCCTATTCTAGTGAAACATTCCCTGAAGATTCTCACTGAGAATGTCAGTGACCAGGACTGTTATCTTTTTGCTCGTTTGTGATCTCTAACCCTGCACAACAATATTTTCTCTGTCCTTTTTTCCTTTTTTTTCTCCCTCAAAGCTCTTCTGGAGACATGCATTCATTTTTTTCTTGTGTTTCTGCATTTGGTTTTGAAGTAGCATTTTCTTCATTTAGTGTGGATGAAGTGTTTCCTCTACTACAAACTGACACACTTACTCTGAAATTTGAATGTCATTAATATCTGCTTGTCAGGGCTTTAAACATGGAAGGTGTGATATTTAATGTTTTGTAATCCAGTCTGAAAAAAACAGATCCCTGAGCTGTGTTTCCATATAGAATAGTTAAAATGTAAAAAGTCTCAAGAAGTTGTCTTGTAACATTTTGTTTCCCAAAGAGCATTTGCCTGTCATTCATTGTGTTATTCAAGTACAATCATGAACAGATGTCGAAGTCTTAGCATAATAATGGAATAATTATTTTATACTGGTGAACAAAAGAGCAAGTAAACAAGAGATATTAAATAACATATAAAATATGACAAATTTAAATGGGTACCAATCCAGAAAATAGCAATTTTCAAACTGAAAAAAAAAAAGCAACTGCCATCAGGTATACTGGAAATACTTTCAGCTATCAACAAATGTGTTTAGAATAATAGAATAGAATAGAATAGAATAGAATAGAATAGAATAGAATAGAATAGACCAGGTTGGAAGAGACCTTCAAGATCATCATGTCCAACCTATCATCCAACACCACCTAATCAACTAAACCATGTAACCAAGCACCCTATCAAGTCTCCTCCTGAACACCTCCAGTGATGGTGACTCCACCACCTCCTCGGGCAGCCCATTCCAATGGGCAATCACTCTATTTATGTAGAACTTCCTCCTAACCGCCAGCCTAAACCTCCCCTGGCACAGCCTGAGACTGTGTCCTCTTGTTCTCTGCCTGTCCACTAGCTCCCTTCAGGTAGTTGTAGAGATCAATAAGGTTTGCTTGCCTTTCAGCTCTGAATTTATTTGAAGAAACTAATGAGAGGACAGCAGACTGTCATCAAGAAATTGTGGTAGTTCACAAGGATCGGGACATGGCTGACCAAAACACTCATTAGGAACATGAATTTGCAAAGTAAGCTTTTCCAAAGTATCAGCAAAGAAGTGGAAAGCCTTGACAGTTTGTGAAATGTGAACAGAGGATTCAAGAAACTTAATACTTCCTTTAATATTAAAAAACTTTTCATGCAGCCGGATTTTTTTTCAGCCAGTGTTGATTACATTATAATAATGTTTTCCATTACACAACTTTTCATTTTCTTCAGTTCCCCAAGAAATTTAAGTGCTTTAGGAAATACATAATGCAAACCTCTTTGAAGATCATGCAATGAATCTGAGACTGAGTTGAGAGGAGAACCTGCATCTATACTTACATGACATTATACAATTGCTTCAAAATCCTCACTCAAAACCCCTAAATTAGATAACTAAGGAAATAGGTATGAGTAAAAATGATTTTTGTACTTTCCTGTAAAGGAAATTGCCTACATACCTGAAAGCATTGTTCTTTTTGGCTGGGTCTGGTGAAGTTGTTTAAAAAAAAAAAAGTTATATTAACCTTGAATATAAAGTAATAACTTAAAATAATTCCTTTCATGTTTTAATATGAAACAGTTGGAAAGAAAAGTAATACTGCAGTTCAAAAGGCTGAAGAAAGGAAATAATTGACCATTTGCTCTGAAAACTGGCACAATTGCTGACAAGTAGTAAATAGTAACAACTCTGAAATAGTCTGGTATTTTTTAGAGAATTATAACATTTTTGTTTCATATTTTTAATGAATCTATGGAACTGAGTTTCTGAGGACTTTTATACAATAATACAATACAATACAATACACCAGGTTGGAAGAGACTTTCAAGATCATCGCTTCCAACCTATCAACCAATCCAACCCACCTAAATACAATACAATACAATACAATACAATACAATACAATACAATACAACCCACCTAAACAACTAAACAACTAAACCGTGGCACCAAGCACCCCATCAAGCCTCATCTTGAACACCTCCAATGAAGGTGACTCCACCACCTCCATGGGCAGCCAATTCCAATGGGCAATCACTCTCTCTGTATAGAACTTCTTCCTAACATCCAGCCTAAACCTGCCCTGGCACAGCCTGAGACTGTGTCCTCTTGTTCTGGTACTGGCTGCCTGGGAGAAGAGACCAACCTCTGCCTGGCTACAACCTCCCTTCAGGTAGTTGTAGACAGCAATAAGGTCACCCCTGAGTCTCCTCTTCTCCAGGCTAAGCAACCCCAGCTCCCTCAGCCTTTCCTCATAGGGCTTGTCTTCCAAACCCCTCACCAACTTTGTTGCCCTTCTCTGGACACGCTCCAGCAAGACAACATCCTTCCTAAACTGAGGGGCCCAGAACTGGACACAGGACTCAAGGTGTGGCCTAACCAGTGCAGTGTACAGGGGCAGAATGACCTCCCTGCTCCTGCTGGCCACACTGTTCCTGAGGCAGGCCAGGATGCCATTGGCCCTCTTGGCTGCCTGGGCACACTGCAGGCTCATGTTCAGCCTACAATCAACCAGCACTCCCAGGTCCCTCTCTGCCTGGCCGCTCTCCAGCCACTCTGACCCCAGCCTGTAGCACTGCATGGGGTTGCTGTGGCCAATGTGCAGAACCCGGCACTTGGATGTGTTCAATCTCATGCCGTTGGATTCTGCCCATCTGTCCAGCCTGTCGAGGTCCCTCTGCAAAGCCTCTCTACCCTCCAGCAGATCAACTCCTGCCCCCAGCTTGGTGTCATCTGCAAATTTACTGATGATGGACTCAATGCCCTCATCCAGATCATCAATAAAGACATTGAAGAGCACGGGGCCCAGCACTGATCCCTGGGGCACACCACTAGTGACTGGCCGCCAGCCGGATGTGGCACCATTCACCACCACTTTCTAGGCTCGGCCCTCCAGCCAGTTCCTAACCCAAAGTTCTGTAAGGCATCCATGGGAAAGAATTAACCTTTAAAAAAAAAATCTATATTTATTGTAATTCCTACAGAATCATAATTTATGGTACTATTGTTGAATGCTTTGTTTTAAAAATAAATTACTTGTTTTATTGTGTGAGTATAGTAATAATGAAATATTTAGTGAAACAACTGTTCTGGAATACATTTTCTGAATGACCTGGTACCTGATTTTTTTCTTTCTTCCTAGAATTTTTCTACCTAATTCTGTTGCTTCCCTAAACAAATGTAAAAAAACAAGGAAGGGGTTTTTTTTCTTCTTAATATATAGTTTCTTTCTTCATTTTAGGTTTCTTTTGTGTCCTTTTGAAGGAGAGTCTTGAGAGAATAGTAAAATCAATGAAGATGAGCCACAAGGGGAGAATATTTTGCTACTGGACAAAGGGCGGAGAAGAACATGGATCTTGTTTTGGGTAATGATTTCCCCAGATAGGAGATATCTAATAAAGAGATAATCTTAAACACATGGGTACATAATTTTTTGCACCATCCTTTTTTAGACTAAATCAAATTTTTTAACCACCTGGAGTAAAATGACATAACCCACACTAAATAAGGTATTTTAAGTGATACATAAAAAGAAAACCAATGAGGAGAAACCTAAGATTCTCTTCTGCAACAATTTTCCTTTCAAATTGTATTAATGATGGATGCCTAAAAAAGGAAGGAGGCTTTTTTATTTTCAAAACACAACAACTTGTAAAGCTAATAGGGAACAGGGTAATGGTTAAAATAATATTAAAAAGCAAATAAATGTTTCAAAAAAAAATGTTCAATTCAGTAAGAGCAAATGTGAGCTCAGTAAGTAAGTTCAAATGTAAATTCAGTTCAGTAAGTGAAAATTTCTCCTGATCTTGTAAGAATAATCAACAAATAGAAAATACAGAATGGTAAGCAAGTTGTTACATGGAAAAACACATTCTGCCCCTGTACACTGCACTGGTTAGGCCGCACCTTGAGTACTGTGTCCAGTTCTGGGCCCCTCAGTTTAGGAAGGATGTTGTCTTGTTGGAGCGTGTCCAGAGAAGGGCAACAAAGTTGGTGAGGGGTTTGGAAGACAAGCCCTATGAGGAGAGGCTGAGGGAGCTGGGGTTGCTTAGCCTGGAGAAGAGGAGACTGAGGGGTGATCTTCTTGCTCTCTACAACTACCTGAAGGGAGGTTGTAGCCAGGCAGAGGTTGGTCTCTTCTCCCAGGCAGCCAGTACCAGAACAAGAGGACACAGTCTCAGGCTGCACCAGGGGAGGTTTAGGCTGGATGTTAGGAAGAAGTTCTATACAGAGAGAGTGATTGCCCATTGGAATGGGTTGCCCGTGGAGGTGGTGGAGTCACCTTCACTGGAGGTGTTCAGGAGGAGACTTGATGCAGTGCTTGGCTGCATGGTTTAGTTGTTTAGGTGGGTTGGACTGGTTGATGGTTGGACACGATGATCTTGAAGGTCTCTTCCAACCTGGTGTATTGTATTGTATTGTATTGTACTGTATTGTATTGACTGTGAGCTGAACAAGTCAATAACTTTATGCAATCTTGAGAAAGGCACCTTTGGGAAAAAAGGAAATTTCTGTCATCATAGATTTTAAAGAAAAAATTGGGCAAATGAGATTGGAGTGGACCACAGGGCCTCCCAATGCCACTTCCAGGTTTGCATACATCCAACTTCTTTTGTATGCTTGGCAAATGTTGGCACAACTTATGGGAGGAAATTTGTGCTTTCTGGTGTGACTACATCACACCAAGCCCTGCTTATAAAGCATAGGACAGATTCATAGCTGGAATAACTTAAAACAGTTTCCCAGAAGCAACTAAGCCTGAAATATATTATCTGATGAAATCGTATCTTACCCAAACAGGGCTGATATAAAGGTATATGTGCTGGGAAAGGTAACAGTTTGGGTCTAATGAAAACACAGTTAAGTCACTTTTCTACACCTAATTTGTTCCCTTGTTTCTCTCTGAACTGAAACTTTATTATTAACAAATAATATTTGTTTTTAATTATTACATCTGGAATAACTATAAGTAATTGTATTTCCTAACTAGACAAACTCCCACTATTTTTATCAAATTGAAAAAGCTATAGTACATTTTTACTGCTGCCTTTTCTGCCTGTTTCTATTTGCATTTACACATTATTTTGAGATTTAATCACTACCCAAAAGCACATGAATTTGGGAAATCAGCAGTGAAACATATATTCTTCACTTTACATTCCAAATCCAGGGAAGTTCAGAGGTAAGAAAAAGTTGGTTTTAACCAGTTAGTTGCCATTATAAGTTAATCATCCAATAGATGTCACAAATATAACATTATCTTTGGTTCTTAGGTCACAAGGAATTTTGGGCTCCAGGAGAAAATATCAGGTGCTAGATTGCATTAATGAGCAAATACTAAGGGAAACAAACTGCAAGAAGATGATATATTTTTACTTCAAACGTCAGATGTGTACATCTTTCCTAACAACTGCAAAACTACTTTTATAGCCAGTGAAGAGAGATGGACATTTTGACAGTGTGACTTAAGGTAAATGAGATGAATGAATAGTCAAGAAAATATTTATCTTCATTCACTTTAAAGGGAATACAGAGTAGCTACAGCAATTTTGATGTTCTATTTTTAGCCATGTAAAGTAAGATGAGATGAATCTCTATGTCATGCCCCCATCATGGAAATAATCCTGGAAAAATAATTGGTAGTGGGTTTAAAAACAATTAGAAAAAAATGTGAACTGGGAAAATAGAACTATTTTGGGGTATGATAGTCCCTCTATAGAAGGCTCAAGCAAGCTAGTACCAAGAATCTTGCATTACTTCTGATGCAATTATGGCACATATACATAGATAAAAAATAATTCTCTCCAGCTGATGATTCATAGACATTTTCTTGGTAAGTATGTGTGTGCAACTTACAGCCATCTGGATAAAGGTTTAAATTTTTATATAGCATGAAGAGATTTTTTTATTCAGTACTTATTCTGCTCACTGATACAATAGTGATGCAGTTTCTATACTGACTAATTTCCTGGAGTTTACATGATGGAATCCGTAAAATCATTCAGTCTAGATCATGTCTGTGAAAGATAAATCACAATGTCTGGCTCATATTAAGGAATGTAAATAAGAGAGGTATGGAAGGATAGAGAATAAGGCTAAAAACCTGTTTCAGAGAGCACCTCACCCATTTTTCTGACTTGGGTTCATCAACCTTTTTAGCATGATGCTCTCTACATATTATTTTACATTATTCCTGTTTCTGAGGTCTTTTCAAGACCTAGCAGTTTGCTTAAGTGATTAGATCAGAGTCTAAGTAGTTTCAAAATCCAGCTCTAGAGTTTAAAATAATTGTCAGATAATTAAAAAATATTTATTAAAACTTTCTTATTAATAAGGATAAAGAAAAAGAAACAAGCAAAGAAGTAACATTAATTGCTTAAGCAAGTAGTTGGGTTTTAATTAGTGTTATTAATAACAATAATATCAATAATATCATAATCAACCGTAACAAAACAGCAACAATAATAGTAGTAGTAATAATAATAATAGTAGTAAACAAGGTATTTCTCATCAATCTGAAGTCTTCTGTGCTCTTTCATGCTCTGTCCAAGATTCTACTCTATGCAAATTTACTGCATATATGGTATATAACAGAATCCTTTGTCATGTATGGAAATGAAAATGTGCTGTAAGTTCTCCTGCACCTATCACACATGCATGGCATGAAGCAATGTGGTAATGGTATGGGACTTCAAGGTAAGTGATTAGGTACAAAGTTAGTACAAAGATTCTGTATTTGTATTACTCTAGTTAAAATCAGAATCTGTTTCATCATGTGAGTCTTTCACAAGTATGAAAATGTGATTTTGATTACAAATTGGAAATTGGGAAAAAGCTTGAGAAAAGTGGAAGAAGTATTTAGTTTATTTTAAAACCTAACAGTACCATGAATTCACAACACTAAATCATGTGCAAATATCTCAATGGTTTTATAGTAAAACCAATTGCTTCAATTTAGGAACGTGTACTCTCCCCACTCCCTTACCTACTTCATAGCAAATATTTCACAGTTGCTGGTGTGTTTTGTTTTGTTTTTCTGAAACTCTACAACACGAATTAACAGAAGTTCTACCACAGAACAACAGGTTCTCATTCTTAAGCAGGACTTGTTTAAATACATATATTTTTTTCATAGTAAATCATGTTCAGAAGGGCCTGGCCTCCTGCTGACTTTTTTAATTTCTCAGGGGGTTTAATTTCTCAGGGAGATAAAGAAGGGAAAAGGGTTTGGATTCAGACAATCAAAAAGTATTTTATCTTCTGCAATAGTATAAGCAAAAAAATTAAGCTAGCTACAGTATGTGACTTACTTTCTACTCTGGGTTTGCAATGAAAATGGAGAGCAAATGTATTCCTTGCAAATAATGAGTGGGAATAACTTTGTACATTTAAGTACAATTTTTCCTGTCATAAAATTATCCTAAATATCATTTGAATGTTTTCCACTTAAAGAAATGCAATAGGGCTATATTTTAGCTGTTTTTTCCCCTCTCCTTTTCACATGTCATTTCAATAATGAATATCAGATTATTGAATGCAAAGATGCAAAATATCAGTTACCATCCATTAAAGGTACTACTAGATGAAAGGAGACTTTTGTATCAACCAAATAATACAATCTTCTTCTCCCCATTTTCCAAAATTGCCATCTTCCTCTCTGAAGGTTATAGTATTTTGTGTCATGTAGAATGTCCTGAGACTTGTTTAAACACTGCCATCCTTATTACTCTACTATGCTCTCCTACTCTTCTGCCATCCTTATTACTCTATTCTGGTTTCCTACTCATTTTGCAGTTTTGACAGTCACCTACTCTGCCTTTTTATGAATATCCTTGAGATGATTAACAAGATGTGCTTATTTCCTGAGTTGTCTCCATGAAAAAGTAGTTTCGTTGCTCTTTGGTTTATAAACACCTCTGTGCTTGGTACTTTTAGAATCTGTATGGGAAATTTCACAGCCATGCATAGTAATAAGCAAAATTTGTGTTTGCACCTGACTTTGTGGTAACCACACCATTTTCTTTCTTTCTAAATGCTGTTTGCTTTCATGATATAAAATACAGCCTAGTGGTTTTAAAAAATGAATCTGACCCCTTTGTTTTTTTGACTCTCTCAAGGCCAATCACCAATGACTCCTATTTATTTCCAAATAGCCACCACTTACTGGCCTGGGTTTTTTAAATCAGGATCAGATTGCATGAATCTACTCTGATTTCAATCACATCTTCTAATAACTCTGAAACTTTTGTCTCAGGGTTTCTATTGAAATTTAATCATCACTGTAAAATGTTTTGTGATCTCTTTGCACTTAATATGATTTGTAGTATTTACAATAGTCCTCAGTATTGATGCTTTTGTCTTTTCAATGCAACATACAGTATCTTTGTTTAGAAAACATTTCTTTACATTGTTCTACTGGGAATACTAATTTTTACTATATTCCTTGCTGATGAAATTATATTTGCAATTCTTATGACATAGCCAAAGACTCCTTAAGGAATTATGTATAGAAAAAATAAGGCATGTAAACAATGTAAGCAATGCATCTAATTCTAAAGGTTTAATGAAGTAAAAGACAAGATTGTTCAGAAAATATAGACTTCTACTCAAATGATTGAAGCAAATTAATGTTTTGGACCTATTTTTATCAGTCTGTTAGAAGAAGTCCTTTGTGAACTGTGCCAAATGAATAATCAATAAGG
Organism: Colaptes auratus; assembly: GCA_015227895.2. NCBI lineage: Eukaryota > Metazoa > Chordata > Aves > Piciformes > Picidae > Colaptes > Colaptes auratus. The sequence goes on from CM037632.1 coordinate 48,515,483, forward strand.
CCAGTGACTTTCGGAGTGAGACTGGAATGGTAAATTCCTTTGTAGTTCATAAGTTTTGGTGTAGATATATTTTGAAAGCGTCAAGGCATCTGATACTGTTACCCATTAACATAGTAAATGAGTATGAATCAAATAAAAGTATCAGTGAGAAATAAGAATAATCTCATACTGGAATAGAAATTCCTGTACAATTTCTAAGGCTGGAAAAGAAATGCTCTTTTTCTGGACTTCACTGTCTTGGAGTACAATTATCTCTATCTGTTTATTGGAAGACAGAACTTGTAGGTTTCTATTTGATCATGAAATTCAAACACCTCCTTATGTTAGTTATCTATATAAGTCTGTTTATGAGCTTAAGTTAGGAAGGTTACTAGATCTTAGAAATAAGTTTATGCAGCAAGTATTTATCACTGAAATCTAAAAATCCAGATAGTTCTTGAGACACTTGGTGTTAGATTTGTACTTTTTCAGACTACTAGTTGCTTTAAACTTCTGAGCTGTAAAGAGCAACTCCAAATAGATTTGCCACAGTAGTATCCATACCTGAGCATGAATATTTTTCCAATGAGAACATGCTTCAGAATTCTATCTAAAAAAAAAAGGCTGAGGAGCACAGTACAGTATCTAAGTTTGGTCATAACAGTGACACAAGTGACATAATATAATCCCAAGTGCTTGTAGTAACATGCAACTTGGAATTTGATCTGTAAGTCTACCTGTGTGAAAGAAAATTTGTGACTTGAATTGACTGTACACAATTAAGTACCCATCTTACAGCCATAACACAGATGATGAAGAACAAAAGAAAGGTAATATCTATATCTGCATGCGAGACTGCAAATGCATTTTATCAGCACCGTAACACAAAATAAACCCCTCTCTTTTATGCTTAGAGACACAGTCTCTTCCTTATTTAATCTCTCTGTCTCATACTCTCAGTCTCATAGCAGCCCATATCAAATAAGAGTAAAGAAAAGGTCTCTTATATCCTGGTCTATCCTACCTCTTGGGCTTTAGAACATTTTACTGGGAGATAAGAATGTGTTCTGGACTATTCTGTTGTTGAAGGGACCTGTACAGACTTCCACAGTTTTAAATGCACTGAAGCCAGAAACCTTAACTAGTGATAAAATCAGAGAACATGGCAAGCAACACTTTCCCTTTCTAATTTAATTAAATGTATTTACACACATGTAGGTAAAGATTTTGAGAGGATTCATGCCTGGATCCATTTGGTTTTTTCTATGACAAATCAGTATAAACTTGGCATGATTTTGTTTCATTTCACTTATCAAAATAAACTAAAACAATGAATCACATTCTAATTCCTGGATTTATGATAGGGAGCCCAATGTGTTCTGTTTAGAATAAGTACTTCTTTATATGGTTGATCTCCAACTGGAAAAAGTATTAACAAGAGTATTTTCTACATCTTAAGGCACTATTTAGCCCATTATCTCTACATACTCAAACTTAATTTTTGCATGTATGTTGTTCTAATTAATTTTTTGTCTGTATGAGTACATTTTTTTCCAAGCAACAAAATCTAGCAATGTAATAACAAAACAAAACAAACAAACAAAAAGTCAATCTCCTGTTTGCCAGGCATGCAAAAAAAGGCATGTTAAAGAAATATTGACAGTATTCTTGATCTTGAGAGTTTAAATTGACTTTTCCTCTGTGAATTAATACCCAGAGTGCTGGAGAATGGAATATATGGTTGTGATTTTCCATACTTTTTAATATTTAACATTCAGTCCTTTTTACCAGCTTTTTGCATGCATAATAACAAGGCCATTTTCCTCTAAAGGTACAATATATCATAGACACTCTCATTCTCTCTCTTTTTTTTTTTTACTTTCCCCCCCCTTTTTACATAAATCATTCTTCTAAGTAACCATGCAGACCTGCTCATCACAAGTCCTATGGACCTATCTAGAGTTCCAGTTTCAACTTCAGGGATATTGGCTGATATCAATAGTTTAATAATAAGGTCTAGTCAGTGACGTGGCATTACAACAGAAACACTGGACTAGTATCCACAAATTCTTAGAAGACCTTAAATGACTACCTGAATTTTCTTTATTGTAAAAAACCAGTTTGGTATGGCTGCCATCATTTTTAAGGTCCTGCAGAATCTTTGGTTAGATGACTTGAATTTCCAATACTCACAAGACTCATTTAGCCTGAATGCAAAGATAGCAGCCCTATTCGTCTTGCGCAGGTGCAGACAAATTGAAGAAGATAAAAGTTAGTCATCGCTCAGTCAGTTACATAGCTCTAGGATCTGTCTCAAGCTCCTTTTTACTCAGATAGTTCAGCCTGCATTAGCTATCTTCTCTCTTTTGATCCATGGAAGGTTTACTCCAGTGAAGAACCATTAGATAATTCGAAAGAGACCTGAAGATATCTCTAGGCTAACTGGTTACTCAAAGCAGGGTCAGCTATGAGGTTAGAAAGGTTGCTCAGTACTATGCACTTGGATCTTGAAAACTTTAAGTATGGAAAGAGAGTGCAGAAATTTTATGGGCAACCTATTCCACATTCTGATTGTTCTCATGAGGAAAAGGTTTCTTCTTATATCAGAGTGAACTTTCCCCGTTTCATGCCCATTGTCTCTCAGCCTGCTACTGCACACCACTCTGAAGATCCTGCTCCTGTCTCCTAGATGATCTCCCAGTAGGAAGGGCTGAAGGAGTGCAGTTTCTGGTGATGTTACACTTTAGTTTATCAGTGGCTTTCTTGTACTGAGACAAGGAGGGGAGTGCAAAAATCTACAAGTAGTTTAACAGGTGTTGCTTAGAGAAGACAATCCTTTGACCTTCTGACCGTGCTCCTATTGATACAGCTGAGGACTGATCTTCTTGATGCCAGATGAAGAATACATGCATGGCTCATTCCAGTCTGACTATTAACTAGGAGTTCCAGGGCCTTTTCTGTTAAGCTGCAGCACAGCCAGGCACGGTACAGACTGAGGAGCTTCTCAAACTCTGTAGGTATTTAAGGCAGTATTTGTGTACTGAACATCTGTCATGGGTTGAGTTGAATCTGCTGCTGTTATTCAATACCATGCCGTCATCATGCCAGATTCAAAATGAAAGTGATGGCTGGAGCAAAGTATCATGAGCCTTGAAATTCAGATTGTAACATGAGAGGCTTCCTGTTCCTGGTTGCTGCTCCCATTTTCCATTTTGGGGCTATTGGTGTTTTCCACTGGGTCAAGGGGTGGGGTAGGTTGCTGGATTCTACTGCTGCTTCTGCATTTTCCTACGCTTTTACACCAACAGACTAAGGTAGTTGTGCATTGTAACATTTCCAGTAAAACTCTTTATCTCAACCTAGAGGGTATTTTAGTGTTACTTTCCCTCCTATCTGTGAGGGAAAAGGGAGGAGCTTGTGAGAGCAGACTGTGTTAACCCAGGACAGCATGCAAATTACTTACAAAAGAGATGAGAATGCCACTCAGATGGCTGTTCACAATGGAATAAAATTATCCAAGATAAGGCATCTGGTAGCAAAGCTGACTAAGAAAGCAAAATTTTATAGTGAAAAAAATTTGTGACTTCTGCATGCAGTAAGTAGCTAGATGAGCAAAGTAGAACGTGTAGCTGTTTTAAACCCCTCCACAAGCTCACAGTCAAATAAGAATTCTCTCTGAGTTCTTTAAACAAAAAAACCCAAAACAAACCAAACAAAAAAAATTTGCAAAGACATGTGAAAATGTGCAGGGACCTACTCATTTGTTTGACATTTCTTTATTGCTCTGCTATATCCAGTTTCTCATTCCTACAAAGTCTGCAGAAGCTGAACATCATCTGTCAGTTACACAAACCAATATTGCAGTTAACTGATATCACTCATGTAGAAATATATTCTCAGTTCAGACTGTTATTGAATGGGCACACTACCCATAGAATAATGATCTGTAAAGTTACCATAATTATATTTAAAATTTCAAAGAATAACAATTTTAAAAGCTTTAACTACATCTGGTGAAAAAGAAAGCTATGGCTAAAAATGAAAAAAACACAAGATCATTCATATCTGCAAACAATAGTATGGGACCTGAAAGTTAAATAAAAAGGAGTTAATTTACTTTGAAGAAAAAATGTAATGCTCTGGCAAAATTATTTCCTCTAATCAGATGGTGGAGAGCAATTTTGGGGGGTTATATGCTAAAAAATTAATAAAGCCAGGAATTAATTTGTGTTAGAGCTAGAAGAGTAATCACAGAAATCTACAGGTTGCATTTTCGTCTTGGAAGTTCGATGGTGTCACACACAGAGCATAGTAAATTTCCCAGTGTTGTTGATCTAATTATGATGATAACTATAGATACCATATATTTAAATATCTATAAAAAAAAAAAAAAAGATTATATTTTGCTGCCTTCCAAAAGACAAACTGCAAGTGAAGTACATTTAGAAAGACAGAACACTACAGTAAAAGAAATAGACTGAAATCCAGGAAAGTTAGGAAAACTGCTGACTTTACCACAGAGAGTTTTTGTTGTTTCAGTTTATTTTGTGATTCTGATGAACCATACAGGATTATAGTATTTCAATTCCTTTTCTGTAAAAAATGGAAATAGGTCCATCTTGTCTGTTCAGGTTTGATACTTAGAGTGGTATAGGGCTGTCCTATCTCATGGTTTAATAGCATGTCTAAAAATACATGATTAATAATATTATTACCATAAATTAATTACTAATAATCATCATCCTCAGTATCTCTTAGAAATAAAAACAATTTCTCAATAGCATCAGACAAGTAAGTAGATAAGGCTTTCAGCTTGATAAACTTCTTACAACTGCTTTTGAGGGAAGACAAAATGAGTTAAATGAGCTCAGGTTCCAGGGATTCTGATCTAAGCTTTCCTTGCCACAAGGCATGAACTGACATGCGATAAAGGTAATCATGTAGCAGATATGACAGCAAGCCAGATGACCTCTGGGTGGATAAGAGTAATCCTGTGTAACTCTGTATTACACTGAATAATACTTATCTACAATATTAAAATGCTGGTTTAAGTTTGCTGGTCTGGAATTGCCCTTCTGCATAAAATTTGCTTTCAGTTTTTATGTACCTTATATAATGGTGTCAGGTTTAATTTCCTGCCTTATACTAATTATTTCAGGTTTCATTAGAGATTCCGTTTCTGCTCTACTGAATAATCAAAGCTAAGGAAAACTTAGATAAAAAATTTTGTAAAAGAGACAAAAGCCATGTGAATATGAAGTTAACAAGCTTTGAAGTGTTGTCATTGGAAAAACTGTTGAAAGAATTGCAAAATTCTTTAAGCCACAATAAAACTTCTGCTGTCTATGGCATAAGATTTTAAGTATTTTTCCAGTTTAAAATATTAAATCTTTTCTCTTATTGCAGACACAGAAGGAAGAAAGTGATAGTTTCCAGATGACAAAGTACATAATTACTCCATTCATCCCAAATGTCTTTCATAAATTATTCAGAATTGATCAGACCAAATTGACATCACCTGAGAGTTTGATTTCCACAATCAGTGGAGTTGATCTTCATGTGAGAAAGAAACTGGAATGTATCAAGTTCTGCCTAGGGGAGGATGAATAAAGCGTTGAATGCTTATGGGTAGGAATTAAGGAGCAGGGTAATATGGATTGCACTGTGGAGAGTGTTTATTTCAGTGGTTCCCAGAAACAGGACAAGAGGCAACAAGTACAAACTAGAACACAGGAAATTCTGTTTGAACGTAGGGGAAAACTTCTTTACTCTGAGGGTGACGGAGAGGTTGTGAAGTCTCCTTCTTTGGAGACTTTCAAAACCAGCCTAAATGCATTCTTATGCCATCTTCTCTAGGTGAATCTGCTTCAGCAGAAGAGTTAGACTAGATGATCTACAGAGGTCCCTTCCAATTTCTACTATTCTGTGAAAGCACAGATTGCAATAAAATAAAGCAACTACTCCAACTATTTTATGGTCTTCTATCATCACATTGGAGTTCCTCAGCATTTTAATACATGTATTAAAACAATAGTTGTTGGCTACTGAGCAAATTTTGTTATATGCTTATTGCTAGAAAGAAAACCAAGGGCAAAGTACACAGTTTTTACTGCTTCCATACCAAATGTATGACAGAAGGGGAGAATTAGAGTTTTCAAAGAAATTAATAAGAATTATATTATCCTTTCCTTCTGCTATAAATGCTGGTGAGAAAGGCCAGTAGCTGCAATAGTGCATGCCTAGCAGGTCTTACATGACTGTCTTTATGACCCATCCCACTATTCAATGAGTTACACTCTGTGGATGAATCATACCTTGGTGAGTAGACCTAAGGGAGTCACTAATAAAACCATGATTGATCATTTCTATTAGACAGTTCCTCTAAAGGCATGGCAGAATAGATCCCTCCATCATAAATTTGATTCAGAAACTTGATATTGAAATACATAGCTACTACATGGAAGTCAAATAAATCTGACAAATAAGACTAAGCAAGCATAAGGGTTTCTAAGCTTCTGTAGAATTCATGCTTCTTTCTGGCTACTCTCATGTCTATGTTTAGTCCCTGTCTGGGGCTAAGCTTTATCAGTTGCTCTATCACCCCAGAAGAGAGAGGAAAATCAGGAAAAGTGGCCCAGAAGCTGTAATGAAAATTGTTTTAATGAAACAGCTGAATTAATACCAACATCAGTAGAAGATACACAGTTATATATTCAGTCACAATACCCTGGAAGACAGTCCTCAAGAGCAAGAAAGACACAAAGAACAGGAAAGGGAGGAGGAGACCAAACAGGGCAAACTTCCCCCATTATACTGAGTGTGATGCTCGTGGTATGAGATACATCTGTGAGCCAATTCACTGATTCAGAACTGCTAATAGGCTGCAAACCCAGCACATCTCAGTAGGTGAGAAGCACTAAAATCTGTACTTTCCAAGGAGCATTGTGTTTCTCCAGGCATCAAGTTAACTGAATGCAGAATTTGAGACACTACATGTAATCAGACTTTTCCAAATTGCATTGAAAATGCTTGGAAAGGAATATTACCCTTGAGAGGAAAACATTGGGACATAAAAAGCTTTCTGTATTGTTTCAAGGATACCTCGCTCCATCCTCTGTCTAGCCAGCTATGTCAAGATGCAACATTCCTGTTGGCATATTGCTAACTAATTAGTGATTCCTGGAAGATTGCTAGCACTCCCATAGCACTGTTTCAGTTGGACACAATGACCTAAATGATTCTATGATTATTGTACATGCCCCTGTATTACAATACGCTGCGTGATCCTCATTGCCACCACATGGGTTCACATTGAGCAGCCAAGGAGAGAAAGAGTTTCATTTTATCTTGTCTGGATATCCCAGCACTGCTAGGGACAGAGGAAAAAGAAAGGTAGAAAAATCCATGTAACAGTGAACACGGTAGAGACTGCTGAGTGACAACACACCTAATACTGCTTTTCTAAAGGACTGTTAATTGTAGCTGTAGCATCCAGGAACTGCATGGGTATAATATAAATTTGTAGAACAAAGAGCAGGCTGAGTAAAAGTTGGCACTGTGATATCTTTACTCTCCTCCAGAAGGTTCTGCCACTGCCAAGCCTGAACCCTTAAGTGTAACAAGAGCTCTGAAGTTGTGTAGTCTCTGTGAACAGCTAACTCAACTGAATATATATGTTACCAAATTGAAGAGGTAGTGAGGAAAACTGCTTTCTAATAACTTACTTCAGTAAATCTTTCTATATTGGTATTTCATATATGAAGAGGTAGTCCATCAGTTTTGTTCTTAAGGGGCAAATGTTAGTAAAGATTTTTATTGTAACAACTGCACTTGAGTTTTCCATGTGTTCTAAAACCATAATGATATGTATGCAAAATTATAAGATCGAGATAATCTTAGAATGAAGAAGAAATCCCATTAGGTATACTTTCCCATCTATAATTCTTTTAGAAATGTCTGTTTTGCAAGAAACCCACTTATAAAGCATGCTTTATGTTGTTAATGACTGGCTATATTTCTATAAAGCAGTCAAGAAGGAAAATTGAGGAAGTAAAATTGAATGGTGCACTGGGAAAAAAAGCTTATACCTTTATCCTGCTGCCTTTAGCATACAGACAGAAATGAGACTGGATTTCAGGAAATTCAAATTGCTGAATTATTTATCTATATCTTCATTTGCTCTCCTGTCTGCCTATCAAAACCAGACTTTTGTGTTATTTTTTCTGTTCAGATTTTGCTTTCAAGTGAAAATCCCAATTCAGAGTTAAGTGTATACACTCCCTATGAATGCATGAACTGAGGAAGATTTATAAATAAAATACTATGATTTAGAAATAATGAGATTTAACTTGCTCTCTTGTATTTATTTTAATGTCTTGTGAACCTAAATATAACTTTTCTTTAGACTTAATGTTGATTAGAGGTTTAGTGTTTTTTCAAAGTAATTTAACAAAAGTATAAGCAATACAATACAATACAATACAATACAATAAACCAGGTTGGAAGAGACCTTCAAGATCATGGCGTCCAACCTATCAACCAATCCAACCCACCCAAACAACTAGACCATGGCACCAAGCACCCCAAGTCTCCTCCTGAACACCTCCAATGATGGTAACTCCACCACCTCCCCAGGCAGTCCATTCCAATGGGCAATCACTCTCTCTGTATAGAACTTCTTCCTACCATCCAGTCTAAACCTCCCCTGGCACAGCTTGAGACTGTGTCCTCTTGTTCTGGTGCTGGTTGCCTGGGAGAAGAGACCAACCTCCACCTGTCCACAACCTCCCTTCAGGTAGTTGTAGAGAGCAATAAGGTCATGCCTGAGTCTCCTCCTCTCCAGGCTAAGCAACCCCAGCTCCCTCAGTCTCTCCTCATAGGGCTATCAAGATCACTAGGAATTACAGAATGAAATTTGTTAATGAGCTGCAGTTAAGTCAGAAAGGATTCTGTGCCCCTCAAAATACAAATTCCAGTCAAATTTAGTATCTGACTTTGTTTTATCAATAGTCATTTTTCAGTTTGAAGAAAAAACAACAACAAAAAACATTTTTGTCTCTATGAAGTATGTAAATTCTTCTGCAGACAAGTGAAACTGATGGTGCTAAAGGAATTAATGAATCAGTATGGGAAGAGATCAGTCTGTGTAGCTTATGAACAGGATCATATGATTGCCCCAAACAAGATGGGTCTAGATGTTATGGTCTTAGGATCATTTTCCATCCTTTGTAGCTAGGACATCTAGATGGTTTATATTAATTCTGGGACTGGTCTTAATGGGAGTCAGTAGATTTTGTTTACAATATATTATTCTACCCCATGAATGTATCCATTGATGACACCTACATCTGGTCAGCTAAATACCTCTTTTGGATCCATTTGCAGTGTTCGTGTTTTATTGACTCTAATGCCCCATTTGGTTCCCATACAGACACCACCAGTGTCTTTAGATGCAACTTCAATTTCATCCCTGTTGTCACAGATATCGCCATGATGGAGCAGTAGCATAGACTGCAAAAATCTGAAGTCCAATTTATTTAACAAGTTGGCTAATCTGTTTAAGATTAGGGTACAATGCCAGTGCAAAGGGTAATTGCAGCTCATACAGAAGTATTCTAAACTGTCTAGGTCTGACTGCAGGAGCTGTGTTACTAAAGCAGTGAAAAATCTGAGTACTATCCTGGCTTGACCTGACCAGCCTGTCTGAAGTCTGTAGTTTCACATCTTACTTTAAATGAAAGAAGGGGTGGGGGTGGGGGAGGGTGAAAGGACATGTGAGGACACACAGAAAGGACATTCTCCATATTATTCTTTTATCAACTCAGATGTTTCCAGCATTTCACTAGAAATACTAGAAATACAGTAGGTGTATCTTTGCTAAAATTGCCAAAACACTTCATCTGTTCTCAGAATTTATTTGCTTTAGATGTTTTTGACCAGGAGTTGTTTAGGATAATGTAAAAACACTATATTGGAACAGTTTAGAGACACTTCTATTGCTGATTGGAAAATGTTCCTAGTGACCCTGTGACCTCTCTTTTCTATTTTGCAATCAGAAATATTCCTATTGTGAGTTCTATTCTTTCTCTTCTCTTGTCAGTTAGATTAGAGTTAGATTAGAGTATCAGTTAACTCCTGTCCTCAGGTAATTTGACCAAGTCCTGTAGTCTGTCTATACAATCCCTCTATAGGAATGTTGAATCAGTTGAATGCCAGCACTGCATGTGTTCTCCTAAAGCATCTGTTTCTTTGTGGTTTTATTTATTCCTGAGGCCTTCATATACGTTTTTATCTTGTGTTTTGGTTTTGTTGTTGTTACTTACAAAATAATGGATCTGATTTTATGTGATGTTCAGAAAAATATTGTTTCCAAACTTAAACTGAAAACTTTTTTCCTACTGCTATGTTGTACAATAGATGGAATTAAATTATTATACAGTCAACATTAACATTGTGAGGATGTCCACATTAATATTCTGCAATAAATTGTTTAAAGGCTAAAACAATCATTATTTGAGTAGCTTAAACAAAGATGCACAGTTCAACAAATGCTATATTTGTATCTGCTTCTTTGAATAAGTTATTTGCACCAGCTTTCCACTGATCTGTTGGATCTTGCAGTTCAGGGAATCAATTATATAAAAAACCCAAACACCACAACAGCAGCCCTGAGGAAAGAGACTTGGGGGTGCTGGTGGACGAGAAGCTCAACAGGAGCTCTCAATGTGCACTTGCAGCCCGCAAAGCCAATCAGATCCTGGGCTGCATCAGGAGAAGTGTGGCCAGCAGGTCAAGGGAGGTGATTCTCCCCCTCTACTCAGCTCTGGTGAGACCCCACCTGGAGTACTGCGTCCCGTTCTGGAGCCCCTATTACAAAGGGGATCTGGAGGTGCTGGAAGGTGTCCAGAGAAGGGCCACGAGGATGATCCAGAGGGCCGGAGCACCTCTCCTATGAGGACAGACTGAAGGAGTTGGGGCTGTTCAGTCTGGAGAAGAGAAGGCTCCGAGGTGACCTCATTGTGGCCTTCCAGTATCTGAAGGGGGCCTACAAGAAGGCTGGGGAGGGACTTCTCAGGCTATCAGGTAGTGATAGGACTAGGGGGAATGGAATGAAGCTGGAGGTGGAGAGATTCAGGCTGGATGTGAGGAGGAAGTTCTTCAGCATGAGAGTGGTGAAGCCCTGGAATGGGTTATCCAGGGAGGTGGTTGAGGCCCCGTCCCTGGAAGTGTTTAAGCCCAGGCTGGTTGAGGCTCTGGCCAGCCTGATCTAGTGAGGGGTGTCCCTGCCCATGGCAGGGGGGTTGGAACTAGATGATCCTTGTGGTCCCTTCCAACCCTGACTGAAACTATGAAACTATGAAACTAAGATCTTGCTCTTTTCTAACCTTCTCTGTTTCTGTTCCATGTGTTTGAAGATAGGATTTTTTTTCCTGTATGTTAAATTGCCTACATTCTCTGATCATTACATCTTTAGACCATTAGTTCTAGAGACCATAAATTATCTATTTCTTGCTCTAGTAACAAAGGAATTGATATTTATTGAATTTGAGGATATACCTTTGGGGACATTCTTGTCATTCATTATATAGGTGGAGTACACAGCAAAGTACACATTCAAAAGTGGCTGATTCAGTCCACTTAGGACTTTCTTTTATTTGATGTCAGTGACCTTTTGCTACAAGTAATCACCATTCTATGAAGATCTTTTTCATTTTCAGCTAGGCTGTACTTATGAAGTATGCTTGGGCATGAAGTATTTAGAATAGGAAAAATCCAGCTAGAAGGGGCTACTAAGGTATGTCTTCTTCTTAAGACCTAGAAATATTGAAATATTTAATTTGTCCTCAGTTGTTTGGACAGGCTTCACATATTCAATATAGATTAAAATCTTTGTTCTGCTCTGCCAACCATTTGATAATCTGTCTCTCACTTACTTATCTCCACAGAGCAAACAGAGGATATGAATTTTAATTCTCTAGTAGTATGAGACTGTATGCAGTAAAGAAAAATTAATCTGTTCGGCCAACAGGATTTAGAATTCAGTCTGAGACAGTGGAAAAGGTGGCCCACTAAAACTGACATTGTCTTCTGATGGACAAAAATATATTTATTCACAGGATAGTAGCACAGTTCAGGTTGGAAGAGACATCACATGATTTCTAGTCCACAATTGTATTCAAAGTGGGATCAGCTGTGATATCAGAGTAGACTTACCAGGTTTGATTCAGATCTTGAAAGCCTCCAAGAACAGAGATATTGAACAATCTCTCAGCCTGCTGCACTGCCTGACTGTCCTCATCAGGAATAAGTTTCTCCTTATAGCAATCTGAACATCTCTTATTTCAATTTATCTATACCATCTTTTATCTGTTTGCCATGCCTCATTGAAGATGCTGGCTCCAAATTCTTGACAACCTTCCCATAGGTTCTTGTGGGCCGCTGCTATTTCAATGTGAACAAACTTAACTTCCTCAGCCTCCCTTCACAGGTCAAGTGTTTCAGATTCCAAATATCAGTGTAGTCCTCTGCTGAACTTGCTCCTATTCAGAATCACAGTTCAGGTTGGAAGGGACCATTGAAGCTTATCTAATTTCTGCCCCTCCTGCGGGTAGAGACACTTCCCACTAGACCAGGTTGTTCAAAGTCCTGTTCAACCCAAGCTTGAACACTTCCAGTGAAGGGACACCCACAGCTTCCCTGGACAACCTGTTCTGGTGTCACACCATCCTCACAGCAAATTTCTTCCTTATGTCCAATCTAAATCTCTCCTTTTTTAGTTTAAAATTATTACCCCTTGTCCTGTCACTACAGGCTCTGCTAAAAAGTCTTTATATATCTTTTATATAAGCATCCTTTAAGTACTGAAAGGCCACAGTCAATTTCCTCAGAGCCTTCTCTTCTCCAGGCTGAAAAACCCCAACTCATGACACTAATAAAGATGTGCTTCCTCTGACTCTGTGTACTACATCTTCTTTTTCATGCACTGATACATTTATTTTTTTTTTATGTCCCCTACTCATTTAACTAAGGAAATGGCAACACATGCTGTGGTTAGTTTGGAGAGAAGCATAAGCTAATTGACCATGTTCTAAATGATTGTTGTTTCAATCTACAGTATTTCATTCTTAGCACACGCTAGATCATGTTCAAAGGTGATATTACCACCTTCAACAAATTTAACAAACTCAGATATGCATAGCTGCTGAGAGAGCAGAAGTAGAATATAATAAGATAAGCACCAGGGATTAAGAAAAATATACTTTATAAGCTTTAGCTGTAGAAATACACATAACTCACCGCTCCAGCACAAAGAAAAGCCTATTGTGATCTTCCTGTTCATTGTCGGCGCTGATCATCAGATAAATCTTATTCTTAACCAAAAAAAAATTCCCTGAGACATTTATAGAAGCTGAAGCTACTGTTAAGGAATAACCTTTGGGTTACTGTATAATACACACATCACACAGTTCTTATCAAAAACTGTATTTCTGCATCAAAGAAACTAGCAGGCTATCTAAACCAGCAGCAAACCTTGCTTCTCTTCAGCACCTCCACCAAATATATTATAGATAAATGGCACATTCAGCTATGTAGGGAGGGGGTGAGACTGGAAGCATAAATTTAATTCAAGTTTCTGGAAATAAGTGAGGTGTGAAATAGTGACATTTTACCTCTGGAACTTAGATCATTAGCATAAAATCAGCCTATTAACTGGTTTCTGTTGTGCAGTTGGACATAATTTGCTATTCGTAATGTTCAGTATAACACAGAAGCACAGGGTACAGTTTCTTACTGTTCTTGCTAGTAATACACAGTCTTGACACACATAGCCTTGACAAACTGGTTTTGTTTTGCTGCATGTGAATAGACAACTCTTATTTTTTGTTCACCATATTAAAAATTAAGCTGTATAAGATTACTTAAGAAAGCTATGCTTTTTAGTAAACAGAATATTTCTTTCAGTAACAAACAATTCTTTATTGCTAATGAACAAAGCGTTTTGTTTGACCTAGACTTCAATACTTTATTTAGTTTATGAGATTTACAGTAAGTTAAAATGAAAAATCCATTTAGCAACTTTAAATTACTACAAATTCTGTAGAAGGTAATACATGCTTTGCTCATCTCTTTACCTCTTTCTTGGGATATGCCAAACTGCTCAGTTCCTAAACTGAGAGTGAAAACAATTAATTTAATGTCAATATTTAGAATTATTCCATGTTTCTGATTAATATTCATTATTCTGATTTTTCAGTACTACAACTTTTAATAAATAAGATACAGTCTCATTGTGATAGATGATTAATTCTCTAATTTTCATGCAAAGAAAATGTAGGAGTGTTCACTCTGGAAAAAAACCTTACTTCTGGTCGTAGGCTGTGGTTGATAGATTCCCTTTCAGACACAATGGAATCGTTAAAGAATAAAAATTTTTGAGGTGGGAGACAACACTTTATTTGCTCTTGTCTGAAGATTGTGAAAATCTTTAGACTCACCTATAAAAATGCATAGAAACATAGAATTATAGACTTGATAGGGTTGGAAGGGACCTCAGGGATCATCTATTTTCAATCCCCCTGCCATGGGCAGGGACACCTCACACTAGATCAGGTTGCTCGAAGCCACATCCAGCCTGGCCTTAAAAACCTCCGGGGATGTGGGCATAAAATAGAAAATTAAACTGGAAAAAATAGCATATTTTAACCATATTTTTATTTCAATGAAAAAGTGAGATAAGGGTCATGCATGATAATTGGCTTGATTTATTTTAGAAAGTACATAGAAATAATTTTATTCAAATCCTGAACTAGAACAGAATGTTATTGCTGATTCTGGGAAACGCTAGAGAATCTCTTACACTACATACTGTTAGACAAACATATTTTAACAGAGTTTTGTCCTGAATCGATTTCTTTTCCTCTTTTCCAAATTTCTCTTATTTATTTCAAATAGCACGAAATTAACTGCCACAGCTCAAGACTGCAGAGAAAACATATCATTCCCAAGTACAGCATGTCTCTTCTGAGACATATTTGCACAAACCTGTAGCTGATGGGCAGTAACAGGCAAAATTTGATGAGCTTTTATTATGGCTTTACATTTGGAACATAAATTGCATATACATTTGGAAACAAAATTTAATTAGCCTCCTGCACTGTTCTGCATATATATCTGACAGAAAACCACATTATTTAAATCCACCTATGTTTTTGGAGATAAGTACTGCATAAAGTTCTACATTTCCCACCTGTTGTTGAACTGATACAGGGAAATAGTACTGCCCTACTGATTAGAACAATTTATTTTACTATTTCCTTTTGGTTTTGTTGTTGTTGATTTTTTTTGTTGTTCTTGTTTTGTTTGGGTTTTTTGTTTGTTTTATTTTACAACAATACTAATACCAATCAAAACTGTGGTTTAATACTTTTGCTTTGTTGGTATATACCTTCATGATTTTAGAGAGAAAATTCGTTTGGGTAGGCCTGATGAGCCAAAGTGTTTTTCAGTTTCTTTTATTTTGATAAGTTTCCCAATGCTGATGACAGTAATTTCCCTGTAATTTCCCTTGCAATTGATGTCATTTTTATTTCGTTCAAAATGATATATATTCCACCAAAAGCTTACTCAATCACAAGTCAATCACATTTTCATTTGCCTACTGGAAACAGCTTGAATTATATAGTCTAGGATTGCTTCTGCATCTTTAGGTATTTTTCTTTGCCAAATTACCTTTGGCAAATTCTCATCATGTGTTTCACAATGAGATAGAAAAGCCAAGAACACATTATTCTTCTGTTGAAGATGAGAAATAAAAAATTATAACACCATTGTCTAGTTACAGAAGTGTATATTGTTCTGTGTGTAAATACATATACATAAAAACATATAAAGTCTGTAAACATTCACAGGAAAATAACTAACATTAGTAGTCAATTACACTTTGTTTCAGACAAGTTAATTCAATCCTAGAATTGTTTCTGTTGGAAAAACTTCTAGGATCAAGTCCAACCATTGAACTAACACCACCACAGCCATTAAACCATGTCCTGAAGTCCAAGGTCTTTGTGTTTTTATAGTCTATTTCCATGGTTTAGTTGTTTAGGTGGGTTGGATTGGGTGATGGGTTGAATGTGATGATCTTGAAGGTCTCTTCCAACCTGGTCTATTCTATTCTATTCTATTCTATTCTATTCTATTCTATTCTATTCTATTCTATTCTACTCTACTCTACTCTATTCCATTCTATTCATTTCCATTCCATTCCATTCTATTCTATTCTATTCTATTCTATTCTATTCTATTCTATTCTATTCTATTCTATTCTACTCTATTCCATTCCATTCCATTCCATTCCATTCCATTCCATTCCATTCCATTCCATTCCATTCTATTCTATTTTAAATTCCTTGACTCAAACACAAAAAGATAAAATTTGAAAATAATTCCTCATTGATCTCTTTTAAGCAAAACTGTACACTAGGGGATTATTTTATTATTAAAAAACCTTTTTGCCTGAGTCTTCTGGCTTTTGAAATATTCCAAAGAAACAGGTTTTTTTTCTCTTTCTTTTTTTTTTTTTCATTTGAGCTATATTTATGGAAAGTCATAATTGTAGTCACTACTTCTTATTCAGAGTGCAAAATATTCTGAAGTCTTGAAAATTTTTCTACACCTGGGAAAAAACTTTTCATGTTTTGCTAAGTGAAAACAAGTTCAATGTGATACAATGACACATTATTCCTCATTCCATAAAATGTTTTTCTCATTGACCAGTGGTTTTACTACTTTTTCTTTGAGTTATATGGAAAATTTGGCCATACATTCTTGACATAAATACTCGGTATTTTATTAGTATGCTGTAAGACAACTTTCATGGCTCAAATGACTGCAAAATAATATTTACTGTTTGTGCAAAGTTTCATCTCCACTTACAGTCCCAAAAGATTTCCAAGTCAACATAAAGCACAGTGTTTGTATATGAATGGAGGAAATGGTTCTGAGAAAAGTGTGGTTAAAAAAAAATCATTTTAACAATGCATATAATTTTCCACACTCAATAAATATATGTAATCTGTTAACATAAGAGAATATGTACTTTTAACCAATTTTTGTCACAGTGCAATTTCTTATATATTGAAAGAATTGTTGATTTCTTATTTCTGTATTTTCCTATATATGTACCTTTTTCAATAAGTAATCCATCAGTAAGTACTGATATACAATTGGATTTCCAAATGGATCTTAGTCCACTCTACCAATTTTATGGCAGATACAATGTCTGGAGACAGAGAGATTAGATAACAGAGAAGTCCTGAACAAAAGAAAAGGTAACTATATTCTTTAAAATGTGACAAAACCTTACTTACCTTACTGTTGAAATTTAGTTCATCTGTTTCAACTACTGATGAAAAAGATGTGCAGATGCTATGGAACATGGAAAGGAATTAACATACAGAATCTGACATCAGTTTCTTACTTATAAACGAAGTAAGAAAATTGGCCTGAGTCAGAAAATTGGTCTCATTCCTCCTACATCTTCACTGCAGCAATTGAAGTTGAGCAAATCTTGAACTTAAAACCAGAGAAAAACAATTAAAAATTAAATCAGTGACACTTGCAGTCATGATCAGGGACATCTCAGCTCAAGACTCCTCATCTACATAGACACAGATGACTTATTATTTCTGCCAAATGAGAAGTTAGTGGTGAAATATAAAGGGAAGGATGTGGAGCAAAGTTGGAATGGGAAGACAAGTAAATGAAGGAAGAGGGCAGCATCAGTCCTGTCCCTGTCCCTGCCCCAGCTCCAGTACTTGATGCTCCAACACTCTCCAGACTAACTTCTCCAGGATACAGGTATATGTGTAGTCTGCAGTGGTAGGGTGTTTTGCCTCTGATATCCTACACAAGCGCTTATTTTGGCTGTACCTAGAGATACTACTTAGTCTTGACGAAAGTGACATGAAAATAAATACTAGTTTAATAACTGCATTTGAGAAAATGAAAGAAACTTTAACAAGGTCTCATCTGTGAAGGGCTCATATAGTGAAAAGTGGTCGGCAAAATCACTGTATATAAGGATGGGAAAATTACCTTTCTGTAACTGTTCTAAAAGAACATATATAGCTGTATCATCCATGTTTTCATCTTTTGGGATGTAGCTGGTCACATTTATCGAATTGTGATAAAATCAGAGTGTGGTTTCTTTTTAAAAAATAAAGAAAACCTAAAGATTAAACACATATTCACAGTATTAAGACCTCTCAGGGACTGTGTGAGGATGGGTTGATCAAAAGGAAATCACATTCAGTGAAGTCTTAAATCTGGTGGCAGCTGCTATAGGTGAGCTAGCAGATCTCAGATCTATTAGAACAGTTTCCTTTTTTTTTCTTTTCCCTGTCCTTTGCATATTCATTAAAACAAACATTAGCCTAGATGAATTAATCTTTTAATACAGTTCCATCTCTATTAATTTTTTTGATAAGAGACCTTTCCAAACTACACTTAAAACACAGAGAAGAGACTCAGGGGAAGAAGGGAACTTCTGCCAAGTGCCCTGGCAAAGAAATCATCATCCATGATATGAGGGACTTTTCCCCCTCTTTGTAGACCAAGAGGACAAAAATAATGCAATTCCATACTGATTTAGCAGGAAAAAAGGAATGATGGTACTAGGAAAAAAGCACATATAGAAACCTTATCTTTGATGACAGTTGAAAAAGCAGTTAAGAATTATGTACTACAACTACAAAGATTGAGCCTTCTTCAAAGAATGCCTTTGAAAAAGATGGGAAGGAAAACAGAAGAGACAAAAGTGGATTGCATGTGAAAACACAACCATAGTGTCTTACTCTGAAAATGTTTTTAAATATCATCAAAATCATGCATATATGTACAGGATTTGACATGACTCAAATAGGCCCAGTGCTTCTGTTCCACCAGTTAACAGCAATCAAAGGTGTTCAGATGCTTGGAAGAAATTCTTCACCATGAGGGTGGTGAGACACTGGAACAGGTTGCCCAGGGAGGTGGCAGAAGCCCCATCCATGGAGGTTTTGAAAGCCAGGCTGAATGTGGCTGTGAACCACCTGATCCAGTGTGAGGTGTCCCTGGCCCATGGCAGAGGGGTTGGAACTAAATAATCTTTGAGGTCCCTTCCAACCCTAATGATTCTATGATTCTCATTGGGCAACATGAGAATTTGGAAGTGGTGTATTTTTCAAAAAAGAGAGATACTATATGGACATGGCTTATGCTTCTTTTGAGTTTAATTTCAGCTTTTAGTACCAAATACCTTTGTCACCCACTCAAAAATGCCCAGAAATGTTTGGTTTTGAATAAAGTAATACTGCCTGAAAATGTAATGAAAATAATGAGTAAAAATCTACCTTGTTTTCCTTTTGCTCTGTTTCTCTTTTATGTTTATTCAGGAAATAACCACAGTAGATAAGAAAGCAAGTGATCCTGTTGATCACTGTTACCATCATCAGTTTGTCCCTTCTCAAGTACCTCTTCAGTCCTCTCTTTCTTTAAGCACAATATTCACCCAAAAGCTATCACAGACCTGTGAATCATTTCAGTATGCTCCTACATGGGTTTTCTGGAATGAAAAGAGATTGGTGTAAGTTTTAGAAGATGGCTTTGGCCTTTGGAACATAGAAATCCATTTGCCAATACTTGATAAAATACAATTTCCAATGAATCTTCTTTAAATAATTATTCAAAATTAAACCAGGTGAGTGACAGAAATACCATGTGATTTTTTTTCCTGAAGAATCACAATTCCTTCTTTGTAACATCTAGCCTAGTTCACCCTCATTTCCATCTTTAGCATCTTACATTATCCAACTGCGTAAGCTTCACTGAACCTAGATGAAGGCTCCTACAGCAAAGATTTCCATACATGAGACACAGAATAATTTCACTTCATAGATGCAGAAAAGTAGAAAGAGGGAATAAAATATTCAGGGAACAATTCACATATTTTATCTCTGTCCAGTAACATCTATGAAGGCCTGGAATGGGTTGTCCAGGGAGGTGGTTGAGGCCCCGTCCCTGGAGGTGTTTAAGACCAGGCTAGACGAGGCTCTGTCCAGCCTGATCTAGGGTAGAGTGTCCCTGCCCATGGCAGGGGGGTTGGAACTAGATGATCCTTGTGGTCCCTTCCAACCCTAACTGAAACTATGAAACTATGAAACTATGTAAGTTGCATAATAAAGGCACCAATTCTAATGTAATATCTGTGAGGACTGTGTTATGCCATTCAGAAATAAGATTTAATGATATTAATTATTGATAAACACTTCTGATGTGTTGCTCCTCTCAGTTATCCTGTATCAGACAATCATATATGCACATTTTTTTGCTTTGGAATCAGATTCACATTACAAATAATCCTTGCATCATCTAGTTGAAAGTTAGGCCTTAGTCCACAGTAAAACTTGCCTAATTATCCATGTAATTAGGGGATTACTACATATGACCCACTCTTTCAAAGCAGCTTTTTTAGTTATTGGACAGAAAATGGCATTTCAAAGTCAAATAAAATAAACTCTGTTAGGCTGCAGCTTCTGACAGGGATTCATTTTGCTCTTAAATACAATCTTCAGTTTATCATCTAATTGGATTTTGATGTTTTGGAATGAATTATCCATCTCCTCTTTCTTCCCTTGCCCCTTACTTTATATCTGAATGATGAATGTGTAAGCATGTTGAACATTTAAAAAAATTGTCTGGGGTTTTACACCCCAATATGTAGATTTAGTTGTATTTCATTCACTGTACTTTGCCCTTGAGGGAAATCAAAACAGGAGGTACCATGCAGGGCTCTCCACTCTCTCAAATGTCTCCAAGAACAGCACAAAGCCATTAGTGATTTTGCAGTTCTATAGAAATATGAGTCAGTCAGGCTGTGTGTAGCATCTGCTCAATAGAGTGTTACAAAAACTCGCCATCCATCCTGAGACAGTTATAGCTGGCTATGCAAAGGGCTATATAAGATACAAATGCTCTCAAGTAAGGACCAAAATAAATCATCCCCAAAATAATCTGCATAAACCTGCCTCTGCATTTTGGTCATTAAAATCTAATACAGATGTATTTTCAACCTGCTGCACAAAATTCAAGTGTTAAAAGAATCTTTCATAAAGGCACCTTGCTATCTGATTTTCTTCTGTTTGCACTGTTTTGAGATACAGCACCACCGGGAAAGAGCTTCAGCTTTTCTCCTTCTCTCACCTACTGTTTGAGATAGTGTTATGAAGAAGTGACATTGGCTGAATTCTGATAAGAAATCATCTTTTAATGAAAAAGATTAAAATCAGCTTTTAAGAAAGATTCAGCTGAAGCTTGAAGCATGCATGGAGTTTTGGAAATAGCTAATATTCAGACAACAAACAGTGAGCGGTTTTGCATATGCAAAAAAGCTTGAGTCTCTTTAATTTAATGGAGCACCTCTCCTATGAGGACAGACTGAAGGAGTTGGGGCTGTTCAGTCTGGAGAAGAGAAGGCTCCGAGGTGGCCTCATTGTGGCCTTCCAGGATCTGAAGGGGGCCTACAAGAAGGCTGGGGAGGGACTTCTCAGGCTATCAGGTAGTGATAGGACTAGGGGGGATGGAATGAAGCTGGAGGTGGGGAGATTCAGGCTGGACATGAGGAGAAGGTTCTTCACCATGAGAGTGATGAAGCCCTGGAATGGGTTATTCAGGGAGGTGGTTGGGGCCCCATCCCTGGAAATGTTTAAGACCAGGCTAGATGAGGCTCTGGCCAGCTTGATCTAGAGAGGGGTGTCCCTGCCCATGGCAGGGGGCTTGGAACTAGATGATCCTTGTGGTCCCTTCCAACCCTGACTGATACTATGATACTCTGATATGTGGCCATGCAGTCGCAGTAATGACTGCGGTTACCTGCTGAGCCACTTGGACACCCACAAGTCCATGGGACCGGATGGGATCCATCCTAGGGTGCTGAGAGAGCTGGCAGATGAGCTGGCCAAGCCGCTCTCCATCATTTTCCTCCAGTCCTGGCTCACTGGAGAGGTCCCAGATGACTGGAAACTGGCCAATGTGATCCCCATCCACAAGAAGGGACGGATGGAGGAGCCCGGAAACTACAGGCCAGTCAGCCTGACCTCAGTGCCAGGGAAAGTGATGGAACAGATTATCCTGGAGGCAATAACTGCGCACCTGAAGGATGGCCAAGGGCTCAGGTCCAGCCAACATGGATTTAGGAAGGGCAGGTCCTGCCTCTCCAACCTGATCTCCTTCTATGATCAGGTGACCCGTCTGGTGGACGTGGGGAGGCCTGTGGATGTAGTCTATCTGGACTTCAGCAAGGCCTTTGACACCGTCCCCCACAGTAAACTGCTGGCTAAACTGTCAGCTCGTGGTTTGGACCGCAACACTCTGTGCTGGGTTAGGAACTGGCTGGAGGGCCGAGCCCAGAGAGGGTGGTGAATGGTGCCGCGTCCAGCTGGTGCCAGTCACCAGCGGCGTCCCCCAGGGATCGTGCTGGGCCCCATCCTCTTTAACATCTTCATTGATGATATGGATGAGGGGGTTGAGTCAGTCATCAGCAAGTTTGCAGATGACACCAAGTTGGGAACAGATGTTAGTCAGTTAGAGGGTAGAAAGGCTCTGCAGAGGGACCTTGAGCGACTGGACAGATGGGCAGAGTCCAATGGGATGGCATTTAATAAGTCCAAGTGCCGGGTGCTGCACTTTGGCCACGGCAACCCCATGCAGAGCTACAGGCTGGGGTCAGAGTGGCTGGAGAGCTGCCAAACAGAGAGGGACCTGGGGGTGCTGATTGACAGCCACCTAAACATGAGCCAACAGTGTGCCCAGGTGGCCAAGAAGGCCAATGGCATCCTGGCCTGTATTGGGAATAGTGTGGCCAGCAGGAGCAGGGAGGTCATTCTGCCCCTGTACTCTGCATTGGTTAGGCCACACCTTGAGTACTGTGTCCAGTTCTGGGCCCCTCAGTTTAAGAAGGACATCGAGATACTTGAACGTGTCCAGAAAAGGGCAACAAGGCTGGTGAGAGGCCTTGAGCACAAGCCCTATGAGGAGAGGCTGAGGGAGCTGGGATTGTTTAGCCTGGAGAAGAGAAGGATCAGAGGTGACCTCATTGCTCTCTACAACTACCTGAAAGGTGGTTGTAGACAGGAGGGGGTTGGTCTCTTCTCCCAGACAACCAGCACCAGAACAAGGGGACACAGTCTCAAGCTGTGCCAGGGGAGGTTTAGACTCGAGGTGAGGAGGAAGTTCTTCACTGAGCGAGTCATTCGTCATTGGAATGGGCTGGCCAGGGAGGTGGTGGAGTCGCCGTCCCTGGAGGTGTTCAAGGGAGATTGGACGTGGCACTTGGTGCCATGGTCTAGTTGTGAGGTCTGTTGGGACAGGTTGGACTTGATGATCCTTGGGGTCTCTTCCAACCTTGGTTATACTGTGATACTGTGATACTGTGATACTTCCTTGCAAAAAGCATAACTGTGAATGTTAGTAATTCTGAAGTTGGTGTCTATCTCTCTTTCCCAGCAGTAGTTCCATACCTGACCTGAAAAAAGTTTCTGCTTAATCATAAGCATTTTTTAGAAACTTTCACATGAAGCAGATGTTGATTTGTCTCATTTCCCTGATTCCTCCATCCGAAGATTTCTCTATGATTTTGCATTTGCGTGTTGAGGAAAGTCGAAAAATTTTCCCCCTGCTTATGTTTCCACTTTTGTCAAGATGGTTCATTGGAACGATACTCATATGAATAAAAAGTTGCAGGCTGATGTTGGATTGTTTCTGAAATATTTTACCTGAAAAGAGGGGGTTGAATATTTATTTTAAAATTCTGTGTGCTACAAAACTGGTAGCCGCTGAATGAATAAATCATTACGGAACTGTGGTTTTCAATGAGAGAACTTCCTTCTCGGATCTCCTTTCTGACTGTGCTTTACCCTATGTAATGAATGTAATTACATCATTAGAGATTGCAACATAGGGCCTATGTATATGGAACATTTGAAGTGCTTTATTAACAATGTCATATTTGTTTATTTTGAATGTAGCTTCCAGGCTATTTTAGAAAAAAGAAATGTGATTTCCCTGTCATTCATCATTTAAGTTCCTTAAATATGGTTCAAAGATAATTCAGTAATTAGTAGATGTAACAGCTAACCATCTTTCTCTTTAGAGATAGACAGTAAAGGAAGAGAGGTGTGGCTGGAGAATTTCCCACTTGCTCCTTAAAAATTGCATTCCAGGTACACATTCCAGGGTTTTAAAACAATATTGCACAAGGAATAACTACAAACATTTGAATCCTTCTCCCTGTACCACTGATCCCTTTTATGTCCTGAAGCACACACACTGAGAATGAATCAAAACTCTCTGAAAGACAAATTTTGTATCAGACTAAGTCAGACATCGAATACAGCCAGGCCCCTTTACAGTCAGGTTAAAGCAGTTATTTCATCATGAGGCGACCTTTAGCTACAGGAGGTCATGACAATGCTGATTATAAACTAATATGTTCCTCCAACTTTTTCACCTGCCTGTTAAAATAGTATGGAGAAACTAAGAAAATAAACTGTTTCATGTTAAGTAGCCTCTAACCTTTATGAGAAATCTACTCCAGATAAATTGCGTAATGTTTTTAATTTTCAGTTCTCCTATAAAATGAGATGTGAATTTTGCCACTTTGCACTAAACCTAGCTCTTTTTCTTGATGTAAAACTGTTTTGCCTATGTGTTCATTTTATTTTTTTTCTTATTGTAGGGGTTCATTAATTTTCCACACTGCAGATTAAAAACCCTTTCTTACATAGAGTTTCAATGTAGAAATTCTGCTATACAATAATACAATAATACAATAATACAATACACCAGGTTGGAAGAGACCTTCAAGATCATCGCGTCCAACCTATCAACCAATCCAACCCACCTAAATACAATACAACACAACACAATACAATACAATACAATACAATACAATACAATACAATACAATACAATACAATACGATGCAACCCACCTAAAAAACTAAACAACTAAACCGTGGCACCAAGCACCCCATCAAGCCTCTTCTTGAACACCTCCAATGAAGGTGACTCCACCACCTCCACGGGCAGCCCATTCCAATGGGCAATCACTCTCTCTGTATAGAACTTCTTCCTAAGATCCAGTCTAAACCTCCCCTGGTGCAGCCTGAGACTGTGTCCTCTTGTTCTGGTACTGGCTGCCTGGGAGAAGAGACCAACCTCTGCCTGGCTACAATCTCCCTTCAGGTAGTTGTAGAGAGATGTGCTGTCACCACAAAAAACTTTTTTCAGGAACCATAAATTGAATGCAAGCTTTTTTATTTTGTACTTGGTTTTGACTGAATAAACCATTAGTATTTCTTTCAAGAAATGGAGGAGGTTTTTGTTTTTTACACATACCTTGCTATATCAGAAAGATACAGAAATCTAAGCCTCCTAAAATTATAATCCTCATTTATTTTTTTTGCCAGTCAGACTTCAGGTCATGCCTTCACCCCTGCTTCTTGATATATATTTTCTAATTCTTAACATTATTTCTTTGCCAGCTCAGTTTCTTCTGTCCTCTTATAAGTTTTAAGATGCACTCCAGTGTATCATTCACTTACCTTTTCTCTAAGGCAGTACCTCTAGAGACAGTTTGTGTTTTTCACTATAAATCAAAACTGAAGACCCACTTATATTTGCTTTGCTTTCAGACTTACAAAATTTGACAATGGAGACTGTGTGACAAAATGATTCTAGAAAATGTTCTTTCAGATATCTGACCATGAGAAAAAATTACATAAGCAAGATGAGGAGGTAGGAATTGAATAATCACATAAATATTTCATATGTCATCTCAAACACTACCAAAAGCTACACTGACCAAAACTCTTACATTAATAATTCCATGAATTACAACTATGAAGCATACATAACAATTTTTGTGGCCTGTGATGATATTCTGTCTTTTGCACAGAAGCTTTTATGCTTGCCTTCCCCCCCATCGCCTGCTTTTTTTCCTGAGTATGGCATTCCCATTTTATAGTGGCATAACTGAGAACAGAACCTACTGTATTCTACTGCAATAAGCCAATAAAATATGCAATCTCTGAACAACATCAAGAAAAAACATAAATATATATATTCCTTGCATATCCTTTGGATCTGGGATACTGGTCTGAATATATGCTTTGTTTGTTTGTTTTCTCCAAGAAATTTATTCATTTCTTCTAAATAGTTTTATGAAGGAGGGGAGAAAAATGTAGACATTTTAGAATTCAGAACTTCTAAACTGGGATCTTTTTTCTTGATCAACAACATTACAGAAACAGCTTAAAGAATAACTTTGAATGAATCAAAACCATATAATTATTAACAACAAGATGAAACAAAACTATCTCACTGCAGATATTTTAACTTTCAATTCAACTTAATATTATTTTTGTTACTCTTATCATACTTCTAATCTCATAGGTTCTTTTTTTTTTTAAGTCTTCTTCACAAGTATTCAGTAATACAGAAACCCCTGCTTTTAAATGCACTGTTATACTAATCCATTGCTACCTTAGGTGAAGAGTAGAGACTCTGTACCACAGCAGATATCAGATGATCACTAGCCTGTACATGGCAACAGGGTTGATTTTCTGTGATGACATGTAGGCTGATCCTGCCCAGTTACATCATCTTAGAAAGTAAAAGGGGCAGGCTTTGTCATTTCTAGATTGCCATCATCTGAAATAATACAAAAATTGCATACTCAGACTTGTGCAGCCAAGCCTATTGCTTCAGTTTGTTTTCCACATGATTTACATTATTTTACTTAGATGTTGTTGCTTGTTAATGGAAGTGAGACTTTACTGAAAATCCCTCAGAAGTCATCTTTCAAATCATAGTGCTTGTGGAGAACAGGAAAATGAAACAATGTGTAAAGAAATAAATTAATACAGGGGCCCCTTTATTTCATGGCTACATATTTCACTGTAGAAAGTACTTCTCACAGCCAACAGGGACTGTAGCATCTCAGTGTTCATTAAAACCAAAAATAAAACACAGCTTTGTTTCTAGCCTTCCTTGCTATAACCTTGAAAGCATGAACAGTGCCTGTAACCAATGGAAGGTAGCAGAGTGTAACCAAATGCCTTCCTCAGACAAAGAAAATTTGAAATTATATCTCTCTGAGATATAAATGTCCCCATTCATCTCACCCAGGGCTTTGCAGACTCCACCAGCCCATATCTACAGATCATATAATTTTTTTAATAGTATTATAGAAAACAACATTTTGTTGTAGCAGTCACCCAGCATTTTGTTTTCCCTGAAGTTTTTTGTACCCAGTTGGGAAATTGTTCAGCTGTTCCTTACTCTGTATATTCAACCAGGCAGGGGAGTTAATCAGATTTCATTAATGTTTACTGTTTGGCTTTACAATCTGTTTCTCTTTTACCTTGTTCTTACACAATCACATTTCAAATAAATAAATAAAGGATAATTCTAATGACAAAGGCTTATAGTGAATTTCAGTTTCCTCTCTGATACAATATCAAGGATTTTCTCCATTTTTAAATGTTCCAGGAAAGTCTTAAATGCTCAAGGACAAGGAAGAAGACTGCCACCAAATATTACCCTGAAAGCTTTATTACTACTCAAAGAGAAGTCCTAAGCCCTCAGCTCACAGCCATATGAGACTCTTTAGAATACCCTAGATATGAACTTACTGCCTGATGTGAATTGATTATGAGATCCATCACTGATCATGAAGCCAACTTACCCACACATAAATATCAAGTCCTCACAAACTCTGACAAATGTTTTGAAAACAAACACTACTATACAGTAATTACTATAGTCCTTCTACATATGTAACATAACAAAATGTCAGGATAACAAAACCTCCCACAAGGTTTGATTAAAAATACAACCTATATAATGTGTTTTTCCTCTCTTCATGTTGCTGAATAGACAAAATCTCTGACTTCTCAGATTCTTTCAAATATTCTGCCTATTAGAACATACGTGTTATTTCTGAATAGCTAGAACTAATTCACTAGTAGAGGGCATTCACTCATTAAATGGATACCAACATGACCACTGTATAACCAGCACAGGATTGAAGTTTGAATCCCTCCGTAATTATTCACTCAGTATGCTTTTAAACTTGTTTGTTTGGAGTTCTTTTTTCAAGCAAGTATTTGTATTGAACAACTACTTACATTGAACAAATAATTAAATTATATGGCAGAATCACATGTGAAGACAACAGAGCACTGGAGCAGACTGACCAGAATGGTTGTGGAGTCCTCTCTGGAGACTTTCAAAACCCATCTGGATGCATTCCTGTGTGGCCTGCCCTAGGTGATCCTGCTTTGGCGTGGGGGCTGGAATCCCATGATCTCTGGAGGTCCCTTCCACTCCCTAACATTCTGTGATTCTGTGAGTGTACAAACTCAGTTGATGGCTCTTAAAATTTGCAACAAATACAAACTGCCATATACCTGTAGTCATTGCTATACAATATGCTACAGTAAACCAAAGATTCAGAGGCTTTGGCCCATGTAATGCTATTCCACTTCTCTCCACAGGGTTATTGGTAAGGTTGATGTTTCAAAGCACTGTAAAAAAAAACGCAACAATGTAATTCAAAACTCAAACAGTTCAAATTAGCTTTTTCTTGACAGTGGGATGCATGCTTTTCTCTCTGCCTAACTCATCACCTGTGGAAGAAGAGTTTTCATGGGAATTCAGACAGATAGATTATAAACAGGACTGCTAGCCATATAAATTTTTCAAAACTCCTTCACTCAAAATTAAAAACTAAAATTGAACACAACATATTGCTGTAGGTTGAGTTTTAATCTGCTGTTATTCATACCATCCTGCCTTATGCTGGCAGAGCAGTTACAGGAAGCAAAACTTAAGAAAAATGTTATTTGTACTTCAGGAAAAAAAGTTAGAGAGGAAACTGTCAAACCATTCTACCTTGTGAAAAAGAGTTGTCCTGAAGATTCTGTGGAAATCTCCTTCATGGACCATGTCCTGAGGACTTGCACAAAGCGCTGCCACTTAGATTTGCAGATTGCATCGAGTTGGAAGGGACCCTCAAAGATCATCGAGGCCAACCTCCCTGCAGTGAGCAGAGATGCTTCCAATTAGATCAGGATGCCCAGGCCCACATCAATTCTGATCTTGAATGTCTCCAATGAATGGGCCTCAATCGCATCCCTGGGCCTCTGCCACTCTCATTTTAAAGAACTTCTTCCTTATGTCTAACCTAAATCTACCCTGCTCCAGTTTAACACCATTGCCCCTCACCCTATAACTATAAGCCCTTCTAAGCAGTCTTTCCCCAGCCATCCTGCATGTCCCTTTCAGATATTGAAATGTAGTTATAAAGTCACCCCAGAGCCTTCTATTCTCCAGGCTGAACAGCCCAAATTCTTTCAGCCTGTCTTCATATGAGAGGTTGTAATAGGTGAACAAAAGGGTTAACCTGCCTGCTCCCCCAACACAGAAGGGAGGGGAAAAGTAACACACAGAACCTCAGGGTTGAGATAAAGAGGTAAGTTTACTGTACAAATGAGATCATATAAATGGACAATTACCTTAGCTAATAATCTAATTAATCTAATAATACTGTGCATGATTACTTTATCTTAGACTATTTGCAGAAGCAGTGCAGTGAAATACAGAAAAAACACAACATAAAAGAAAACCAGCAACTACCCCACTCCCACTCATCTTGCATCCATCCTGTGGAAAGGAGCCAGCACCCCAAAAGACACACGGAACACAAAAGCAGCAACTGGATGCAGAAGTTTTTTGTGCTGCAATCTGAACTTCAAGCCCCCACAATACTTTGCTCCAGCTAGCATTTTCATTTTGAAGCTGGCATGAGGCAGGATGGTATGAATAACAGCAGAATTAAACTGAGCTCATGGCAGGGGTGTTCCAGCACTCTGATCATCTTTGTGGCCCTCCTATGGACCTGCTTCAGCAGCTCCATGTGTCTCTTGTGTTGGAGAGCCTCAAAGCTAGACACAGAACTACAGATCAGGTCTCACCACAACAGATTAGAGTCACAGAATTCAAAAGATGCATCTCACTGTTCTCAAGTACCTCCCATTTTCACCTGGAGTGCATGTCCCCTGGTGCAAATCTGGGGAATGGGACAAGTAGCTGATAGTTCTCTCTGCTTCAGGACAGCCTGAGATGACTTCCATGACTGTAATATGGTCTGTCCCAGAACCACAGGATTTGGTTTATTCCGGTAGTCATTGAAAACTGGCAACAGCTTTCAAGATACTGTCAGCAAACCCTTAGATAACACTTGTATCAGCACTTGTATCATTGCTCTCTACAACTACCTGAAAGGTGGTTGTAGACAGGAGGGGGTTCGTCTCTTCTCCCAGGCAACCAGCACCAGAACAAGAGGACACAGTCTCAAGCTGTGTCAGGGGAGGTTTAGACTCGAGGTGAGGAGGAAGTTCTTCACTGAGCGAGTCATTCGTCATTGGAATGGGCTGCCCAGGGAGGTGGTGGAGTCGCCGTCCCTGGAGGTGTTCAAGGGGAGATTGGACGTGGCGCTTGGTGCCATGGTCTAGTTGTGAGGTCTGTTAGGACAGGTTGGACTTGATGATCCTTGGGGTCTCTTCCAACCTTGGTTATACTGTGATACTGTGATACTGTGATACTGTGGTAATATACCCTTTCAAGTGTTTTTGTGAAATCCATCTTCATGTAGATCTAAGGCAGAATGACATTAACAATAATATGACTAGGAAACACATGTACAAAAATAAAGGCAACCAAACCTTATTTTTCTCCATTTCACAATATAATGTACCCTATTTTTTTTCAAGGAAATGCAAATCTTTTTGTACTATAATGTTGTGATTCTGTCAATATTAGTACACTTCGTGGGCAGAAGACAAGACCTATTTTAGTCAAAGATATTGTAATCAATTTCTGTTTTTTTTTTACCAAAGCTATCATGATTTTTTTCCCTTTGAGTGGATTTTTCCGAACCACTCAGTCTAAGCTAGACCATCAATACAATAACAATTTGAAATACAGCAAATTTTGCAGCCACAATGTAAGTTTCAAAAATGTTGAACGTTTCACTTCTCTTATTCTTCCACTATTTAATTTTACCACATTTTCTTATTAGACCACAGCTGTCTGATCAAAGCATCGATGGCTAGTCCTTGGAAAGTTAGTTGGTTAGCCTCAGAGCACATGTACTTATATTCAGGAATCAAACTGCGCCATTGTAAGCTCTCTGGTTTTGCACCATTCCCACACTGTGACATGAGGTAAGTCTGTCCTGGTTTAATAATCAGCTCTAAACAAGACTCACTCCCACAACTGAGAGCTAGTGAAACACAGAAAATCCCTGTGAGTTGAGATAAAAAGAGTTTAATTAGAATAATATAATGTACAATTACCTTAGCTATTTAATAGAAAAGCAGCAGCAGCAGCAGAAACAACCCAGCCATTAAATGACCCTCCCTCCCACCAAGCCCACAGCCAGCCCAGCAGAAAACAGAAGAGATCCCCACCCCAAACCAGACACCGAAATTAAAAAATAAAAAGCCCTGGAAACAGGGAGCTTCTCATGTTGCAGTTTGAACTAAAAACCCCATGGTGTGCTCTAGCCAGTACTTCCATTATAAAAGTTGGCATGACATCCCTATGGTATTGAATACTTATCAGCAGATTCAATTGGCTAAACCCATGGCAAAGTCTTACTTCTTACTTAGTCTTCCTTCTCTGACTTCAGCCTGATGTTTGAATCTTGTCTGATCTAAACCTGATCTTGTTTTCCTGAAACAGACAGAACAACTGTTCATGAGGGAAAAAGCACTTGTGCTTATCCCCCCACAGGCCATTCAATCACATTTCTTCATTCCTGAAATCACCAAAACTGGAATAATTTCTCAAATGTGAAAGAGAGGTGAAACTCAGTTTGATATTGGGAATCCAAGAACAAACTCTTGCCTTTTCATTTTCATCCCAAGGCCTCCTAAATTTCTGCCAGCATTCTGAAAATCCTCACAGCTCCACATCTCCTTCTGGTCACAGAGCACCTCTCATTCATGTTCATCTTATTTCTAATTTGACATTGTACCTTTTGATTCAAGCCACAAATTTTTGGGGGTGAAATTTCCTTAGAGCGGGGATGGAAAAATCTGTAGTGGATCTAAATCTCCTGTGCCTTGACAGTCTTTCATTGGAGGAGTATAAAGAAAGGAAGATGGACATGAAGAAGATGATTAAGTATGTAGGAGATGTCTGCCTGAGGAAAATAGGAGCGATGGAATAGAGGCAATCCTTTAAACCAGGGAGGGCTGCTCTGAGCCTTGTGAATTATGCAATGATGTATGTGAGGAGGGGGGTTCGACCAACTACAGATGAGAAAACTCATCTGCAGACTGTCGTTGCACTCTTCTGCACCTTCTGTCTCATGACTGCCTTCCTACAGGACTTCTCATTACCTATACACTAGTGTGCACTTCAGGCATTACTTAAAAGTGCATTATTTAAAAACTTTATCAGAGTTCATTGGGTTCCTTTGTATTGGGAGATGCTTAACTTCAGAATAAAATAAAATAAAATAAAATAAAATAAAATAAAATAAAATAAAATAAAATAAAATAAAATAAAATAAAATAAAATATAATAAAATAAAATAAAATATAATAAAAACTTGATATTCGATGGAAATTGTGTAAAGATATTACTTTCACTTGTGTAGATAAGCAGCATTAAGATATAACTATTTTTATTACCCTGCCCATGAATCTGAACTTCAAAAAGCACTAAATAATGCCAAGTTGTCAAAGGAGATAATTAATTTAACATACCAAGCACTGAATCTAATCAGCTGAGATCACAATTATTGACCATATTTCTTGGGTTCCTTTGCTAGATTTAACTGTTTGTGCTTTGGTGATCGTGGTTCTTTCCATATAATTGTTCAGAGGAACCTGTAGCTCACAGTTTCCTTACTTATGACATTTCTGTCTCAGGTGGGAGGATGTACTGACAGCTCCACAGGTATTTTAACTATTCACTTGATGACTATCAATATTATCTATTATATTTGCTAAATATAAGAAAATAAAAATTAAATATGAGAATTTTATTTCAAGCAAACAAGAAAAATAGAAAAGAAAAAAGAGCAACATTCACTTGTTGGGCAAACCAACACCTGTAACACCTTCCAGTCTTCCAGGCATAATTTTTCTGGTAATGTTCTCAGTCTTTTAATTCCCTAATGCTAACTCAACCACTTCTAATAGGCAAAGTTTAAGAAAACACCATCACAGAATCACAGAAACATACAGGTTGGAAAAGACCTTCAGGATCACCAAGTCCAACCATCTATCTGTTCTACAGCTGTAGCAAGTGATTTTATCTTTGTTGAGTCACACCAGGAGAGACAAGCTTTAGTCTCTCACAGCGAGAGATCTGATAGTAAGCTTTGAGCCTCATTTGCTGTCAGTTTCATCAGCAGGATGAAGGTATTTGCATTGTTCACATTTATGAGCACTGTGCATGTAGTTGTGGTGCTCATGTTGGTCTGTTGATCGAGAGTGTCCCCAACAGCTTCATACACGGCAGCTTGGGTGTTGGAGGTTGTAATTTGACACCATTGGACTGGCAAAAAGAACTTCCCTTGGTCTTGGGGTGAACTAT
The DNA here is from genome assembly GCA_015227895.2 of Colaptes auratus. Lineage (NCBI taxonomy): Eukaryota > Metazoa > Chordata > Aves > Piciformes > Picidae > Colaptes > Colaptes auratus. Next base: position 48,549,169 of record CM037632.1, read on the forward strand.
ATTCAGCATTCCCTAGTAACCTGCACATATATATATGTATTTATTTCATAATTAAGTATGGTATATCATTGATGCTAGCTGTTCTCATAGTCAAGAAACACATTTAGTGCACAAAACAAGCACAAAAGAGATTTTGCCGTCTGAAAGAAAATATAGAGTTATAGTGAATTCATTCATTTGAACAAAAGAAAGCTACTGTATTTCTGTATTTGAAGGTTTTCCAGTTGTTCTGACATCAGGATAATAACATAACCTCAAATCTTTACAAGTGAAAAAAGTGCTATATAGAATGATTCCAAAACTGTATCCATCTGCCAGCTGCTGATGTTTCTTTCTCTGCTTCCCATTGATTTTCCACTTACGTCCAGCAGCCTTTTTAACTAGATGCAAAAAAATTGTGAAGAGAGATGAATACAGAGTATGGATTCAGTGGGTCTGTTTGGGGGTCTGTAAACCAAGTAAAATGAGTCACAAATTTTCTATTAATTTCTGTTTGAGTATCACAAAATATTACTTACTTAACTGAGCAAACAAATAAATTTAGTTTATCTCAGAAGAAATGGAGAGAGAAAGCAGTCACTGTGGGAAAAACTTCTTTATTCTGTCTGCACTAAGGACCAAGAGTGGGAGCATGAACAGTCTTAGAAATTGAAACAGGTATTCAGCTCCAGCATGACTCTTTTTCTAAGGTCTGTTTACACAAAATGGCAGTAAAAACTTCTCACTTGAAACTACAGTTGTTACCACACAGAGGGTTAATAAAAATAAAAACATACAGGTTAGATGTAGAACCCTGGTCATTTAGGTTGCTCTCACAGCTAAGTCTAGTTAAAAAAAGTTACAGGCAAAAAAAAGTCAAACATAGCAGACCTGACAAGCATCAGCCCTGAGGCCTCAGTACAAAGATTATGGCCGATTACGAGCAATGATAATATATTACAGGACCATGAGGATGCAATTTCAAGAACAAAATTATATTGAAAAGTGAAGCAAAGAAGTCTTAATTCAATTTAAATAACTCTAAGAATTTTATAAAGGCAAAATATAACTACTGCTTTGGAACTGGGACTTACATTCCTGCTCCTGCAGAAATTGTCATTCTCCAAATTAATCTACAGAAGCACAAATGTTTGTTCTTGACCACGGACTATTTATCTGCAGTCTTCATAGATGTGGGTTTTTTTTCAATCAGGCTGTCAATCTATGCAAAAAGAACATACTCTCAAAATCTAATAATATGTCAAAATAATGCAGCTTTGCAGGGAGGCTCTTTCCTAGACCAAACCACATTTTTTTTAAAAATACATTTATGTTTTAGAATATTTATCTGTGCACTGGAACTAATCCTAGAAGTTCATTGGAAACACTAGACAGTATCTAGGGGAAATAAAAATCTTTGGTTTTCATCTGTTAGGCCAATTCCCACTGTGGGGTAATAGATTAGGACTGTCCTCAGTGCAAAGCACACACGAAATACAATAATCTCCACACGAGTGCTGCATGAGGCTCATATAATAATTACTGTATCATATTCCAATGTTACTGTCAGTAGACACTTCCTTTGTAATCAGGTTTTCCTATGCTTCAGAAGCCTGCAATTAATTATGCTGTTGCCTTTAAATCCTAATTAATATTTAGATTCACACTTAATTGAATTCAGTAATGGCTGTCTATATGCTAATTTATTTGTAGTTGCAGGCCATCTGCTGTGGTGTAGAAGCTTCCCATCTGTATTTAATAATTTACATAGAACTGGACTTTCTTTTACCTTTAATTTCCCTCCTTTCCATTTCTTTGTTATAGCTCATAAAATCTTAATTAAAATGAAGTGACTGAGGTACAACTTTGCTTTCTTAGAAAGTAAATACATAGTTCCATAATATTCAAATAATTAAAGAAAAATAATATATAGGAAATTCAATCTCCATGTTATTTTTCAAATTATTAAACTATAAATATTCTCTTTGTATTGTATAATTTGCTATTTATTATGTGATCTAGATTACAGGAGCTCTATGGGCTCTTATAGCTTTGCCAAGCATTTTAATGGTAGCATTTCAAAATAACTAAACAGACATATCCTAATTTCTTGATGAGGAGTTCCTTTCTATATTTTGGTTTGCCACCAGGACATCTTTAATTATGTAAGTTCATAGTTTCAGTCAGGGTTGGAAGGGACCACAAGGATCATCTAGTTCCAACCCCCCTACCATGGGCAGGGACACCCCACACTAGATCAGGCTGGCCAGAGCCTCATCCAGCCTGGGCTTAAACATCTCCTGGGATGAGGCCCCAACCACCTCCCTGGAAAACCCATTCCGAAGCTTCACCACTCTCATGGTGAAGAACCTCCTCCTCATGTCCAGCCTGAATCTCCCCACCTCCAGCTTCATTCCATTCCCCCTAGTCCTATCACTACCTGATAGCTTGAGAAGTCTCTCCCCAGCCTTCTTGTAGGCCCCCTTCAGATACTGGAAGGCCACAATGAAGTCACCTCTGAGCCTTCTTTTCTCCAGACTGAACAGCCCCAACTCTTTCAGTCTGTCCTCATAGGAGAGGTGCTCCAGCCCTCAAGTCATTCTTGTGGCCCTTCTCTGGACACGTTCCAGCACGCCCATATCCCTCTTGTAATAGGGGCTCCAGAACTGGAGGCAGTACTCCATGTGAGGTCTCACCAGAGCTGAGTAGAGGGGGAGAAACACCTCCCTTGAACTGTTGGCCACATTTCTCTTGATGCAGCCCAGGATCTGATTTGCCTTCCAGGCTGCAAGTGCACATTGAGAGCTCATGTTGAGCTTCTCGTCCACCAGCACCCCCAAGTCTCTCTCCTCAGGGCTGCTCTCCAGCCAGTCACTGCCTGGGATTGCCTCGACCCAGATGCAAGACCCTGCCCTTGGTCTTGTTGAAGCTCATGAGGTTGGCTTGTGCCCACCTCTCCAGCCTGTCAAGGTCCCTCTGGATGGCATCCCAGTTACACAGAGTTCACAAGTACAAGTTACACATAGTTCACTTATACTTTGCACATATTCTCTCCTTCCTTAGATTTCTAATTATTTTATTATCTCCTAAGTGAAAAAACTTTGGGTGCACAAGGTAACCATGGGAAAAGTAAATGCAGATCCAGGTTCACTGGGACAGTGTCAGTTATAGTACAGACAGTACACAGAGTGCTTTATAAAAAGATAGGGGAAAGCATGACTCAAAATCTACTTTTATTCACGCAGGACCTAAGCCCTAATTTATTTCACCTTCCTGCTATTACACCATGCTGTACTACTCACCACCTCTGTGTGTACACTCTCCCTGGTTAGACATCCATGGACCAGAAGAAATGAGAGCACAAAATTCACTGCCAGATGCCCTTGTTCTTTCACATAAAAGAAATGAATATCTATTATTGGACAAGAATTACAAGAATTGCTAAACAATGGATGTGTACATCCTAAGGGAGGAAGTGTTTTTTTAGTTCTCCTATATGATCAACCACCCTTGAGGAGTTTCTCTCTCTTTCTGGAATATAAGGTAACTCTAGGTTAAAGAAAAAAAAAAATTAAAAAAACCCAAACTATCCCAATTAAGCACCTAAAGTACAATGGGAATAATTTTGGCCTAAAGTTGTTCTTTTATTCCCTCCCCTTCACTATTTGTTGGCCTTATTCATTTAAACTGTCAAATTTTAATTGACCCTCAAGGACTACTTTTAATGTTGAGGATTATTTTTTTAGTGTCTTATGTAATTGCCTTCAAAATTGATCCTATATTTAATTTAAGGCTCCTGGATGTTACTGCAATGCAAATGAAGAATCATAAAAATAACTGTGACACAAGGATTTGGCCAGCCTTGCAGTAACAGCACATGAAGCTCAAAATGACAAAATGGCCAGGGAAATGATTCTGGCTACCAGAACTTCTGCCTACATGGGGCAATATGGCTTTTTAAGGTGAATATTTACATGTTTTGATCAGACAATATATTTTAAGGAAAGTGTTGGAAAAGGTGAGAATATACTTTTCTGAAATGATATTGTCTTATTTTCTGATTGTTTAGGACTGGATCACTCATGATCGCTTCAAAGTCAATGCAAAGGAGCAAAGCAGTCTGTTGCATTTGCAGAATTGCAACATTTCATTAAATGCTTCCTGTTTTCCCCAACTTTTAAGGTAGAATAAAGCCTTTTATTAATTAGATATTTATTTTTATGTATAACTTCACCTTAAGAGGAAAAATTATCTGGCATTTGTATTTTACCTCATTTTAATTTCATGTTACTTTATATTTTGCTGTGTGTTTTAATTTTCCTGTGGGTTTTTTTTTGTGATACACCAGAGAAATTAAATTTGTTCTTATTAATGTGTTTTCTCACACATTGTGGTCGGATTGTATAGGCTTCAGGAGGCAATGCCAAAGAAACTTTAAGAAGGTAGCAGAGCAAGAATTAGAAGAATAAAAACATGATGTAGGATTCTGCTCTCCTAACAGATCCACTGACCTTGCATTTATACCTGTTGCTACTGCAGACTTGGGTTTGAATTACTGTGCTAGTTTGCTTACTAAGCAATGAAAAGTTGTAAATGATTCAGAGATCCTCAAAGAAAGATCTATCCATCAAACATAAACCACTCCAGAAACCTTTACAGGCTTCTGCATCTCCCTGTTGGCTAGAGTCTCATGACCTGAGGCATTGTTCTGCATTCCAGCCAGAACAGACCAGAACAGCTATTTAGCTTAAATGTGAGATGTGAGTTTTCTGTTATTCACCTCTTTCGCATCCCATTGGTAGGGAAAAAGTACTCTGTCCATGGGCAAGAGTTTGTGAATGGCACAGCTGGTCAATGGCAGCAGCCCCTTAAGTGTTGTGTAACTAGAAGGGCTATTTAGCACCATCTGAACTACAAATAGAAGTTCACTGTCTACAGTGATGACGACTGACTACAGTGATAAAGCACACAATGCCAAGATGCAGTAAGATATCGCAGCATAGTAAGAGACACAACAGACTTCATGATCATCTTAGACAGGAACTTGACAGTATGAACAAAACAATGCATGTCTTAGATAAGGCATATTCTGGCATCAGTCTTTCTCATCGTATTACATCCAGTGAAGCTGACAGAAAATGTTCTTTCATTTGCTTAGTGAACTACTATTTTATACTCCATATGATTAAGTTTTGTAAATTGCTTCCAAAATCTACCACAGAAGGAAAATCCTAATGAACATAAAAGTAAATGGATGGTTGTGCAAATCATAAAAACACCTATCATGGTATTTGATAGAACCCACACGATAGGCCCACACAGACATATGAGATAATAATAATTGTGTATTATGTAAAAGGGTAAAACCTTGATTTATCCAGAACAGGCATTGGAAATGTGACAGCACAAAGAAAGGCCAGTGAAAAGCAGAGAGTTGCCTAAAGTCCAGAGCAGTAGACATGACCCATAGCCTTACTTGGTGGATATCTACTTTTGTGCTGTTACTTAAGTGTTGTGCCTGTCTCATAAGTAGTGTTAGTCAGCCTTTCCTTAATTTAATACTTCATTTTACTTGTATCAAAATTTCTTCTATATCTGCTTTATGTTGTTAGTAAGGTTATATATCTTTAGGTCACTGGGTGTAAAGCAACATTCACTGAAAAATATATTAATAATTATTATTAATGTAATAATTATTCAGGAAAGGATTACTGTTATTTTTTTCTTTACTTGGAACATTGATGTTCAGTCATTCCCTGAGAAGGCCTATAAAGGCAGCAGCACTGTAATGAACTTATCATGAATTCCATGTGCTCAGTCCTTCAGCTCTGAAACCAATAGGGCAGTTGGCCACAGATATCACAGGGGAATGTGATCATGCCATCTGAACGCTGTGCACATTCATTATTCATAAAACACAAATATAAGCACCTGTATGGACCATAAAGCTTAACTAAATTTTAGTTGAGTGTTAAAACCATTTTTTAAAAGATTAAAAGTAAATTTGTGGAAAGTACTAATCAAGAGTGAGAAATACATCTCTCTGTTTTCTTTGAGTCTTTACAGAATAGTCATCTTTCAAAGTATCAATTAATTTTTTTCATAGGGATGAAAGATGAGATCATCTGGTATCAGCTAAATATTGTCCAAATCTTTGTATTCTGAAGATCACTGGGTATTCTGTGAGTAAACACTTGCACTATTCAGGACTGCTTCTCATTAAATTGATGCTTCTTATAGTTTCAAATTATGTTTATTTTCATGCTAGCCACATCTTCACAACAACCACATCCCTTATTCCACCCCTCCCCCCCCCCCAAAAAGACAAGAAAAGAGAAAAGGCAAAAGAAGAGTTACTGATTGTTATTCTATTTCCTCAGAGAATGCAAATTCTTCCTTCTGATTAGCTCATTATCTTCTTAACTTACTTTCTCTGCTTAATGAGTAATCTCTTGTTTGGTTGATTAGCCCAGCTAAATCCTTTACTGAGCTTTTCCTTACTGCTACTCTGAGCCTCAGCAATAGCACCTGTATAGCTGGCAGAAGCAGGAAGTGATGGCAGTCTTTTAATGCTTTATGTTAATAGGATAAACAACATGTTTATCTTGAGAGCTTTAACAGATTAACCCTGGTGTAACAACATCAGTAAGATATATTAATGTATGACCACCTGTGTCTAGTATATACTATGTTATTCCAATTAGTTTTTTCCATTTTGACTGGTATGTAGACAGAAATCAGGTGTGAAAACAAATGTCACTGTGCTTATTCCAAAAATTATTTTTCCCTATGAAAATCAGACAGTAATTAAAAATAAATAGGTCACTTAAAATAGTAATTAAGCATCAGACCCAGGAAGCCTTACACATACAGAGATCATTCTGGATTAATTTACAATGTCAGACTTTTTCAGAATTGTGTTCTAGCTGCAATTTCTATGCATATATATAAAGATGTCACATTAGTACATTCTATGGGATAGAGCTTCAGTTGGTGTAAACAGTGAAGATGACAGTGAACTCAATTCCACTGATTTACACCAGCAAAGACTCTGATGAAATATGCCTCAAAGCCTTTATGAAAATAAAAACTTCCACAAAAAATGCTGTTATGATACAGTTTTTGTATACTTTAAAGATAGATTAATTTCATCAAGCTTTGACATTACTTTTAAACCACTAAGTGTCTTAATGTATAGATCTCCTTCAGATCTGATTAGGATCTGGCCTGATATGGTTTTGGTCATGTAGGTGCACATTATAAGCCAGCCTTTAGCCACAGTCAACAGAGTGACAGACGCCATGTGTATCCGTCTGTAATAACAGGCAATAAATCAATAAATGAAAATATACATTTCCTTCTCTCTGCTGAATTTGGACATTTACACACTGAAAATATATTTGTAATGCTTCAAATAATAATACATCAGTCTTGTGGCAAACATTAAGACCATGAAGTGTACATGTACTTCATATGACACATGAATCTATATATACTTAACCACTTCTGTGTATGTCCTGTTAAGTACATTGCTGAAGGTTGATATCCCGTAGATGTCAAGGTAAGTATTCAAGAAATTACAAATATGTTTAGGGAGGAAAAGTATTTTTTGTATATTCCAGTATCTGAATAATTGTTCTGTCATGTTTCTGAATGATTACTCTGTCATGTTTCTATTATTTTTACTTTTATGCTCCTTATAGTCAGAGTACTCAGAGAAACCAATCTCTACATATTAGTGGTCTTAAATAGGTGCCTAGATTGGCACCCAAATACTGAGTTGTTGAAAATCGTTATATACACAACATTTCAGATTATCTCCAGCTTGTTCTTATAGCACTGTTACATTTTCAGAGGTTTCTTCTGGTACAAAATCAACATTTCCACAAATGGAAAATTACATTTATATTCTGTAAATGTTGGGTTTTTATTAAAGGTGAAAAGGATCTCTTTGAACTAACGCAAAGCTTGAGAATCCCTATTGTCATTAAAACTAATCTTACTTTTCCTACTGCCTTGGTACTGAGGATTCAGATAACAATACTGATCGAAAAGGCAGGAGCCGGTGCAATGCTTTTGTGTGCAATGAAGCATACATCCATCAAGTCTCCTGCTGTCTCCTTTGTAAGTCATACTTGTGCTGCACAAGGGCTACTTCACAATGCTATAGGAAGCATCTTTTAGAAACTGAAATAGATTTGGAATTTATAATATGGCATTGATTGGTTGATACTATGCAATCTAGAAAGAAGGATCTCTGTCTCCTTCAGACATCCCTTGCACATGATGTTCACTGAAGGGGAAAGAATGGTCACAGCCTTTAGTCAAGTATATTGTGATATATTTTTTTCAAGGATTTCTCTAAGCTCTTCTTAGTTCCTTGATCTTTTGTTGAATACTAAGGAAGTTCTAACAAAGCAGAGGCCTCCTTAATTCCCTAAAAATCTTTACAAAGATGTCCTTCAATGTTTGTGCATATTTCATCAGTTGTCTAGTCACTCAGGTAAAAATCAGAGGAAATCTATATCCCATTATTATTCTAATTACTTTTTCTTTACACCTGACTGTAGGAAGACGAGTATATATAGGCCTACCATACTAGCTGTCGGGTCTAAACGATCCTATTTCTCATTTTGCATTGCCAGGGTAAAGTAAAAGATGGAAGAATATTCCAAGTGTAATAATGCAACACACAGCTACGTAGCCATATGTGATCTTTCCCACAATCTTCATAGGCAAGATAGAAATAATTTCAATCCCTATCTGGATTAAATAATTGTTATGCTAAACACTGTGCCTGAGGATCAAAAGAAAATCTATAACTCCCTGTTCTGGCTATAGTATTCTATAACCTATGGAGTGTTGCATGTTCCAGTCACCAACCATTAAGATGCAGATCTTCCATGAGACTTTGCTCTGTTAATCATTACATAATGGATGTTCAAAAATAGAGCAGGGATTCACAGTCAGAATTTATACATCCAAAGAAGGTATGTAGAAAAGTTCAGATGTCTGTCAAGATGCACACATGTTACATTGACATTAATAAACAGCCCTGCCCTTGGTCTCTGACACTCCACATAATCATTTATATTGTCTGCTGAAGTCTGACATGTTTCCAGCCTGTGCCAGTCAGCGCTCTCCCAGACATTGCTCAGCCACACCCCAGAGACTCTTTCTTACAGGCAATATAATCAAGGCCATTCTTAGCAAATTCTATATTGTTTTCTTTTCTCAAGGTCAAAGACTCAAGCCCATTTTCTTTACAATCACTATCATAGCACAGTGCAGCAGCTGATGTGATGAGCAGTTGAATATCTGCATCAATTAGTAAGGAGCACCAAGAGGGGAAGTTATCTGCCTAACTATAGTCCTCACCTTGGGACAGAGTCTGTCGACCAAAACAAAATCTACATTTATTAAACACATTTTTATATCCTTGTTCTTACTAGAGACTTTTATTTTCCTAACTTCTAGTAGCACCGCACACAATGACATCTCAAAATATGTGACCTACGATGAGATAATGGTTTGATGCTTGATTGATCAAACAATGTTTTAAGAGGAAAGTGTTAGAAATATGTCTTTCAAAGTAAAAGAAGATAAATTTATAGCTACCTTTATGCATATTATGTGAAAAATGCAATAATTAATTATCTCCTTAAAGATGGGAAAATGTGGAATTTTCTTTGATTTCTGACATCTTTCTTATAACAATTGTTGCAGCAGCTCTCAGAATATAGCCATTGCATGGAGAGATTCTCAGGCAGGTATTATACATGTGAATTGTTGATGGCATTCTCCAAAGGAAAACATGTTATCAAGGTCTGAGAAATGAAAATTCTACCATTAATTGCCACACATAAAGAAAATGTTCGTGTTCAAATCTCCCTTTCCACATTTTATTCCTCCCTGAAACCTGTTCCAAATGTTTCTTTCCAAGAACCTGTACAGTAATTTATCACCAGTTTGAAAGTGTCAATATTCCACCACATGTCCTCTGCTATTTTATCTAAAAAATGCCAAATTCCAAGTATATTTCCCTTTAAGTAGAGCACAAACTTAGATAGAAACATCCCCTTCCCACAGTGGATTTTAGATACCTACTATACTTCTCTTTTTTGGGGAATAATAAATTGCCTTAATATAAATGAATTTCACCTTTTTGTGAAAGGTATTACCTGAGTTCTATGTAAGCTTTCAGAGCAAGATATAGATATCAGATCACCAGTCTGAATTAAATCAGTTTATTATTATTATACAATACAATACAATACAATACACCAGGTTGGAAGAGACCTTCAAGATCATCGCGTCCAACCCATCAACCAATCCAACCCACCTAAATACAATACAGTACAATACAACCCACCTAAACAACTAAAAAACTAAACCGTGGCACCAAGCACCCCATCAAGCCTCTTCTTGAACACCTCCAATGAAGGTGACTCCACCACCTCCACAGGCAGCTGATTCCAGTGGGCAATCACTCTCTCTGTATAGAACTTCTTCCTAAGATCCAGTCTAAACCTGCCCTGGCGCAGCCTGAGACTGTGTCGTCTTGTTCTGGTACTGGCTGTCTGGGAGAAGAGAGGACCTCAAATTACATTCTGCATAGTGGTGAATATTCCTGGAAATTGTCACCTTGTATAAATTCTCTCTTGTACTACATCAGAGCATTGCATTTCATCCTTCTTTTTAAACTTCTGAGGCAATGGTTTTAGAGTCACAAATGAGGTGAATTATCCAGTTGTTTAACAGGGATTAAAAAGTCATATTCTAAACACGGTCCTCACTGCACTGTTGCATTTTAATCAGATACTATGGCATCTACTTGTTCTATGATTTGGTACATCACATTGTACATGACATGCTCCTCAGTCTGCACCAATGACAACTCAGGCCTTCCCTACTTTGTTAGCGGCAACATAATTGCAAAGAAGAGCTAAAAAATCAAGGTGACTTCTGTACTATGAATACAAAACATCTAATTTTAAACTTCCCAACCATCCTTCATTATGCCGGTATGTTCAGCATAACTGTGGAGCAGACTGGGTGATACTCTTGAAAAATAATGGGCTTGATACTGTTTTGACTAGTTTTAATCTTCTTTATATTCTTGGCAAAAAAAAAGCCATCCAACAAATTAATTTTTATATGCTCAGAATAGTCTTCAAACTTCAGAATTCAATGTAACATTTTAAAATTCTGGTATAATTATCAAACCTTAGAGCCAGCTAGCAGCTTGAAGGATCAGTATTTCCTAGGCAAAATGTTATTTACAAAGAGAAAAGGGAAATGTAATGTTTTGCAATACATGCCAATTTCCAATAATACTTGAAGGGCATGTGTGTGTATATATATGTGGTGGGGTTTTGTGTGTGTGTGTGGGGCAAGGTTTGTGTGTTTTTCTTTGGTGGGGTTTTTTGTGTGTTTGTTTTTTTGTTTATTCTAATTAATCATAGAATGGTCCAGGCTGGAAGGGACCTCCAAAGGTCCTCTAGTCTGACCTCCCTGCAGTCAGCAGGGACATCCCCAACTAGACCAGGCTGCCCAGGTCTTTATTGAGCTTTACCTTGAATATTTCCAGGGAAGGGGCCTCAACCACCTCGCTGAGCAACCTGTTCCTGTGTTCCACCACCCTCATAGTGAAGAACTTCTTCCTGATATCCAATCTAAATCTGTCTTTTGAAGTCATTGCCCCTCATCCTGTCACCACAGGCCTTTGTAAACAGTCTCTCCCCATCCTTCCTGTAGGCCCCCTTCAGGTACTGAAAGGCTGCTATTAGGTCTCCCCAGAGCCTCCTCCAGGCTGAACACCCCCAGGTCCCTCACCCTGTCCTGTAGCAAAGGTGCTTCAACCCTCTGATCATTTTTGTGGCCCTCCTCTGGACCCTTTCTATCAGGTCCATGTCCTTCCTATACTGAAGGCTCCAGACCTGTGCACAGTACTCCAGGTGAGGTCTCACCAGAGGATAGTAAAGTGGCAGAATCACCTCTCTGAATCTGCTGACCACACATCTTTTGGTGCAGCCCAGGATGTGATTTGCCTTCTAGGCTGCAAGTGCACATCCATCAGTACCCCTAAATCCTTTTCCACAGGGCTGTTTTCTAACACCTCATCCTGCACTCTGTATTGATAGTGAGGATTTTTGCAGCCCAGGTGCGGCACCTTGCACTTTTTCTTGTGGAATTTCATGAGGTTCATATGGGCCCAACTCTCCATCTTATCCAAGTCCCTCTGGATGACATCCTGTCCCACTGGTGTATTGACAACACTACTCAGCTTGGTTTCATATACGAACTTGCTGATGGTGCATTCAATCTCACTGTCTATGCCATTGATAAAAATACTAAACAGTACAGACCCCTGAGGGACACCTCTTGTCACTGCTATCCATCTGGGCTTCAAGCCATTGAGCACCACCCTCTGGATGCAATCATCCAGCCAATTGCTTATCCACTCAACAGTCTATCCATTAAATCCATATCTCTCCAACTCGGAAAGCAGGATGTTGTGGGGGACTGTGTCAAAGGCCTATTCTATATTCTAGCTGGATAGATAGATAGATAGACAGACAGGTGTATAAAGATAGATAGAAAGGTGTATAAACATACACACCAAGATATGCATGGTATTTAATGTATTATGTAATATATACCTGAAAAACAAAGTAGGAATTTACATTCAAATACCATTAAAGTAATTATCATTTATTTATATTAACAAAACACAGACTAATAACATTTATCTTGGAAAAGACCTTCAGAGGTCACCTAGTCAAACATCCTGCTCAGAGCAAGGCCAGCTGGATAAGACTGCTCAGGTCCAGCCAAGGGACATAGACTCCACAACCACTCCAGGTAACCTGTTGGAATATTTGACACCCTCTCTGTAAAAATCTCTTCCTAGTGGAGCTGCAGAAGGCGAGATTAAGAATAATGCCACAAGTATGTAGAAACTATTACTCCTGCATAAACTGAAGTTATATCTTTTTAACATGTTGAGTCAATTTTAAAATGGATCACACAGGTTTTTAATTTAGGTTTTAAAATTAGCTGCAAAAAAAAGGAGGACTCTAAAAAAATATTCAAAGAAAATCTAAATGCTGCAGCACTGAAGGAGATACAGGTCATGGCAAATCTAAAAGTGTTTCCCTTAACAAAGGGTCAAGAAGGTGAGGAGTAATATATGTACTTTGTGGTCACTATCTGGATAAGTGAAGGGATGGAAAACCTTCAATGAGAACTTGTTCTGAGTAGAGAAAAAGGCATATGTGAAATTACCATCTTCTGAGAAGAATAGGAGGAAGGGTGGTAAACTCCAAAACTTTTGAGGAAAAAAATTCCTTTAAGTCATAAAACTATTTAAAAATTTACTAGTTCCCCCCTCTTTCTCAGTCACTTCTTTAGCAAGAATGCTCAAAAATAATGTATGTTTCCAGCTACAGATCCATCACTATGCAAAAACACCCAGGTTTTGATCTGCCATATTTTATCTTTAAAAAATTAATGATCGTTTAGGTTTATCCATCAAACGTGAGCATATCTTACACCTTCAGTGAAAGGAAGGGATTTGTTGTGTGTCTGCTCCAACTGTGAGTATAATTCTGTAGTGAGTGAGCCTGCTGAAGCCTTTTTTCCCATTAATGCTGACTGTACTAGCTCAATATAACTATAGAAAACAATAGAAACTTGAGAAACTTGATTACTAAGCTGCTGAAAGGCAAAACTCCTGCATATGTTAAACTTTTTTTTCACATTTAGACAATGATCCCTCCAAGAGTATTGATCAGGTACTGGGGAACTTCCAGAGAGATTTCACAAGGGATGGAGGTTAGTACTAAGGTGACACTCCACCCCTCAACCCTTAGACACACAGCTGTCACCCTCTTCATCTTCAGTGCCTTTTATTAGGCAAATGTATTGATACTGACATTAACAACCCCAGAAAGTTTCCACAGAACTTGAGGAATGCATCAGTGAATGCACTGGTAAACAGACAAGATTATTGCTATATCCATCCAATATGCTTCTGCCTTTTTCATTATTTTGGGAGTCAGCCTTCATTTTCCTCCCATAGTTACGAAATGATAGCATTTCTTCAAAGGAACCTTGTCCACTTGGAATGAGCTAATGTTTGCTGCCATTTCATAAATTCTGTGATAGTGCTATTTTCCCTCAGAATAAGGAGCTGGCTACTCAGTGAGCAGTGCCACTGTGTTTATATCCAGCTTTGGCAGAGAACAGTTAAATATGAAACTGGATGGCTGACATCTGCCACACCCAAAATTACAGCGGTTTCTTTTGCAGTAAGTGGGACACAGTACAAAGCATTGTGCATTGCTAAGGAAGCCATATGGTCTGTCTGCCTTAAAATACCATGCCAAGTATTTTGGCATGTCTGTGAATGCATGTGGCTTAATTTAACTGTAACATTTCATGCTGTAACTTTTCTAATGCATGTCTTCCGTGTCCAATATAACTGAACCATCTCCTTGCATAAGTATCTCCTCTCTGTCATTTAAAAAGGGGTCACAGTGCTTGCCAGTCTTCTTGTGTGCGAGTCTGGACTTTCTGCTACCTTTTGCTCTTTTGTCAGTTGAATTAAGTCTAATGCAAAATTTAAGTCTTGCCTGTGTGAGCCAATGCTATTTAAATAAAAAGAGACCTATTCATTGTATATAGAATTTAAGCTTCAGATACAAAGTCTGAAGGCTGCATCTGTCTGTCATCCTTATGTAGAAAGAACAAGAGGTGCAATGATGAGCTTCTGTATGAATATATCCTGGAGTAATACATGTGCCCAGCAGAACACCCACACACAATCTTCAGAGTTTGATCCTACACCAGTCACGCTTCATGGCCAAACATATTGCTTTTTAATAGTCCTTCTCTTCAGCAGCATTTAAGTCATCTGCAAAAATGTCTTGGCTACAAGCATTCACAGATTTTTTTCACTTCAGCAGTTACAAGACAGAAAATGGAATAAAGGGATGCTGTGAAAGGTGGCTCAAACTCTCTCAGGAACATCCTAAAGAAGCACTGCTATGCCCCAAACAACCAATTTGTTCTTTGTATGCATAACGCAAACGACCAAAAGTGCAACATGAACCAGCCTCAGCAAGGTGAAAGCAGCTGACCTTTTCTCTTTGACACACACTTCTACAACCTAGATCAGGCAGGTTTTATATGCCTGTGTGCACTGGTGGTCGAGGATAAATTTTTCTAAGTTTAGGATGCTTCAGATTACTCTCATCAAAGAGAATTCTTGGGAGGCATGTGGGGTTTTAACAATGCCATCAAAAAGAATCCCATTTGTTAGGTAATTTTAAAAACACCTGGTTTTAAAAACGATGAAATTTTATGCACGTTGTGCTTGAAGAAGAGGCTGTTGATTCTAAAAGAGACGGGAGAAGAGATTTTCACCATATCTGTCAAAAATCAAGATAGCAAAATTTAAGCCTAAAACAGTGCAGCTCTTTTTAAATTCATTTCATATTGCACTCTCATCCATCTCTAAGTAATATTGTTTTGCTGTTCTCTCTGCTTTCTATATAATTTTTCATCCTAGCTTTGTTTATTTGTTTGTTTTCCAGATGAGATTTTTCTCTTTTCTGCTTCATTATCCCTAGCACTCTTAAGTGCAGCATAAAAGGCAGAATTTGAGTCTAATTTTCAAACCCATTGTGGGAAAGTAATTAAGCAAAGTATGTTTCTACATTCCTAACAGCATAACTCTACAAGCATTAACAACACGCTGATGTTGAAGGCTGACACTTATGTATAATAGGAGAAAGCAAGTCATCACAAAACCTTGTCTCTGAAGCACAGCACTAGCAAAGTCAGACCTTAAGGGCAAGCTAAGCTTCAAAGAAAACAAGCAGATCAATACTGTACAAAATTGATCAATGCTGTAAATATACTCCTTTGGAAAGTTTTCTTTACCCTCTAAGCTTAAGTGTGAGTGGGTGATTGAGGGTGGTTGACTTCTGCCAAAACAAAAAAAAGCAAACAAAAAACCCCATAACAACAACAAAAAAACCCAAACAAAAACCCAACACACAAAAACCCCCAAACAAACAAACAAAAAAGCCCAAAAAACCACCAAACCAACCAACCAAAAACCACCAAAAAGGATGTGTTCTTTCTATGAAGATGGATCCTGGGGAGTGTAAGCCCCTGGAGACTCATGCAGGTTTACTCCAGTCATCAGTAGAAAGAGGTACCCAATACATTTACCAAGATAAAGGTCTTTAAGTTATTAATCAGTCTTAGATTCTCACTTAAATAATAAAGAACAAGGACACTGAGCACACCATCACCATGACGTGTTAGACATGCTTTACTATAGAGTTTAACTACTATCTACAGCAACTAGCATTTCTATGGAGATTGTCTGTGGTAGTCTGGGAGTAAAGTTCATTAATTTTTATAAGCATCCAAGAATTTGGAGAATGCTCACAAAACTCCTAATAAACATATAGTGTCTGAAATCATATGTAATGTTATGCATATTAGCAGATGTGTGTATATATATATACATATATATACAAACACACAGGTTTATACCTGTCTACACTCATATAGAGAGTTGCTGGACATAATTGTGACAGGTAATACATTAATACTGCATCCTGGTTATATTAGTTAATTATAATTAATTGCTATAAATGCTTCTATCTTCCCTATTGTTTCGAAATGAAGTCTGGAAAACCTATACCATAAATAAGAACACACAGGCTGAATTCTCTGGTAGGAAAAACAATGTAAGTGTGGGTCTTCAATATCAGCATGTTGCTAATGCTTGTAGAGTTAAGCTGTTAGGAATTTAGAACCACACTTTGCTTAATTACTTTCCCCCTATAACTCAATTAATTTTTATGAGTATGCAGCATGCAGAAATTTGAGAAGTTGTATATGTGAAAGATTTTGGGTTGTTGTCTTTTGGAAAACTCATTTTTATTTTGACTTCCTAACAAGTGGTTGATTTCCACTTCATAGAAGTATGTTATTTCTGTACAAAAGTTCTGTGTAGATACTTTTTCACAGCAATCCTTGAATGGCTGGTTCTTTCATGGGAGAAATGAAAAAAGCTATCCAAACATTCATGCAAACATTTCTGGAAACAGTTGTGCCATTATTAATCTCTGATTTTGGTGAAAGAACCTCTTCTATCCAGGAACATTCTTTGGAATCAAATTTAATTTGCATAAATTTGAAGAATGGGATCAAGAGTTAAGCAAAATAATTAGGCTGGTTTTATTTTCTGAAATACTGATATTCCATCAGCATAATCAAGTATTAGCCAAGAATGTCCATGGATACCTCAGTGTCTTCAGAAGGACTTGTTCTTATGTATGTTCATATTTGTGGTCTAGGTTTTCTAGACTTCATTTATAAACAATAGGGAAGAAAGAAACATTTATAGTATATTTAGTGGTCATGATGGTTGGGTTACTGTTCGACTTGATGATCCTAAAGGTCTTTTCCGGCCTTAGTGATTCTATGATTCTCTATGGCTCTAAGCTAGTTGTGTAAGCTAATATTTTTTATGCTTTGCACAGTGTAGTATATTAATTCTACAGGTTTGTAACACTATAATACACTAGTCCTAAAGGGTTCAGTTGCAAAAGTTGAGACCATGCATTGCAATACCTTTTATAAAGAGCAGCTGGTGTCTGGAACAGGGTAAAGTTGGTAGATCAGGCAACGACAGAAACACATTTTGCTGGAAGATTACTGCTAGCAGTGACAGAATTCTATGTCCAAACATGACGATGCAATTGGCAGAGTTGCACATAACGCATCTATTCATATTACAGAGTCATGGAATCATAGAATACCAGGTTGGAAGGGACCTCAAGGTACAACTTTTTTGGGTGAAAGTACAGTCTAGACAATATGGCCCAGAATCTTGCCCAACTGTATCTTAAAAGTGTCCAGTGTTTGGAAATCCACCAGTATGTAACCTCTGATCAGAAGATTCTCCTTTATTTGAAAAAAAAAAAAATAAAATAAAAAGGGTAGAAAATCTCCCTAGATACTGATAGGCAGCTTGTTGGCTGAGTTTTGCAGTAGAAAAGACTACATTTAATCAGTTCTGCCCTCATTACTGCATTCAGTGAAAATTATTATAGCTGGCTGCAGGGGACAAGAGGATAATTTGTCCAGCCAAGAAAAGAAATTAAACACTGAAACCCCCAAAATGATAACACTGCAATATGATTGTTTAAGAAGATTAACCATCAGGACAGAAAAATTTAGTGGGACTGAAAAGAAGCAAAAGGAACCGCCAAGGAGTAGAAAGAAAAAAAAATTACTGGGGTTTATGTACCATTTCACAGTTCTGAGATCAAATCCTTGGTAGAAATACCTATTACAAACTTGCATGTATATTTTCTTATAATTCTCCATATGCTTTATACTCCTTTATGTTAACACTTACACACGCTGTTCGTCACTCCATTAAAAAAGGCATTTACAAAACAGATATTGTTTGTACCACTTGCCAAGATGAAACGCCTGAAGCACTGCATTCCATTTGGTAGGCAGATAATAGTGTGTTTTAATTTTTTACCTGAGATAAACTGCCCAACGATTTGAAATGCCATTGGGATCGATCTATTTCTGAAATGTGCTTTTAAAACAGGGTCATTTAAGAAGAGCCATGCCAGATAAACTCAAAGATTTCTGATATAATTACATTATTAAATCATAAAAGTTGTCTTTGCATTCTTGTATGGATCTTGGCAAAATGAAGTCATTTCAGAGTTAAGGTTGAAACTAATTTTAAAATCTTATAGTACTACACTTTCATCTTAAGACAGCTTCAAGAGTCCTTGGTTCTTAGATATCTACAAGGGCAAAAATACAAGGGCTAAATAGGAAAAAGAATGTCTTAAGGGATTAAGGTGGATAATAAGATTTTTTTTTAAAGGAAGTATTCATGTACATAAGTGTAAAATGCAGGTATATAGCTGGGCAGCAAACCCAGATGACCTACCAGTAGTGGTTGCTTTAAGCTGTACAAATCAGATCCAGATGCCATATGCCCCAAAGTTTAAGAGTCTTCAGATATTATTTCTGGAGTCAGTTTCATCAGTAGTACCAGATGAGCTAAATGACAGATGGCCTGAGATAGGGATTGTAACTGAGGCCAGATAAGAAAGTATTTCTTTAAGGAATATTATGTGGAAGAAATAGAGGAGTGACAAAAAGGAAAAATGTTGCTAAGTTACTCTGAAGGGTGTTGAAGTAGTTTTTTCTTTGCAATAAACACTGTTATTGCAAAAATATGTGTCATGAATCATTTGGTCTGTTGAAAATGCTTTTATTTCCTTCTTGGTATGGTGTATCGATCACCTGCTGCTAAACACCACCTAACCACTCTGTATTCAGTAAAGGATAATGCCTCCATGCTCATGGAATGACAGACATGCCTCCCAGGCAGGACTAGCCACTCAGCCTACTTCTATCCCTGTGACTTCCCATTATTAATTGCAATTGCCCATTAGAATAGTAATTAGAGTATTGCAATAATCTGAGTGGCCATCTCCAAAGCTTGCCTCATTTTCACAGATTTCCTTATACACCACTTCAGTAACAGTCACAGAAGCTGCCTATTGAACATGCTCAGGAAGTTAGGGTCTCACAGTGACAGAAAAACTGTGCTAAGGGCTGTGCCATGCACTTGCAATCAGTTACAGCATGAGTTCTTTCAACTAGACTCTTCCAGTTCTCAAGGCTGTTGGATCATTCTACTCTAACTACCTCTCTTGGCAATGATGTCTCTGTACCTGCATGATGTGCACCTAGAGCAGTTTCTGATGAGGTACTTACGTTACAGATGTTATGTTGCCTACTTACTTATTTCTGTGTGATTTGTCAACATACTCATTTCTTTTCTAGGAGTAATTTGATTATTCAAATACTAATTTACTCTGATATTTCTCTTTCTGACCAAGTCATGATACCAGGAGTTGCTCACTGATCCTTCAAGGCAATGCTCTCACTTCTGTTCTTTAGGCAATCAGAGATTTTTTTCCCATGAAACATATCCCTTCCTTGCCCCTAATTTAACTCTAGCTGTAAGGCATGAATTACCTCAAAGCTCATGACCTTGAGTGGATAGAGTTCTTCTGGGTTCCATGTGGGTATCTTTGGACTAGATTTATTTTACAGTCCTGGTTAAGATTCCTTATTGTCTGTTCATCACACATCTAAGATAAAGAGAAATTTCCCAGAGGCTGCACTACTTGTGCTCTCGCAGTGTGATGATGGAGCTGTAAGCTTTAGGCAGAAGGTAAAGCAGAACAGTATAAGATCTGGAATACCGCAAGAGCTTCAGCACAAGCACTACCAGTATGACTCCTAAGAGTCCTTCTCATTCGATGCATTAGAGCTGTCTGCAGAGCTACCTAATGACAGAGCGAAGTTGAGCATGTCAACCTGTGCATAGTCTATAACAGGCTGTAAAACAGTAGTTGAAATGTGTAATGCAGGATGAATTCAGGTGATCTTCTGCTTAGTACTTTTTTCTATTCTATTTTCCATATTTGTGTAGGCAGTTATCTCAAGGTTATAACCCAAAACGTCATTATGGCTGAAACAATGACAGACTTCCTGATTCTGTGCTCAAGCCTAGATAAATGTCTTTGGTTACTTCACTATTGTATATTTAGTTTTGCCAGAAAAAAAAACCTCAAGAAACTCAGAAGAAAAGACACTGAAAAATAAAAGACATGATCCCTAATGGCATAACTAAAGAAGCAAAATGTTCTGTGATGTGGGTTATCTTCAAGCATCCTCTGTATATTTTGACATAAATTGTATCATAGGACAAAATAATGAAAAGCTGAATAAAACCAAGTTGTGTTCTGAATCAGTTAAAAAAAAAAAGGGAGTCATTACAGACATTAATGAGGATAAAGAGAAAAAAAACACCAACACCACTAAGTGACAAGAAAGTTTTTAATTCTCAAATGTCTGCAAACAACCAACAAATTCATTCAACCTTTGAAAATGTTCGCTAGTGTGTCTGAGAAAAATGAACTGAGATTCAAACACCCAGTAGGAGGAAATAGCATATTTGAAGACCAGTAAAGCATAACATTCTTTAGGGAGACAGTGAACAGCAAAATAGATACTGCCATCTAATCTAATATACCAAAAAAAGACTATACAGTTTGAGACTAGATTTGTAAGCACATAAAATGCCTTGATCGTGTTTCAATATGGTTTATGTGTCACTCCTTGTCATTCTTAGGCAAGGTGACAGTCCTGGTTCATAATGAGCAGAAGGAAGTAAAATACTTGATTAAATGCAACCTGTTATAATATGTATTTCATAACAGATGTACAAAAGATGGAATAACATAAAATGATACAATTTTATATAAAGTAATATATTCATACATGCAATAAAAATTATATCCAGCAGGACAATAAATCATATACAGTTATATTTTAATGCTGTATAATAACTCTCATGACAACTACTCAAGCTAGAAAGGCGCTTGTTTAGAGGACTGTTTGTGCTGAAGTAGTTCATCAAATTATTTTTTTCAATGCTCTCAAGAATTTTGCTGCATCATTTTGTAATTTTAAATAATCTATATTTGGTGGAACACTAAGCAATTTCAGATACCATTAATAAGAAAGACACAAGCCTTGCCAGGAAAAAAAAATAGTTCCAGTTCCAGACATAATTACTGGAGAAGTTAGAATGTAGACTAGTAAGTATGTGGAAAACAACTGTGTAAATTATTGATATTTTGTTTCACTGTATTTAGAGTGATTTTGAGGAGAAGTCCTAACTTGTGACCTTAAGGAAACTGAAAACTCAAATGGGAAAATTAATGCAAACCTTGTTTCTATTAAGGTTGAGAGTATGTTTAGAAAAGGGACAGCAATTGCTGCTCAATAGCTGCCACTTCAGAAAGATGTGGGGAATAACTTGGATGCATTTAAGCTGTTAGATAAGACATTTGCACATTGATATGTACTTTTAGATTAATATCTGATACGTTTTGTGAAGTGCTCCTTTTTGTCACTATATTTACTACAGGTAATCCCAAGTATGTAACAGAGCTGAAAACACGATTTAGCAAGCAAGTATGGTTAATGAGGGTGGTCTCCCCATCCCAGAGGGACCAGTCCTGCCTTCTCTCCAGCAGTGAGTACAGTTTCAGCATTGCCTGAGAGAGAAGGCACATGTCAGCCCCTGCAAAAAGATGCCAGATGGATGACTGGCCAATGGTACAGCTCTTTGTGGAGAATATGACTCAGTCATATAGTCAAAAAGTTTCCCAGAGAGGTAAAATAAATTGTGCTGAGGAGGAACACTACCCATAAAAAATTACTGCAAAGGAAGTTTAGAAAACTAGTTTATATTAGAAACTCAAACTTCAACAAGTGTAAGTAGAAGTAAATTAATCATATTCTAAGAATATTCCCAAGCTAAATAGTATTTGCTCCAGAACATAGTAATTATGTATTTTATTTAAGCAAAAGTTTTAATATGTATCCATCTCTTTTGGAGCAAACAATAAAGTACAAAGGAAAATGCAGAATTATTTTTTTTTAACAGACATGGGTGGAAAATTGTGCAAGTTTAATAAGGGGCCTGCCAGACACTGAAAATACATATTTTCACAAAAGAAGATGTGGTTTTGCTATGAAATCAGGTACTATCAAGTTGTATGGCTTAACTTGGTGCATTACATTCAGTATTGTCTGTTTGAACCACCAATGATATGTTATAAGGATGGAGAAGGGAGGGGAGGCAGGGGAAAAAAAAAAATCTTCTGTCATGGAAGTCTATGTCAGAAGAGCTTCTAAACTCAGGTCAGAAAAACGGAACAAAATACTTGCATGGCTAAACATCCAACAATATGTGGCCAATTGAGTGACCTGGAGAGAGGCTTAATTACCTGATAAACTGCCTTGTAAGAAAATACAACAGCATAAACTTTATAAAGGCAATACAAAATTACCTATCTGTAGAATGATATTGAGTGTTGACCATGCTGGCTGTGATCTTGAAAAGCATTCAAGCATATAATTGATTTTAATCATACAGGTCCCATTCTTGTTTAACATGGCTCGAGACTCACTTGCGTGTCTTCCAATACTTTACGGAATCAAAATCTTAAGTAAGATCTCTCAGTAAATGGCAGTAATGATATTGCTTGGTTTTGTTTACATTAAAATGAACAATTGTGGCAATAAATCAAACTCAACATTAAACTTTCATAAAATGCAATTGCTTTCAGATGCCATCCAGAAAACTCCAGGGAAGCGTCAAGCTAGCATTTGGGATAGAACTGCATGGCAACTCAAGGCTCTCAGGTTGTCAGTGTGTGCTATGTCTGGTAAATCATTCAAAACCAAATAAATTATTGAAGTCTTAGGGAACTGTCTTTAAATATCTCATCTTTTCTTTTTCTGAATATTTTGGTAAATGCCAGTTTAAATAATTATGTATTTGAAACTTCATTTGTTAACCTCAGTGTAGATTTTAATCAATTTTTCTTCCCCTTTTTTTTCTTCCTTTTTTTTTTTGGTCTACATCCTCAGACATCTTATCCATCATGGGTAGAGTGAGTCCCATCTACGAGACTCATAATCAAAAATTGGTAGCATCAGTTTCACACTTACTTTCAAATGCTTTTTTACATCTCAGGGAAAATGGAAGTGGGATAATCACAAGTTCAAAGTCCTCTTCTTCTAACACAGTTCCTTGGGAAAAAAAAAGAAAGAAAAACCCCTCATGTTTTAAAGGTTACCCTCTTGATTGCTGAATGTATGAATGCATGCATTTACTGATTTTCTTTTCTCTTTTTCTACTTTTTTTTTCTTTTTCTCCTATTTTCAGTCCAGCATATGACATAGCATGTCAAGTGCTTTCATCTAAAAAAGGAGAAGAAAGGGCACACATAGAAGTCTATGCATTTTCAGCAATAATGAAACAACATACTTAGAAAAAGACAAAAGGTTTGAAAATGCCAGAAAATGCTATTGCTTTTATTTTTCAAAGGTACAAATTTGTGTTCAAAAAAGCCCCAACATTTTTCCTGAGATTCACAGCTGTCTTTCTCTACTTTGAAAAATGGCTAATGGAGAAGACTGTTACTTCCATCTGAAGAATGGTTAGACATATTTAAACAACAAAGTAGGCATACTTCAATGAAAAAGTCTATCAAAAGGCATGTAGTGAATAACAAAAGTCTTGAGATCAGGTAATGCAACTTGTTTCAGAACATTCTAAGGCATTGATGTGTGGCAATTCTTATTCACTTTGTTATTTTAGATATTATGAAAATCATATGCTATTCCATAAGCTATTTATGATTACTTGTGAATTATACATTGCCACAGAACTAGCAAATAGGTATTGCTATGTGGACTAATTACAAACCCATTTATCAGGTAGGTTTGCTCCACTCTGTTCATGTCTTCATATATAGGGCTTTTCATTAAATTCCTCTCTCAGATTCCCCTTAACCTTTTTGAACATCACAGCGAGGTGGACATAACTGAGTAGCTGTTTCAGCCTAACCTTCACATTCAGATGCTCTGGGTGAGGAAGTAGATATTTTCTATTATTTCAGCACTCAGTCCTTTCAGTCTCCTTATTCTTTTCTTAATCAGTCCTCGCTCTGTGAAGTATTCAAGTAAAAGTAAGATGTCATTTATTACGTGCTTCCTTTGTGCAAAAATGAGGAAACTTCAAGCACTAAAGATTAATCTTCCTTCTTTATTTTCTAGTGAATTCAAATCAGCACCTTTAAAGGCAGGTTTCAGATAATTTTGAAGACAATTTGTTCTGATTACCATGCAACAAAATATGTCTCTGGCATTGTTCCTACATGCCCTCATTGAGTTCAGTTACATATTTTCATGTCATTAACATTTGACCAATTTTCTCAAAAAAAAAAAAAAATATCAAACCCTAGCAACAATTTCTGCCCATTACTTTTCTTGTAATACCTATATACTCAGGACTCCTCTTTTCATTAGCAGAAAGGGCATTTTCCTCATGTTCATACCTTTGACCATCAACCTTGTTAAAAACTCCTTCCTCATTACTTTTAAATCCATTGAGCATCACCGATGTGCATAGAGAGTTCTAGGAAAAAGAATTTCATAAGTTTAGTGTACTGGACATCAGTCTGTATCATTTGTCTATGCATGACACCCCAGAGCCTACTTTCAGCAGCAGCTTGAAGTAACACTAGGTTCTATGTAATGTTAAATTGCAACCCCAAGCCCATGCTTCAGAGTTCCTCTAAGAAGCAACCAAGAGAATGAAAATGAGTGGAACCACCTCTGCTCAGCTGACGCCAACAGAGGTCCCCAGGCAGCCATTCAGAGAACTCTGAAAACTTTTCTTGGATACTTTTCTCTTTTATATATATATATATTTTTTTTTTAAATCTAACTTTCTTTCAGCTCCTATGCCTAGTTTGCCACACTGACACATTAAAGGATGTCAAGACACTTGAGCGTGTCCAGAGAAGGGCTGAAGAGGGCTGGTGAGAGACCTTGAGCACAGGCCTTATGAGGAGAGGCTGAGGGAGCTGGGATTGTTTAGCCTGGAGAAGAGAAGGCTCAGCCTCATTGCTCTCTACAACTACCTGAAGGGTGGTTGTAGCCAGGAAGGGGTTGGCCTCTTCTCTCTATCAACCAGCACCAGAACAAGGGGACACAGTCTCAAGCTGCACCAGGGGAAGTTTAGGCTCGAGGTGAGGAGAAAGTTCTTCACCGAGAGAGTCATTCGTCATTGGAATGGACTGCCCAGGGAGGTGGTGGAGTCACCATCCCTGGAGGTTTAAGAGGGGATTGGATGTGGCACTTGGTGCCATGGTCTAGTCATGAGGTCTGTGGTTACAGGTTGGACTCGATGATCTTCGAGGTCTCTTCCAACCTTAGTGATACTGTCATGCTGTAATTCCTGTACTGCTTCACAGAGGAGAAAATGTATACGTCTGAAAAATCAACAATAAGTACGCACTTTATCATAACAGATCATTCAGCTTTTAATGCTACAGCATCAGTTATATTAGCCTTTATTTAGAGTCATGCTAATTAAAATATTGAGAATATGTATTAATACTAGCTCAAGTAACCAAAAATAGTCTGCAAATCATATTCTTTGCTGAAAATAATAATTCCATAATGAGGAATGTTAGCTTGCAAATCAAAAATGATGGTTCTGTTATTAGTTTAGATGAAAGAAGAAATCAGTCTTCATTTTAAAAGGTAAATAATACCAGTCAGGTAATTTTAATGTTTTTTATACCTCTAATCCAATTCCCAAGGACCTCATCTTTCTTTTATTCGTATCACTTAGAGCTGCTCAGAGAACAGAAGATGGTTATTTTGTCCTGAAAGCTATTATGTCTCACAGAAAATAACAATCTATTAGACAATCCCAATACTTTTTGAGAAGATTTATAAGATTTATTCACTAAGGATTTGATAAGATAATTCATGCTTTGAATTTTTTATCTTTATCACCTTTTTATGTACAGTTATTATGCTTTCTTAAGGCAGTATCCTTATTTAACAAAGAATAAAAACACTTCTGGCATGGGTATTACTTAACAATCCTTAAAACAACTTTAAAATACTATGTATGTGATTAAAAGTGTTCAAGAATTTTCCTGTGACACAGGCTGAACATAGTCTCTTCATAATTCTGCACTGAAGAAATGGAGGCAGAATTAAAATCTTAGCATATCTTATTCACAGTATCACACAGTATCACAGTATCACCAAGGTTGGAAGAGACCTCGAAGATCATTGAGTCTAACCTGTCACCACAGACCCCATGACTAGACCATGGCACCAAGTGCCATGTCCAATCCCCTCTTGAACACCTCCAGGGATGGTGACTCCACCACCTCCCTGGGCAGCCCATTCCAATGGCGAATGACTCTCTCAGTGAAGAACTTTCTCCTCACTTCGAGCCTAAACTTCCCCTGGCACAGCTTTCATATGTTTCATGAAAGAATTGAGCCCTGTTTTCATGTGGCCTTTATGTGGCGGTGTTTTTTTAAACCCATCTGAGATGTTTAGACATCCCAGAATGTGATTACATGACAGTTAATCAGCTTTATAAGCATCATCTTTGTGTGTCCTTTTGATTTTTGTGTTTCCTCCTAGCTAGTAGCTGTTTTCAGACCATTTCCCTTAAATAATGAGCACAGAAACAAAAATTTTTGTTAAGGATTCTTCTTTTATTTATTTTCCTTAGTCTTAGGCTTTCTGGTAGCATAGATTAAAAGTGGTAATCTAATTTATGGTGTTTCTACACGCTCACAGGGAAGACAACTGTAATAGGATATTAATGTTTTCCTCACATGCAAATGCAGTGAAAGAAAGTTGATTTTCTTTCTTTATGCCCTTTTTTTCCCCCTCTATAGGCTGTAGGAGGAAAGATATTTGATACTATAGTTTTGTATGATTCAGAGCTATGATTCACCTGGAACTGAGCTCTTTAAAAAGTTTATTATTCATGAGACTGTTTATATACCTAGTGAAATCTCTAGGTTTGAGTTACAAATAAAAAAGCTTTAGGATGGATCCCAGGGATTTTTTCTTTACATCTTTATCTTTGTTTCAGAACTAAAAAAGAGTGGTATTTATTTGTTTTAGTTTTTGCTTATGCTACTATTTTCCATAACAATCATTGCTGTGGCAGGATGCTGAAACAATTATTGTTGAAGAAAAAGAAAGCACACAATATATATTAACACATAAAAAACAACAAAATGTTGCAATTAGAAAAAGACCAGGCAATAAAATCCATTCTTGTTGCCTCTTTCAGTAAATGTATGTGCAGTTTACTTTTTGTTCCTCAGGAGAAGCTAGTCACTAATCTTAATTACATTCCTTAAAAAGATTGTTATGGAAAAGCAGAGTGTATTAAATGAAGCAGACTATCACACTCTTTCATAGGAACAAAGAAGGATTATCCACAGTTCATCACAATGTTCTTCTCTATACCACATTATGTTGTAATGATTAAAACAAATTTCAGTACGTGCTTGATAGAACCTTAGAGGTCGTGTTAAGGGTAACAAGAGGCAAAAAAACCTGATAGCCAGATTAAGATGAAACATAATCCCATACATCAAGCACTGAAATGAGATCTGGAAGACTGCTTCTCTATGTCTTTTGTTCTTCTGTGCAAAACTGTGTGTGAAAGCAAAATCATCAGTTCCCATTTTGTTTGTTTTCTTTGATGTAAAAGCCATTTGCACCTAAAATCTTATCAAGGACTGTGTAAGTATCAGGCACCACATTTATAGAATTCTCCATACTTTTCATTATAAAATGTGAGCTACTTGTATATTCTCCTCTTCGGAAGGTTTTTAGCAAGATCTCATTTGGCTTGATTACACAGGCCATGTTGCTAGCTAATTGTGGTAGTTTTAGGCTATGCCTTTAAAAAAATTTCACAGATCTTGAACAGAAAGTAGTAAAATGTAAATCAATCACTACTGGGTGTAAAAAAGAATATAATGATAGTTCTAAACAATCCAGTTGGAAAGAGAACAGACTTAAGCTAGTAATGTAAACAATTTCTCGCTCTTCTCTCTTCTTCAAGATGGGAGATACTAATTGGCTTTACTGACTTTGGCTGCATCACTTTCATTGTGACTGATATTAACTTCTCTGCTCTGTCTCTTGTCCCTTTTATGTCCTTGTGCTGTTTATTAATTGGAAGTACCTGTAACTATTGTAAATATTGTATATTCTGTATATATTCCTTGCATTCCATTGTGGATTGTACTTTTGCTTGTAAATACAGCTTTCATTTCCTTCCAGCTGAGGTGGTCTGGCAAACTTCATGTTGGGGGCAGTGTTCAACCCACCACACTAATAAAATGACATCACTTCTTAAAACTGAATTCATAGGAATCCTGTATAAATTCTTTCATTGTCTGAGTGTAGCTGAGGCTGAGATATCCCTGTTTCATTATATGATACATCACAGCAGAGGGAAGCAGCCCTCTATGGATAAACTCCATTGAAAAGAGTTTGTTTCCTAGCCCCTGGTCTAACCAACTTTTGAACAGACAAATGAGAGTAGGATGGGGAAGGACTGGAAGACTTTAGCACATGAGGAAGATACATGGGTAACAGAGGCCCATTCCTTCCTGCAGCTCACTTCATCCTGCCTCAGGGCACCTGGGAACAGTTATAAATTCTGGGAAGCTCCCAGATAATGATACAAGTGAAAATCCTGCAGTTTATTTCCCTGTACCTTGAAGGCAGCCCCGGCTGATGGTGAGCACTATAGTCTGTAGAGAAGTTACGGCAAGATCTGAAAACACTACTGGAGGCAGAATACAAGGAATGAAGGTCTTAATATAGCACCATGTTTGCTGGTATTACTGTGAAACTTCATCCTTACTTTTTTTTTCTCCAAACAGAACAATCTTAGAGAGTTCATGCACTCTGGCTGCATACAGATTCCAGATATTTTTCCTTCTGGGAAATATCCAAACTAATGAAGAAGTTCTTTGTTTTGTGTTCTGTGAGTCGGTATCTACTTTTTAACATGTTAAATCACTATTTTATCACCAACACGTAGCTGATAAAAAGTAGCAGCATTTCCTTTCTCTTTGGCCACAATGATATATTTTAATTATTATTATTTTGGAAGTCTAGTGCTGCAGCAAACATCCAGAACCTTCTGGTAATGCAGACATCCAGTTACTGTGAATTCTTTCAAATCATCTCACCAAGACCTACTTTAAGATTTAGAACTATGACTCTACCACAAAAATATTTTTTAATTCTATGTGTTTATTCACAATGACATTGAAAGCCATGGGAAAAATAATGAAATGTCTTTGACTATATACATTCAGAAAATTTACTATTTTGTCAGTGAGTTATCTTCATCACATCTGTGAGCGGGTATAAAACAGACAAGCATGAATGGAGAATGCCTGTCATTTCCAAGCAATGTGGTCATAATTCAGGAGAGAATTCTCTTGTAAAATTAACTAAAGCTCCAAAATTGTCCTGTGATGTATACAGACAAACCTTCAATTTGATATGACTGAAGGTAGTCTGGGATCTAGTCAGGAGCCACATATTTTGATTTATTACATTTGGGGAATTCTTTGGAATTTAAAACAAAAATTGTTTTGTTTTTGAGCCTTGTTTGATTCTTTCTTTATTCAGAACAGATGAGGATGGTGAAACATTGAATTCTGCTTACTATTAATGAAAAATCCTTTTCAGTGTTAGGCAGAGGACTGAAAACAACATATATAATTTATTTTGAGGATATGGTATGTGAGGTCTGTGAGTTGTTCAGGAGACTAATATCTCCCCTGGGAAACTGCCTTCAGGGATACTGGAAGTGAACAGACCTGGCAGTTTTTTAAGGACATTTTTCCCAGAGTGTAATTCTTCATTACCATGTGTTAAAAATCATGCAAGGGTAGTAGGACACCAGGATGGCCAAGTGAAGAACTTTGGCTTAAAGTCTAAAAGGAAAGGTATGAAGTGGAACCAGGGATATGTAACCTAGAAAGAATACAGTGACACTGGCGAGATGTGTAAGGATGGAATCAGAAAAACGTAGGTACAGGAGGAGCTGACTATGGGAAGGGGTGTGAAGAATAATTAGAAAGGCTTCTACAGGTACTTTGGTAAAAAAGGATGACTAAAGAAAATCACCCTCCTCCTCCCCTCTCTCACACACACACACACACACACACATACCCCTTCCCCAGCCAATAAATTAGACAGATTAAACAGTGATTAACATGGAGAAAGCGGAGGTATTCAACTATATATATTTTTTCCCCCTCAGTGTTCTATAGTCGTTGCTCTTTCCGCATCTCTCAAACACTGGAACCTCAAGGCAGACACCAGAGCACTGTAGTGTATCCCATCCTACCATCCTAAGAGAATATCAGGTTTGAGACCACCTGAGGAACCTGAACACACAAAACTCTGTGAGACTTGACAAGATGCATCCAGGGTCCTGAAAGAATTGGCTGATGTAGTCACTCAGCCACTCTATCATATCTGTAAAATCTTGGCAGTTGGGCAAAGGTCCCAATCAATGACTGCAGAAAAGGGAAGGTCACATGCATTTTCCAAAAGGGTAATAATTCAGACCCTTTGAACTATCAACTAGTCAGCCTCAACTCCATGGCCAGTAAGATTGTGGATCAGATCCTTCTGGAAGGCATCAAAATACATGGAAGACAGGGAAATATTTAGGCACAGCCACCAAGGGCAAAATGTACGTGACTAGTTCTGAGGTCTTCTATGATGAAGTGACTACACCAGCGGACAAGAGAAGAGCTACTGGTGTCATCTACCTGGACTTCTGTAAGGCCTTTGGTATTGTCCTCCACAGCACCAAATTGGAGAGATATGTGCTTGATGGATGAACTGTTAGATGGATAAGGAACAGGCTGAATGGACATCTCCTAAGAGTTCTGGTCAATGGCTCCATGTAAAAATCAATGATGAGTGGCATTTCTCAAGGGCTTGTGCTAGAACTTTGATATCTTCATCAATGAGTGCACTCCTCAGCAAGTTTGCAGATCACACCATACTGAGTAATGTAGCTGATTTGCTTGAGGGACCTTGACATGCAAGCAACTGTGTGGTATTTAGCTGATGGTTGGGATTAAACCATAAAAGTCTATCTGAACTTCATGGAGTTCAATCAGAACAAGTGCAAAGTCATGTGCCTGGGTTGAGGTATTCCACAGCATCAATACAGACTGGAAGATAAACAGATTGGAAGTAGCCCTACAGAGAAGGACTTGTGGATACCCTGAATAACCATTTTAGGATTAATCTTGGCTCTTGAGCTACTACTCTAGGTTGGCATAAAATGTATTTCACCAGCAAATATAAAGATCTTACTCAAAACAAGCTAAGTCAGTGGCAAACATTTCACTTACTTCATCTGGCTCATTACCTGAGCAACTGGCTATCAAACAAAAAACAAAACAAAACTGCAAAAAAACACCAGCCAACCAAAAAAACCCCAGAAAACAACCACCCAAACAAACAAAACACAAACAAACAAGCAAACAAACCCCCACAAAACTTAAAAAAATCTTTGTGGATGCTGAGCTCTCATATTTTAGCTATATTTCATCTCTATTGACCAGGATCTCTTCAGCCAGTGGTAGAATCATAGATTCATAGAATTGGAAGGGACCTCAAGGATCATCTAGTTCCAACCCCCTTGCCATGGGCAGGGACACCTTACACTACATCAAGGTTGCTCACAGCCACATCCAGCCTGACCTTAAAAGCTTCCAGTGATGGGGCTTCTACCACCTCCCTGGGCAACCCATTCCAGGGAATATAGAACCAAGTTGCAGAATGTCTCCTTTTTGGATTGAAAACTTAATGGGAAGTCTACATCATCATTGAGCCCAGCATGGCCTCAGGCAATGGTACTTACCTTGTAAGACTCACTGCCTGTTTCTGTTGCTTTCACAGGAAAGATAAGCACTGTGACATAGAGAAACATATATAATGGAATGGACTTTACCTTGTAAAGTTGAAGTTAAGTAACATGATTCTGAAAAATAAGATTGTCTTTGGATAAATTACTTTGTTGAATAGGAAGCTTCCACCATAAGTACACAGAAATATTCTATGGGTTTCCCATAATAATCTCAATTTTTAATACCCAATACAGTTCTATAAAGTCACCTATATCTATGCTATCAGAAATATCTTCTGCTCAGCAGACAACGGATAAGAAATACATAAGTACTGGGACCAGTCTTGTTCAACATCTTTGTGGGTGCCATGGACAGTTCCATTGAGTGCACCCTCAGCAAGTTTGCTGATGACACCAAACTGTGTGGTGCAGCAGACACGCTGGAGGGAAGGGATGCCATCCAGAGGAACCTTGACAGGCTGGAGAGGTGGGCACAAGCCAACCTCATGAGCTTCAACAAGACCAAGTGCAGGGTCCTGCATCTGGGTCGAGGCAATCCCAGGCACAAATCCAGGCTGGGCAGTGACTGGCTGGAGAGCAGCCCTGAGGAGGGAGACTTTGGGGTGCTGGTGGATGAGAAGTTCAACGTGAGCTCTCAATGTGCACTTGCAGCCCAGAAAGCCAATCAGATCTTGGGCTACATCAAGAGAAATGTGGCCAACAGGTCAAGGAAGGTGATTCTCCCCCTCTACTCAGCTCTGGTGAGACCCCACCTGGAGTACTGCGTCCAGTTCTGGAGCCCCTATTGCAAGAGGGATATGGAGGTGCTGGAAGGTGTCCAGAGAAGGGCCACGAGGATGAGCAGAGGGCTGGAGCACCTCTCCTATGAGGACAGACTGAAGGAGTTGGGGCTGTTCAGTCTGGAGAAGAGAAGGCTCGGAGGTGGCCTCATTGTGGCCTTCCAGTATCTGAAGGGGGCCTACAAGAAGGCTGGGGAGGGACTTCTCAGGCTATCAGGTAGTGATAGGACTAGGGGGAATGGAATGAAGCTGGAGGTGGGGAGATTCAGGCTAGATGTGAGGAGGAAGTTCTTCAGCATGGAGGTGGTTGAGGCCCTGTCCCTGGAGGTGTTTAAGACCAGGCTGGATGAGGCTCTGGCCAGCCTGATCTAGTGTGGGGTGTCCCTGCCCATGGCAGGGGGGTTGGAACTAGATGATCCTTGTGGTTCCAACCCTGACTGATACTATGATCCTATGATACCATGGTACTAAGTTATGCTGAGTGAACTACATTAAAGAATCAGCTAAATGACCATGAGTCTAATAGCTTCTCTAAATGTAGTATTTGCAAAAATGGATGTCATTATCTTGTGCAAGTCAAAACATAAAAGACAGAATACATAAACGGTGATATGATTCAGATGGCTTACAAGTGCAGTTCAAATAGTCTTTTTCATCTAAAACCAGCAGCCATATAGAATGGACAGACAAGAAGACATTAAAAAAAAAAAAAGTTAATTGGAAACTGTACTTCAAAATTGCCAACAAAAATTAAATACATTAATTTTTCACTGGCTTCAAGCTACTTTCGAATGCGAGATCAGCTTCCAGCAAATGTTATATGCACAATGTCCTTTGAGATGTACTGTCCAAATATTGCATATGACCAAGTGAGAAAATTTTGAGCATTTCATAAATAAAATAATACATTTCTATGCCATTTAGGCATGTGAGATGAAACAAGTTCATATCCCGTGGTGATGCTGAAAAAAAAAATCCATAAACTATATATAATTCAAGAATAGAACAGCAGGAATATCTAAAGCAGGATTTTCAAAAGAAAACAATTTGATATTTTCCTATATTTAAGACAAAGGAGGCATATGAAAAAGAGAAAGAAAAGGAAGAAGCTAACCTTCAGAAAATAAAAGAATGAATCAGTGTGACAGATGGGAACATTTAAAATGTGAGAGAACTTGTGGGGCATAAAATAAATTCATCTCCCATGTTGTAGGAATGTTGCAAAAAGGAAAAAGTTATTTGAAGCATTTATACTTTAAAAGCTTCTCTAGTAGAAGCAAGAAAGTTCAAGATGGCTGTATTTCAAGTTGTTAAACATATGCTGGGTGAACTTTGCAGCCTTAAAATAATGTTTCATAAACCAGAAAACTACTGGATAAGTTAGCTCCCATGTTCACAGCCCACCAAAACACCCACATCTTGATTTTCTAGCAGACACAGTGCTTACTGCTCCTGCTCTGATGGAAAGAAACAACAGGGGTTTAGTCAATTTCTTAATGACAAGACATTTGATAATGGTGGTTTAACAGCCAAGGAAGTTGTTAGGTTTTTTTAAGTGCTTCCAGAGGTTATTGTATTGTTTTTTTTCCCCCATTCTACTATTGTCTGTAGAAGTTTGTAGCAATGCTTGAAGAAAAATAGAACCACAATGCAATTGGAGTACCAATTATAACTTAAGTACAAAAGAATTGTGGTGATAACAAAGAAATAGAAAAAAAAAAAGAAAGTTTATTTGAATTACATTAGACTGCACTTTGGCTTTAATATTATGTAGTCAAAATATCTATGTCATGGGTTTTTATCAATTCACTGTGGATGCTAGTAGGAAAGTTATGTTGCAACAATATGCCATTATTTTAAAAAGTAAGCCTTACTGTAGAAAAGAAAACCTGGTATTTTGCAATTAGGTATATAAATATATAAAATGCTCTGGATAATATCTTAGTATTCTTGACAAATCACCTGGAAAGTGAATATATGGTAGAAAACCTCCATGAGGTTTCACCTCCAATGGGAGCTCTATGTCAGTGATCAAGGCAGAGCACAGGGAAAATCATGTGATGCTGGATCTCACAGTCATGGTACAGAACATTGAAAACAGAAAACTCCAGACTGTGAACATGAGTATAGGCAATACTGTCATCGCGATGGTACTGACTGCAGTTATTTCTCAGATACATAGTCCAGGGAGGTGGTTGAGGCCCCGTCCCTGGAGGTGTTTAAGACCAGGCTGATCTAGTGTGGGGTGTCCCTGCCCATGGCAGGGGGGTTGGAACTAGATGATCCTTTTGGTCCCTTCCAACCCTGACTGATTGTAGTGGGATGAGGCAGCCCCCCTCCCCACCACGGGCAAAAATAACAACTCAGACAAACGGATTGCAAAAGTGATGGAAAGTTTAAATGAAAAAGAGTGAATGTTTACAGAGACCCAGAAGCATCCCATCCCGACCTGGGGGAACATCCTAGACCCCCAGGGCTCCTTCTTCCCCCCTTCCCACTGCTAGGCTAGTTTCAGCTGGCCAGATCTGAGACTGCCCATCCCCCCGTGGCCTTGGGCCTAGCCAGGCCCATGGTTGGGAGACAACATCTCCCCCAGTTACCGGGCGACGGCAAGGAAGAAAGAGGAGGTGCCAGACCTTGCACTGGATCTTATAGCGGTGGTGCAGAGAATTATGGTAGAAATACCTAGTTTCCTGTGTCCACCCACTGGGCTGGACCTCTGGACACAGGAAGCACCTCATGTAGCTGAGGGCACCCAGCCCAAACTGCAACACTGATACTATGATACTATGATCATAGAAATCTAACATACTGGTCAATCATGGCTTCCCCTTGCTGAAGCTAGGATGACTGTTTCTGATTATTTCCTTGCACTTTCGTGACCCTGGGAATGCTTTTCAAGATTAACTGCACCTTCAGGTGTTCAAGAAGGGATTGGATGTGGCACTTGGTGCCATGGTCTAGTAGGCATGAGGTCTTGGGTGACAGGATGGACTTGATGATCTTTGAGGTCTTTTCCAACCTTGTTGATTCTATGATTCCATGAAATGTAAGAAAAGTACAGAAAGCTTTAATAAATCTTCCTTAATGGATGATGCAGATAAATCAGACAACTTCTGTTCATGTTGTATAAGCTGGGAAAAAACATAGGATGATGAGAAGTTAGGTATTTATTTTTAACAGGTTGCTGTGATACCAAAGTGTAGCTGTGCTGTACGTCTAGTATCTAAACAAGCTCGCTCAGGAGTTGCGTATATGTCACACCTTTGCGTTACGACATACAGGGTATGCGGGAGGACAGGGAGGGAGGAGGGAAACAGCCAAGAAAGTTTTGAAGAAAAAAAAAATGTGGAGAAGAAAATGGTGAAGGACAGAAAAAGTCATATAATGACAATGTTTAGCAGAGAAGTGAAGGAACACCAAAACAATTGAGAGATAAGTGATGGATAGTCCTGCATTACCATAGAAGAAAATCAGAAGGGGAGAAGTAATGGACAGAATTGTTAAGTGTTTAACACCCTAGGAAGGCTATTTTGATTGTCTGTAAATCATAGAACTTTCTAATAGCTTGCCATTCTCTTGATGAAACTTAAGATACTGATATCCTCTCTGCCCTGTAAGTTCTCACAGAGCCCATGATAGATACTGAAAAGGGAAGAAGGAAGAGGTAAGAAGGATCAGGAGGCATCAGTTTTTTCATGACTGGGAGAATGAGAGATCTTAGGACAGGGAGAGGGAAAACATACACAACATCTTATGAGAGGGAGACCTAGGAAAATCTATAGTAGGCTGATCCAGATTCCCAACATCAAAAGGCAAAAGGAAAAAAAAAAACAGCTGGAAGGAGATTTGGGATGAAGGTTCCAGAGAATGCTGAATAATCAGAAAACACAGGAGGAAAGTGTACACAGGGACGCTATAGGAGACAAGAAAAAATGGATAGTGAGATAGGTTAATGATAAAGCTCAAACAAACATAAGAATGGAAAGGATCCTATGAATAGGAAGGAAACATATAAGAAGCTACTGAGAAAGTAATAGACCAACAGCCAATATATATACCAAGCCTGGCTGGCAAGAGCAGCAGACTTTAGTCTCACCAGTGTGACTGGTTAATGATGCAGCTGTACAGCTTGTCTGCAGTTCTCTCTGGGAGAGTCTACTGATCACAGACTGTAATTGGAAAAGCTAGACTTCCTAACTATGTGTTTTACGTCTGGGAAGAAGTCTACTGCTCCGGAAATCATGAGGGGATTTGAAGTGAAAATGAAGGCCGTGACCCAGTTGCCATGGATTTTCAGAAACGGCTTTCAAAGTGCTCTTCCTTGGAATAAACAATGTTCTGTCTTCCTTCCCTGCAAACAAATAGAAAAACAAACATACAAACAAAAAAACAAACACACACAGACACACAAAAAAAAGATACAAAAATCAAAGTAGCAGTTCATTGATCAAATCAAAAGATACTCTGAAACCTAAGATAATGATTTTGATTCAGAGACATCGAAGAAGAAAATTGTATCGGTGTAATTTCAGCTTTGTACCTGGATAGTTATCTTTATGCTGAAACTTAAATAAAATTTACTGCCATGTCACTATTCATGTTGTGTTTGTGTTTCTTGCTTCCAGACAGTGCATTAGAGCACTGCAAGTATTATCTCCTTAAGTTCCAAAAAATTTGTTTGTTTTGTCATTGCAAACTGTGTGGCAGTTTAAGAGCTGAGCTGCTTGCCTTGAAAGTGATTACGTTTTGGAGTTAGTTATCCAGAAATTCTGCAATGAAAGACTTTTCCACATTAAAATATTGATTTGCTAAAATTCAAACGCTACAGAATGCTGCTATCTTTGGATTAAAAATAAAATAGCAAAGTCTCAGATAAGGCCCAGGATCTTTGTCTTAAAATACAACATAAAACAAAATCCTTTCCTTCTGAATTTCATTTTCCAGTCCTTTCCAAAATTTTTATATTTCATTCTAAACCTTCATAAAAGAAACATTTGAAGCTGAAGCCTACTTTCTGAAATAGCTTTAGTATTTTCATTTGGTTTTCTAGACTAAAAAATGCTATTTCCATCCAGAAAAGTGTCTTGGATCAGCTAGTAGGCTTTGTTTTATTTGTACAGCAAATATTTAATGTATTTGCCCAGTGCGTTGGTGTATTTACAAAAATTCTCACTTTATTATGCAGTATGAATAGAACTTTATTACCAAAAATTAGAGCCACAAATATTTATCTATAATATGATTCATTCTATATGTGGTTACACAATGCTAACGCTTTTTTATGCAAAAAGTAAAACTGAAGATGCAAAAGGAAAAACACTGAAATGCAAGAAAGAAAAACTTAAAGCAGCAGTCAGTAGCCACTGTCATATCTGCTAGTAGCAGTCCAGCTCTTAAAGACACTTGATTGAGAATAAATGAAAAGTGAGAATAATCACATACAACACTGGCAAGATTAAATTCTTTAAAAAATAAGCTTCATAGACTTTTAGCCAGGGAAAGGAAGATTTCTCCTGAACCTGAAGGATGCTTCAAACCTCACTGGTGGGACATGGGAAATAACATTTTGACCATTTTCTTCATTTTTTATTTAATAATTACTGGGCAATTATACAAAAGCTTGAATTGGCAACAATCTAGCAATTGTTATTGAAGTTCTAGGTGTGGGATAACTGCCAGCTTGCCATGTGACAGGGATGGAGATTAATTTAGTGTGCTTCACAAGAAAGGTTAACAGAGATATTTATGTTATCTCTGCAAATGAAGATCCACCAAGCTGGCCTGAAAGCAGCTGAAGATATGAAAACAAGATGGTCCTGTTTTGGCTAAAATTAATGAGACAAAGCTAAAGCCAAAGACAAAACCAAAACCACCACCACCAACACACACACACACACACAAAATCACACAAAAGAAAATAAACCAAAACCCAACCAACCAACCAAAAATAAGCAGCTTTGACACAGATCTTGAAGGCAATAGTGTACAAGACAATGAAGACTTTTGTGTAATTGACTGCAGAATGAACATCAGAGTGTATACCTCTAATTCAGATAATGAGCCAAATTAAATACATGCTAAACA
The DNA here is from genome assembly GCA_015227895.2 of Colaptes auratus. NCBI lineage: Eukaryota > Metazoa > Chordata > Aves > Piciformes > Picidae > Colaptes > Colaptes auratus. The sequence goes on from CM037632.1 coordinate 48,588,487, forward strand.
AATGACTGTGTTACTCAGCTCTCCACCCAAATCATGCTAAACATCATATTGAAGGCAGGGACAGACAGGATTAAGATACAGAATATCATGAGGGGAATGAGTTTCTGGTGGTAGGGAGACTGAAGATCTAGCAGAGACAATGAACTGTACTCCTCCTCCTCTACCCAAGACAGGGACACCATTTTGGTAAAAAACATGCCTTTAATATATGGCTTAACTTTCACTAGTATTACTGTTTCATATTATCACTATTGCAGAGACTTGAATGTCCAATTTTGTCAGATGTTACCTGCTCAGATTTTTTTTCCAGTTCATGCATTATCAATGGGAAGTACAAATCTATTGCATCTGTATCTTTAATAAATCAAACCTATCTATTTTTGAACTTTCCAAAACTGTCTCAGTGAAAGCCCTTATTGGTGCTCTCAACGAGGCAAAATATTGACTTTGCTAAGCAGTTTCAATGGAAGTCCTGGGGATTTGAGAAAAGCAAATGTCAAAATCTTACCTGTGACATGACACTAGGATACATCCACACATTGATAACTGATTGTCTGTGGACTGCTCAGTCTGACTAGGGAAAAAAACATTAAGAAAATGGGAGAACAAAGATTAAGGTCTGCATGAAGATTTTGAAAACAGCTTCTCAGGCATGGTTGAGCTGTATGCTATTTACTTTTAGCCTACATCTGAGACTCATTTTAATGCAGTGAGATTTAGCATAAACAGAATGTAAAATATAAACAGAAAACTCTCAATGAACAACATATAGACAAAGGAAATATTTCTAAGTGTTACTTAGTTTCCTTAATTTCTGAATTTTAATTTGGGTTGAGTATATTCAGGAAATTGTGTATGAGCCCACAGTGGATTCAGTGGGAGTCATGCCTCTATTTGATTTTTCCAATAAAAAGTCAGATACTTCCACATTCACCCTGGGAAACACAAAGTACTATAGATTTGTATTGCTTCCTGAGTAACTAAGAGCTGTCATTTCCTGGATTCAGCTTGCCTATACAAAATTAATGCCTGTTTTTAATAATTTTGCACTAAAATTAATTGGTGAATGCCTGACAACTGGATTCTTGATTCATTTAAGCAGCCATAGTCTCAAAAAAACAACCCCAAAACAAAACAACTAAACAAAGATCTATTTCTCATCTGCTTTTTTTCAGCACAACACTATTATAAGCCCTAGCCAGCACCTTTTTCTTCAATTTTTCTTCTCTTGAGACTCTTTCATGCCCATCTTCTTCTCCAATATAATCCAAATGTTTTCTGGGCATACTTGTTACCGCATTCATAGTTTGTTTAAGCTTTTCACATTTTCATGTATATGCTTATTAAAAAAAAAAAAAAAAACAAAAAAGATTGAAGGTCTTAAATTATAAAACTTCCAATTGTTTGAACTTCCTGTTCCTCAGTAAAATTCATATCCTGTAATCAGACCACTTAGTTAACCAATGGGTAGTTTTGATGAAGGCATGAATTTTGTGCCTTATAACAGTAGCTCTTTGCTCTAGTACAAGCCCCAGCTCTAAAGTCTAATGTTGGAGTTTGGAGTGAGAAATACGTAAAGAAACTTGATGTGCTACAACACTTAAATGAGGAGGAAATAGATGCTCTCCAAAACGATACTTGAGCGATACATACCACTGCTATGTGACCCACATGTTCCACTCCTTTTGTGTGCAGTACTGCAGTAAAAATTAAAGTAACAGTAGGAGCCACACAAAATATATTGAATTAATTGTGGGTTTGCTGCTATCCTTACATTAATTAATTAAAACATAACATTTCTATATTACTCCTACATGTATGCAATCTGAACAATTAAAGCAAGGTAACACTCAAAGAAACTGACATAGAAGAATTTCATTTTCCATGAAATAGAATACATTAGTGACACTACTGAATCTGAATTAGGGTGGGTTTTTTTGTTGCTTAAAATTAAACAGGTAAGAAGGATAGCAATCACACCACAAAATATTCTTTGAAACCTTGCTGTGAACACAGCCTACAAGTATTATAGAGAAGGCAAAAATTCAGCAATGTGCTTTTATATGTGCAATTTAACCATATTTCACCTCTGAATTTGTCTTTCTGTCTTTCACATTTCACAGTAAGCAACATCATGTAACAGAGTAAGGAAAAAGACAGGAATCCTGCTCTCTCCAAACACACTAAATCAGAATAGAATAGAATAGAATAGAATAGAATAGAATAGAATAGAATAGAATAGAATAGAATAGAATAGAACAGAACTGAATTGAATTGAATTGAATTGAATTGAATTGAATTGAATTGAATTGAATTGAATTGAATTGAATTGAATTGAATTGAATTGACCAGGCTGGAAAAGACCTTTGAGATCATCGAGTCCAACCCATCATTCATCACTATCTAATTGACTAACCATGGCACCAAGCACCCCATCCAGTCTCTTCCTAAACACCTCTAGCAATGGTGACTCCACCACCTCCCTGGGCAGCCCATTCCAATGGCCAATCCCTCTTTCTATGAAGAACTTCTTCCTAACATCCAGCCTAAACCTGCCCTGGCACAACCTGAGACTGTGTCCTCTTGTTCTGGTGCTGGCCATTCAGGAGAAGAGACCAACCGCCACCTGGCTACAACCTCTCTTCAGGTAGTTGTAGACAGCAATAAAGCCTCCCCTGAGCTTCCTCTTCTCCAGGCTAAGCAACCCCAGCTCCCTCAGCCTCTCCTCATAGGTGTGGAAGAAAGAGCCCTGTGGAGTTTTGGGTATACCCTTAGGTGGGGAAAAGGGAAGTGTTGGGAGGCTTTTGGGTATGCTGTAAGGGGACTCTGTATACTTTGGGTTTCTTTTGTCACTATGCTTGTAGTTTCTGTAAAACACTAATTGCTTTTCCATTGAAACTTTCCATCACTTCTGCAATCCATTTGTGTGGGTGTCATTCTCTTGCCCCTGCTAGAGGGGCAAGAGGGGATCTGCCTGGCCTCAAGCCAGAACATGGCAGTATGGTGCTTTGGTTGCAAAGCAGCTTTTAAGAAGCATTGAACCACCTTATTTTAGACCAATGATCTTGTTCTATACCCACACGGTAATCCTGCTGGTATGAACTTTTCAGATAACAAAAGAAAAGGCAGAAATAAGGTAAGTTACCTCCTATTGAAACCACAAACTTCAGAATTTTTTTTACAACTCATTTCAGCCTCATTAAAAAAATCTCTATACTGTTAAACCATAGTGAGCTTTTTTTTTCTCAGTCAGCTTATGACAACTGAGCAATACATTTCACAACAGAAAGTCCAGTTAAGTAGCAATTAAAGAATTTTTGATTGATCTTCACTGCTGTGATACCTGACTAGCTAGGTTTTGAAGGCTGAAGCAGCTCTTTTTAGTGTTTGTGTTTGTGGGTTTTTTTCCCTAATGATAGGCTTTGTTATGTGGCATGAAACATATGCAGAATGCATCCGGGTTAATTTGCATTTAAATCCCTTGAAGAGATGCTAATAAAATTTTATCTTTTTTTCTGTTTTAGGAATTGTTTCCAAACATAAAAAGTCATTTCTTTGCCCACAGAACAATGACTGTGCTCCTCTTCCTTGTACCATGCAATTATAACAGTTTATCACCAAATCAATACTCATTTCACAGAACACGTCCCTCCAATTTCTCCATTCTCCTCCTCATCTAACAAGTCTAACCTGCATATTTAGTCTGCTTATGCCTCTGCAGTATAAAGTGAAACTGCAAACCAAAACAAAGCTCAAGTACAATCTCTTAAGCACAACTTCAGGTTGAAATAGAGCATATGCCACTCCGACTCCAGTATCACAGAGTGTTAAGGGCTTTAAGGTCTTTACAGGGATGTTAGGGTGTGAAATTCCTACCTAGAAGACTTCATGATTTGAGCAGAAATATGAGGAAGAAGTTGAACTTGTCATCAACACAGGACAAAGTCTAGTATCCATTTTGTTATCTCCACAGGATTTTTATAAGTGTTTGCAGGAATTACACTAGTTTTTAATTTCATCTTTACTTTTTCTCCTTTTCTTGAAATTAAGTACTTCTAAAGACAAAAAATGTCAGACAACACTTTTAATGAAAATTACAACAATTGCTCCTGGTGAAGAATAGTTACTCCTCAGCGCTCTTCCTCCATTTCTTCCTCCCTGAAAAACTTACATTTCCCTCACACTGTCCTGTGAGGAGTGCTGGAATACAGGCTTCTCAAAAGAATACTTGAAGAGCACTGAGATGGGTGTATGTAGACCTATTTTTAAGGACTATGTGCATGCATACCTAAGGAATTTCATGAAGGAGGACATGAAATGAGAAGAGTATCTACAATGTAAGATAAATTGTGTTAATTGGGAATGGTAGAAGTGAGAAGGGCAGAAGATTAGGTAAACATCAATCTGAAAGGAAGAATATGAACTTCCTGTTCTTGCAGAGAAAGGGAAGGTCAACAAATGACTCTAAAGAAGAATAGGGCTTGGTCAAGATTATTGATACAGTAAGTGATTTTTGTGGTAGCATTTAAAAGAGCTCAAAGTAAAAGAAGATAGAAAGGAAGATGTGTAAATAGTCAAACAAGAACTATAGATAAGCTTTTCAGTAGAAACACAGAGGAGCAGATAATCTTTACATACAATTTAAAAAAAAATGAAAGTAGAATAGTCTAGACATTTCCTTCCTTTAAAAAAAAACCTGCTGATTTGAGTTGTTTCAGGCTTCATAATGGGTGAGCATGAAGTGATTACAACTGTAGCTAATGCACATTTAAAATCTAAAGTTCAAGCACTGTCTAAGGATAGAAGTGCATATAATTTTCTAAAATATGAGTAGACTCATTAACTATGAAGAAGGCAATAAAGTCTATGGCAATAATGTCTTTGTAGCATCATATACTCTCTTATTCTGCACTTTTGTTCTTAGTGATCATTTAGTCTCAAAATGAAGTATTATTTTCAGTTGCCTTTATCAGATTAGATAACAGGTGCTCTAAGTTTTTTATGTATGTTTACCTTCTGATATAAGGCATTGCAACTGCCATTTGAGATATTTCATTAGTCTGCTGTCATGGTAGGGCCAAATGGCCCCAGCAGAAATCTAGACAGACTCTAAGGCATTTAGACATGGTCACACTCTCTCCCCTCCTTCCTGCAGAAAGCCAAGGTAATGCAGGAAAGGGAAGAAAGTGGGCAGGACCGTGCATGTCTGGTAAAAAAACTTGTATCTATGGTAAGGGCATGTTCTGGCCTCAGCCTGGCAGAACCCCTTCTCCTGGGTAACTATGTGCTAGTTTCTGTTGCCTTATTGGTCCAATCGATCTCAGGCAAGATTTAGAATCATAGAATCATAGACTTATAGAATCAACAAGGTTGGAAAAGACCTCAAGGATCATCAAGTCCAACCTGTCACCGAAGACCTCATGACTAACTAAACAATGGCTTCAAGTGCCACATACAATCCTTTTTTGAACACCTTCAGGGACAGTGACTCCACCACCTCCCTGGGCAGCACATTCCAACAGCTAGGCTCCTCACCTCGAGCCTAAACTTTCCCTGGTGCAGTTTGAGACTGTGTCCTCTTGTTCTGGTGCTGATTTCTAGTTGCCTGTGCCTTGCTTGTGCCTTGCTCTTGCCTTGATCTAGTCTTGCTTAGTGTGACAGTTTTAGGCTGTGCCTTTAAGAGATGCTACAGAATACTCTAGCTGAATGTTAAGGTGTAAAAAGGAAAACAAAGATAATTCTAAACAAATTTCATTGGTAGATCAGAAGACTGTAACTTTAAGAACTTATAGTTTGTCTTCAGCCTTTCTTTCTACTCCTGGCTCGCCTGCATGCAACTGACCTTGGACTGAAACTTATGAGATAAGAAAACTAACTTTCTTAACAACTGCTTTGAACTATGATTTTCCCTTAATATCCATTTCTCTTTTTTCTCCTTTTTCCATCCAATTAACTTGGACAAGAAAGGGGGAAGGGAGAGGGATTTTGAGGGGAACCTGAGGGGGGGATTCTCCTTGGGAGGGTTTCTCTGTGTTGCATTCTTTCCTGTGAATTTTGTATATATTGTAAATACTGTATGTTTTGTATATATTCATTGCATTTCATTATTGCTTGTAAAATACAGCTTTCCATTTGCTTCTCCGACTGAGTTTACCTGTGTTTTATGTGGTGGAAGGATTAAACCTTCACACTACTACACTTAGCCTTGTTCATGCCTTGTGTGTGTGAACCTAGTTGGATCTTGTCTGGCTTGAAGTTGCCTTGAGCTGCATAGCCTCGAGTTGCCCAGTCCAGTGCCTGGGATATAGCCATTAATATACACATCACAAGCTATGAGAGAAGCCATGAGCTTAGGAGCTTAGGAGTCAAAGCTAAGCCTGCTTCCCCTTGCGATCAGGATTTTTGCCGTGCCTCAGTTTCCCCTGCACAAAGCTAAGTGCCCTTTGCAGAAAAGCGTCATTAACAACCTGCCATCTGCTGAAGCCAGACCAGCCATAGACGACCGTGTGGCATTCCTGCCGGCAACCTGCCGTGCCTGGCGCATGAGCGCCCCAAAGCCTCTAATACACATCAGCAGCACTCCCTACTTGGGTACAACCTGTTGTGAGTAATTAATTCACTGCCCCTTTGGCATAACAGTTCTTGTTGAGTCTTCCCCGCCTCCGTGTGGTCGAGCGCCATTTAGTACCCAGGGTATTCTTTTTCTGTTACATTCCTCCTGGTTTGCATAAAATAAATTGTTATAGTTGCCCAAATGCTGTACATTGCCATTGTAAATATATTCTAACCATGCATCAAACCTTTTGATAGGTTTTGGCAATTTTCATGTTAATAAAGGTTATTAACGTTTTGATTAATATTGCCCTATCTTTTATAAACAAAGGAAATATTATATCCTTTCAACATCTGCATAAACAAATGCTGGTATAGAAACTATGTGTGTGCATTGATAAGTTTTCCTTATTTTAAGAGAAACCATTTCTTTACTTTTTTAGTTAGAAACAATAAGCTTAAGAAAACTCAGACCTCTCAGTTTGCTTCACTGTGCTATAAAAAGAGGTCTCATATGTACAAACTCATAGGTCTTGAATATGATGACAAGTATTTCTTTTAGCATGATAAAATTAGTGCTTGGTTTGCTTAAGTGTTAAATTTTACAGGAAAACAAAGAATTCCTTGTCTCTAGCAATTTCGTTGTAAGCCATTACCCAATACTTCTTCTGATGCATTTCTGATATTTATACTCAGTATCTTCATCTATTCTGAGATATTTTCCCAGAGGAGATAATACAGAGCTGTGTTTGTGAATTTAAAAATTCCTTTGTAGATTGAAAAGTATCTTAGAATCATAGAATCATAGAATCATAGAATGGTCTGGGTTGGAAGGGACCTCCTAAGGTCATCTAGTCCAACCCCCTCTGCATTAAGCAGGGACATCTTCAACTAGATCAGGCTGCCCAGGGCCCTGTCAAGCCTCACTTTGAATATCTCCGGGGATGGGGCCCCAGTCACCTACCCAGGCAACCTGTTACAGTGTTTCTCTAGCCTCATGGTAAGGAACTTATTCCTAACATCCAATCTAAATCTGCTCTTCTTCATTTTGACACCATTGCCCTTCATCCTATCACTACAGGCCTTTGTAAACAGTCTCGCTCCATCCTTCTTGTCATGTAGTTTACTGTCTCATAAACAAGATTAGATTAGTCCTTGTTTGAGAGTTAAGTCTAAGTATAGTTTCTTAAGAGGAAAACAAAAAGGGTTCTCTTGTAACTCTTAAGCAATTATGGTTTTTATGTGACTGCCATTATAAATTGAGGCCACATTATTATATGTTCTGAAATGGTAATTACACTTGCATTTTCCATAAAAGAGTAAGCATTGCTTAGCATATATTTGAAATAAAGCAGTAAGATCATTTCTCCTCTGATCTTTCCATGATACAATGAGTTCAGTTAAAAAAAATAAAAAATAAAGGCATATAGTAATAGTGCTGCAGAACAAGGTAAGTTGTCTAATCAGAATTTGCATTTTCCCCTTCTAAAGATATAGCTGGAGAGCTTTGTTTCTTTAGGACTATCACTGCAATTTATATTCTATTAAGTCATGATTCAGAAATGTGTTCTTCTGGAACATTATTCTTCTTGTGTAAGAGCCATTGACAAGGTTTCAGGGAGGAACAGTAAAGAAAACTATAACTTTCTTCTAGGTTGTGATTGGGCATTTATCTGGAGTGTGAAACCCCCTAGTACAGGGCTCCTTTTGCCAAAATTTCTTAGGTGAAAATATAACTTTCTTAAGGCAGGACATTGCAACCAGACACTCCATTTGCCAGTCAAATGTACTGACAATAGCTACTCAGGGATTTTTCTGAAAGACAGACAGTGAAAGGCTTTGAGACAAAAGGGATAATATTGCTAAAAGAAAAAATATTGCTGAGAGAAGGAAGAGCAGAGAGAACCTAGCACATTGAAGTTACGTGGAGAAAGTATATATTGTGAATGGGACATTCTATTAGGGGACCAAACAGATAAATTCTCTGTTCCAAGGCATGCTGATGTCTAGAAAAATATAAAAGCATCTCCTGTCTTTTACTTCAGCTATTTTATGAGATTATAATAATGGGGGTTTTGTCATTCAAAACAGACAGATAGATAAATGTTATGTGGGAACATTGGAGAAATATAATTTATCTAGCCTAAGATATATTCAGAATTTTGAAATGAACGTTTAAAGTCAGCAAACTCTTTAACTAATTTGAAGTTTTCTCAGTTAACTTTCCTCAGTCAAATAGAAGACATAAAATGATATTCAGCTGTTTCCTGAAGATAAAGTTTGTGTTTTTATCACATATTACTTTTGAAATTCCCTCCAGTAATTTACTGAAATTTTAATGTATGGGAACATGAGGACTAAGTGATAAATCTTTCATAGACAGGAACTCCCATGAAGTAGCGTAAGCTATCATTAATTCTTGCTCATTTGCACAAATAGCTGAATGTTCCTACATAGCAAACAAATATTTACAGTGTTTGGAGGAAAGCTATTCAAAGCTACCTTGGAATAATTCAGATAATTTGCACTAACGTTGCACTCTGATTTTTAATCTGCGTCTATTTCCAGTAGATCTCTATACAGACTCTCAAGTTGGGTATTTATTTGCTGACAAAGAGGAAATGCTAATTTTCTGTTAATTAGTACATTTTTACACGATGGTGGATTTTGATATGCATCAATCACTAAGTTAGAGATTAAATAAAGAGGATTCTGTCACACTATGTTCACGGGAGGAGGGGGGCTCATAATACTAATAAATTGCAAGTGTGATGACTTCTGTATCTCTGTGATGAGACCAATTTGTATACCATCTGTCACTGGAGACTTTAGCTACTTGCAGTTATAATGGAGATATTTTGGCTACTGTACTAACTGAGCAGGATAATAGCTATTTGGTGTATACAAACTGTTAGCACAGGTATCTGGATGGAGTTAAATACCATTGGCTAAGAAGAGGCAGGGTAGTATTTTGTTAGCTTCAGACATTTGTGGCCCAGCCAGATGGAAGTTATAAATTGAAAATTCCTCCATCACGACAGGGAAAATTAATTTTTCTGCTTCACTTTTGTATTAACCTTTCTAGTGGAATCCACAATTTTTGAGTAGTGGTTAAAAATATGTGCAGCAAAACATATTTCCCTACACACAAAACCAGGGAAGAGACTATTTCAGAGGTGCAACATACTGTGTCTGTAAGTAACAGCTTGAGAGAAAATTATAGTCATTAAGTTGCAATGGTAAATAGTTTTTATTTCTGTTTAATTCAAATTAAATCTGATTCAGAATGCATGTAGATATTGTTGCCAAAAACACCATTACAGCTTTTGCAGGCCTTTTACTAGAATGAAAGGTATGATTTTTATCATCACTATTATGAATTAATTTATTGTCAAAACATATTGGAAAAAAACATCAATAGCATAGAGAAGGCTTTATAATTTTGGATAAATGTGTTTACTTCCCTGTCCTATTATTTTAGCATCTGGTCCACAAATCAGTGACATGGCACAAACCTAAGTCCCATTCAATTGCTGTCTAGATGAATGTGTTTCAAGGAAGTATACTCTGCAATACAGAGTAATCTAGGCAATTCTGTTCAGTTCAATGATAGGCTAGAAATACTACAATCTGAAATTATGTGGCAGTTTATCTGAGTCAGGCTGGTGATTTCAAACACATCATTAAAAAAAACCCTCACACATCATCAGAACTATGTTTTCCTATGTTTTTTCATGTATGTATTTGAGACCACACGTTTTTAAAGATCCATACTTTGATCCCGCATTTAAGTTGGTCCTTCCAAATCAGAGTAGAGGTAATACACTTTGTAGAGCTGCTTTCTATTAGCTTTAGATGCTGTAGCTAAATAGAGGTTTTTACAACAAATTTCTACTGAAAACAATGATTCAAAAACAGTATGAAATTTATTATGCATTCTGATCAAGTTTCCTATGGAATTGCATCTTATCCAGTTCCATGATGTGTATACATGGGAAAATGATAAAGTGTGTATGTGTGATCATGATAAAGAGGGGGTAAGGCATGGAATTAATAAAACTTATATTAAATTAAATAAATTATCAATCCAAACCCCAAACTATATACAAAGTTATGAACATTCACAGATTTGGTGTTTGGTTGGAAATATCTTCCCAACATATGTATAAATATGTATATAAACAGTAAGAGAACAGTTTAAGAAAATGGTATTTGGAAAAAGATAAGTCCACAAGCAGAGACTATTCCTTACTAACATGAGGCAGGCTTTCCCTGGAGACTCTAGTAAATATTCCAATTTTACACATGAGGCAGTGTTGGTAGCTGTGAGAATTCCTCTTATGGTCTCCTATTCTGGCACAAGCCTTCCAGAACTGCAGTTTATAATCCACATGTACAATGCAAAAAGCGAGTGAAAAGCTTTGCAGCTAGTGAAGATCATGCACTTTTTGACTCACTTCTTTGTAGTATCTCCAAGACTTACTGCTGTCATAATGTCACCAAAACAAGTGGAAAACTCAACCTATACCATCCGAGGCTTGCCAAAGTTCAGGGTTCTGACACGTGGCTTGGGAAAGGAGCCATGTGTCCACAGCTGTGGCCCCAGGCAGGAGAGGTGCCTTCCCTGCCCCTTTCCCACACTTTTCTCTTTCCCCCATTCTGACTCTGCAAGAGGGAAGGGGAAAGAAGGGCTTTGAGCACACTACCACAGTATCATAGCATTTTTTCTGAGCAAAAGATTATGTGTTTTGCAGAAAGTGGCATGGAGCTTTTTTGAGATATGATTATATCTCATGATTCACTGTTTCAGGGACAAAACTATAGTATACTAACATTGGAGTAGTTGCTCTGTAGCCTTCCTCTTGTCAGATTTGGTGAATAATCTGTCTTACATTTGGTCAAGGAAATATATTATCTTTAATATCTCATGGGATGCTAATGTAGAAGGAGGTGAGCACTTCAGTATTTTAAAAGTATTTGGGTAGCTAAATATTTTTTCTTTTCGATTGATAGGCCTTTCTCTGCAAGTCATATGCAGTACTGAATTAGTCTGAACATGTACATGCATAGGAGGCACAAAGCAGGATTTTATGAAACTAAGGTGACATCAAATAGACTTGACGTTTGCCTTTTACATATATGTGGTACTGGCTGTTAGTTGCCAACTATATCAAGTGTTAAGATACACAGGAACACCACCACAGCTTTTCTTCACTCATAAGCATGTATAATTCACAGAATCTGCAAAGAGAACTTATGGAATCATATGTTTCTAGCTGGGATTTGAAACAAGGCAGAAACAGAAGACTTAGCCGATGAGAATAAAGATTTAGGACTCTAATAAAATCATAGAATCATACAGGGTTGGAAGGGATCACAAGGATCATCTAGTTCCAACCCACCTGCCATGGGCAGGGACACCTCACACTAGATCAGGCTGGCCAGAGCCTCATCCAGCCTGGTCTTAAACACCTCCAGGGATGGGGCCTCAACCCTGGACAACCCATTCCAGGGCTTCACCACTCTCACGCTTGTCCAACAGTAAATAATTATGAATCCTTTTTTTTTTCATTTCACCAGGCAGTGGATCAGGACCTGTCAAATTGAAGGGAATTATTTTAACTCAACCAGCCAATGGCAGAACCTTCACAAGTAGTTTTCACAATAAAGAAAAAAATATATTATTCAACAGAAAAGCATGGCAGATCAAGAATAGTTGGTTGCATGGTATCTTCCCTGTGTCACCTTCCAAAAGTCAAATGTGCATCCTCTTGTAAAGAAATTTGTGGCTTAAGTTGATTTAAATTACTTACTTTTACTGCCTATAGTTTTATCATAAATGAAGACAACTAAAAAGATAATAAGCAGAGAAAAATGAACCATTTCATAACTAATGAAGCTAATGAAGATCTGTCCCCTGCAGGTAGATATTCTAAAAATATGTGTGAGCTCTATACCAAATATTGTTTTACCTGTGGTTTGTTCAGAAAAATGCTGTGGTTTGTGTATTCTTCAGTTTCCACTGAATACCTTTGATTTTTACAGAAATTGTAGGATCTTAACTTTTTTTCATAGAGCAAACAGGATTAAAACTTATTGGGGAGACAGACATTCTCATAACAGGACATAGTGTGAACTAGATAGTGTGATGCATTAACTAGGAAAATAATTGCAAAGCACTGCTGCTATTTATTACATCTACTACCAAGAGTTTCCAGTATCTGTTATGAAATAAAGAGTGTGTGCATCTGTTGCAAAATAAAGAGTGTGTACATCTGATACGAAATAGTGCTGTACCCTTGTGGGGAAAGAAATAATGTAGCTATACACAAGTGATTCCGTGCAGCTAGAAGTAGCTGAGAAAACATGGTCAACAGCTCAAAGACAGAAGGAAAAAACTTCCCAACTATAGTACTGTTACAGACTAAAAGTCCCAAGATATTAGTATCCCTTCCTCAAAAGAAGGGGGCATGTTCAGGGTGAAGCACCTGAGTTGCATTAAGAAGATAGCATATTCATACAAAAGGTGGGAAGAATGGGCTGAAAACATGAGGCTAGGATTTTGTCAACTGGAGTCCTGAAATAGAATGAGTAGGGCTACAATAGCAAAGGATCATGCAGTATCCAGGATTCCTGATAATCACGTGGCCTTGAATTTTCTGGTCTTGTCACTTGCTGTTTACAAACACAATACTCACTAGCACCAGGCAAAATCCTCCTGTGACCTTTCCTTTCACCTAGAAAAGAGGCCAGTTTTGTCAAAATCTACATATTCTGTGAGAATATGTCAATTTCAATAAATTCTGATGGCAGTAAAACACTTGAGGGGAAGAAAGAACTTTAGTAAGGTCAAAAAAGGCTTTTGTGATTTTCTGTTTCAGATTTAACCAGAATGGAATTATTCTGATTGAGCTATTCATGTTACAATTTACACAGTATTTTGAGCTCCTTTTCAGAAGGTAATGCTGCTCTTGTTTTTAAAAGCCTGAGGTGATTTTTAATAGTTTGTTTTGTTTTGGGTTTTGTTTTGTTTTTCAGGGATGAAATGGAATAAAAACCACACACACAAAAACCAAACTAAACCAAACCAAACCAAAACAAAACAAAACAAACAAAAAAAACCACTGAGAAGGTGAAATTACTCGTAGGATGAAAATCTGGCTTTTTTATCATTTTCTTTCCCAGCCCATCTGAGAACTGTCACTCAAATGGCTTTTAGGGAATACTTATTCTTGTCATCCTAGCCAGTTCCTCTGCTGACTACACATATCATGTGGGGCTGACACTCTTGCGACACTTACTCAACTGACTTTAAAAGTTTACTGCTGTCTCACCAGTAACATTATCTATAGAAATACTCCTACTTTTAATTAGCTGACTTGTTTAGAGCCCATCTCAGTAGTGGCCCCATAAATATATATATTTTTTTTAACCCACAGTTTGCATTTGAGAAAGAGGTTGATTTTCATTTAAGGGAATGAGAGAAGAGTAGCTAAATTATTGCTAGGCAAACATCATCCAGTTCCAGAACTATTCCATACCAGATAAATATTTTTTCCTGCTTTTGATTGAGATTTGGAGCAGAAAGGACTGGTATTCCTGGAGTAATTTTTTGCTTCAGGCAAGTTGCTGTATAAAATCATTTTCCTCTTTTCAAGTCTAGGAATAAGCCTTCCAGGTTTCTTTTCATATTGGCTTTGGGTAATTCAGTCTCTTTGCTCTTTCAGTTCTTGACCTTATCTTTGAAAGTGCCTACAAAGATGCCAACTTGGCAGAGTTTTGGGCACATATCTAACAGAAAGTGGAAAAAGGTCAAAAATCTTGTGTAGTCCATTCTTATGATAGCAATGGTCTCAGAATACTGACAAACTAGGTAACTTCATCTGAAGAGAGCTGTTACACTGCCTCATCACTCTCCGTGAAGAATGTCCTCCTTGCACCTAATTTAAATCAACCCTCCTTCAGTTTGAAGGTATTACCACTTCTCCTACTACTGCATGTCCATGTGAAAAATCCCTATCCAGATTTCCTGTAGGTCCCCTTTAGGTACTGGAAGGCTGATAAATGGTTTTCCCAAAGCCTTCTTTTCCCCAGGATCAACAACTCTGACTGTCCCAACCTGTCCTCATAGTGGAGGCACTGCAGTCCTCTGACCATCTTCAAAGTCTTCCTCTGGACTCACTTCAACAGGTTCACACCCTTATGTTAAGGGATTCAGAGCTAAATGTAGTACTCCATATAGGGTCTCATGAGAGTGGAGTAGAAGAAGAGAATCACCTCCCTCAACCTGCTAATGTCTGGTTTCCAAGATATGGTCATCTAGTATCCTTAATTTCTTGTTTATAGTTCTAGTTTATATGTATATAGTAGTTTTTCGTTGTTCTTTTTGTATGTTTCAGTCATTCACACAATCAAAGGCATTCTTATCGACTGCCCCAACATTATCACATGCTGTTTTTACATTAGTAGTGTTCTTAAATTTGCTTTCAGATGATTTATGAAGTTGCACAGCATAGGGTCTGGTCCTGTCTTTGCAGAATATCACTAGGAAGTCTTATGAGTCTTTTCTTTTTTGCTACAATTCCCTTCTCTTAATTAGAATCTGAACTGATAAAGTTCAGTCCTGTACATAAGGTGGTGGTTAATGAAGAAGCTCCAGATTGCTATTCTGTTCTCTCATTCATTTTTGATCTAACACTTATTATGCACATTGCACTTAATGGCAAATACTTCTTAAGCTTTAAACATGTGGGTTTTTTTTTCATTTCAGGTACCCAAAATATAAAAGTATCCCTGTATTATCCAAATAATTAAAGGCCAAATACCAGTTCCTGAATGAGGGCATTAACTAACTTGCACCTGCACTGATTAGGACAAACTCCTCAAATAAGCACACCAACAACTCTACATAGCCCCTGGTTCTGGCTCCTGTGACCTGTGTGCTTAGTTCTTGTCCCCAAGCATAATTATCTTGTGCTTCTTTTCAGCTTGCAATGCTTGTTGATTATTCTGGGAAGAATAGCTGTGTGGAATGACTAAGAGTTGCAACCTTCTGAAATAGTGCTGCAAGATGCATAAGATGGGGAGATAGAAGTTTTTTCTCTCATTCACAATGCCTTCTTGTAGCAATGCCTTGATGAATTCCATCCTTCCCAGCTTGACACGTGCATTGCCTTTTTCAAAGCCATCTGGACAACTCCAAAGTAAAAGTAGGGAAAACAAAAATAAACATGCAATTGATCAGGTGTGCCATGCATGGTTTCTCTCCCTAACTGTCTGTTGTTTAGCAGTATAAACATCATCTCTTACTGGGATTCAGTTCCAGGTCACTTCCCCTAGATTTGTCTTCCCTAGGCATTTCAATTTACAGGATCATCAGGAAATATCAGAGCTGATTTAGTCACCCAAAAAATAGGTGTCCAGTGCCATTTGAGATACTCTAGGACATTTAGAAGACCCTCATAGGGCTAGCAGTTAAGACAATGGGAGGCCAGTCTGAGATGTCTCAGGTATTCTACCCAGTTCTTCAAATATTCTCTGAGAGGAAGTGACTCTCCTGGTGTCATACCTGCCGTCTCCTAATGACAGATAATCCAAAGCATCTCAAAATGATGATAGGGAACTTCAGTTAGGCATCAGTATATATGCTTTGGTTTTTCATCTAAGACATTTATCTAGGCTCTGAGTGGAAAGAAACAATATTACCATTCATCTGAACAGTCTGAGATATATATATGTTAGGATGAGCTAATTTGTACCTTCTTGCTGTTTATTTCTTTCCATTAATTTCAAAGAACTTTTTGCTGACTAGCTCACATACAGAACTGCTTACATCTAAAATTAGATGAGATGATAGATATAGTGAGTCTATGCACTCTTTCCATAGGCAGTGATTAGATAATTCTGTCTTAGAGGAAGGTCTAAAATATTAGCTGCAATTGATTCTTCAGAGGTGCATCTCTCTGCTTGCACACAAGTATATATTATATAGGCAGCAAATTTTAATTGGATAAATCCCACCCTTGTGGTTAAGGATCTGAGAGAGATTAAATTCATCATGTCTTGTTTAACATCTTTGTTGGCGACATGGACAGTGGCATTGAGTGAACGCTCAACAGATTTGCTGATGACACCAAGCTGTGTGGTGCAGCAGACACGCTGGAGGGAAGGGATGCCATCCAGAGGGACCTTGATAGGCTGGAGAGGTGGGCCCAAGCCAACCTCATGAGGTTCAACAAGACCAAGTGCAAGGTCCTGCTTCTGGGTTGGGGTGGCAAACCCAAGCACTGATATAGGCTGGGCAGGGACTGGCTTGAGGGCAGTGTTGAAGAAAAGGACTTGGGGGTGCTGGTGGATGAGAAGCTCAGCATGAGCCACCAGTTTGCACTTGCAGCCCAGAAAGCAAATCACATCCTGGGCTGCATCAAGTGAAGCATAGCCAGCAGGTCAAGGGAGATTGTAGCCAGGTAGGGTCTCTTCTCCCAGGCAACCACCAACAAAACAAGAGGACACCATCTTAATCTGCACCAGGGGAGATTTAAGCTGGATGTTAGGAAGAAGTTCTTCATAGAAAGAGTGATTGGCCATTGGAATGGGCTGCCTAGGGATGTGGTGGAGTCACCATCACTGGAAGTGTTTAAGAAGAGACTGGATGAGGCACTTGGTGACATGGTTTAGTTGATGAGATGGTATTGGGTGATAGGTTGGACTTGATGATCTCGAAGGTCTTTTCCAACCTTGTTAATTCTATTCTATTCTATTCTATTCTATTCTATACTATTCTATTCTATTCTATTCTATTCTATTCTATTCTATTCTATTCTATTCTCCCCTACCCCTCTACTCCACTCTGGTGAGATCCCACATGGAGTACTGTGTCCAGTTCTGGAGTCCCTATTACAAGAAAGATATGGACGTGCTGGACTATGTCCAGAGAAGGTCCACGAGGATGATTAGAGGGCTGGAGCACCTCTCCTATGATGGCAGACTGAAAGAGTTGGGACTATTCAGTCTGGAGAAGAGAAGGCTCTGAAGAGACCTTATTATGCCTTCTTAAGGGGACCTACAAGAAAGCTGATGAGGGACTTTTTAGAGTGTCAAGTAATGATAGAACTAGGGGGAATGGAAAAAAAGTAGAAATGGGTAGATTCAGATTGGATATGAGGAAGAAGTTTGTCACCATGAGGGTGATGAGACCCTGGAACAGGTTGCCCAGGGAGGCAGTAGAAGCCCCATCCCTGGAGGTTTTTAAGGCCAGGCTTGATGTGGCTCTGGGCAATCTGATCTAGTGTGAGGCATCCCTGCCCAGGGCAGGGGGGTTGGAAACAGATGATCCTTGAGGTCCCTTCCAACCCTAACAATTCTATGATTCTATGATCATGGAGGGCTTTTATTGCTGAAGGGACTTTTTAGTGAAACATCATGTTAGTAAGAGAAATTCAAATACAGCCATGTATGATCAGTGTAGCATCCCAAGGTCTGTGGGGTTTGAAAACAATAAATTTAGCATAACATGTCTACAATCAGCCCATATCTGGGGCTAAACTGTAGCAGCTACTCTATCACTGGATGACTTTTCCCAACAGGACACAACACTAGCCCTGTATTACTTGAAAAGTGAAAAGAATTCAATAAATTTTCCAAAGAAATCTTGAAAGTATTATAATGTATTATAAAGTCATTCTCCTACACTCATATTACAATACAGAGCACAGAGACAGAGATAATTTTTTATAGCATGATATAGAGTTTTAATGATTAATCTATTATGCTTTCCATGCATGATTTCTTTTTTACATTACAGCTAAACCTATGTTCTAGTGGTTTCAGAGGAAGCTATTAAAAGGTTGTTTGTATGCATTACAACATTTATGCAGAATGACACTATTTGTTATATAATATTGTAATGTCATAAGAAGTAAATGAGTATAAACAGTTGTATTACAGACTCTGGATTTGGGGAGAACTGAGGGAAAACAATCTAATTTTTATTTCTATAAAAATAAATAAGGGAAGTAAATACAGAGAGAAGTGCAAACTCCTATCGAGAAATTAGTAACTGAGTGAGTATCTGGAATTGTGGAATCGAAGGAGTAAAATCAATCTTGATTATCATGACAGAATGTATGAAAATGGAGACATAAAGAGCTTTGCCAAACGTGTCTTATGGCTAGGTGAAAATAACAACTGGCTCAAAGGAAAGACTCTCATCCCTGTCTCCTCCTCCAGTAGCTGATATGCCTTCTCTGTTTGTTTTATACAAGTTTTGTTTGCACAGATGCTTTCCTTTCCAGACGAAAGAATTTTAATTGCACTGTCATCCAGTCAATATTCAGATAAAGTAATCAGAAGCTAAGCTTTTATGTCGATGCTCTTACTTTTGCCAGAGCAACGTGAGAATCCAATGCTACCATTAGATAATATTTGAAAGAAATAACAGCCACTTGAGCCCCCGGACTCTTACTAGAAAGAGATTCAAAGAAATAGACTCTAAAATATCAGAAGCAGGTCCATAAGAAAGGTGTAAAATTACTTGTAATAAGTGAAGTGCAAATAATCTCTCCCATTTTAAAAATCTCAAGTACGTTGAAGGGTTTAAATTTAATCAGGACATTTTTTTTGCATGATAGGACTTTTATGTGAGATGGAAAGGCATTTTTTTTTCAGTGTTGTGAACAAACAATTGCAAAAATTCCGAGTCAAAAGGTGTTAAAAAACTCCTGACAAGTTCATACATTCAGTCATACTTACCAAGATTGTTTTTTTTCCCCATAAAACTTCTGATTTCATATATTCATTCAATTATTAATTTCTTAATCCATTCCAGAGCTGTTGGATATAAGATAAATTTTTTATAGATTAGCTGGTGACAGAAATATGTTGTCTAAAAGGTTGCATTTGTAATGATGCCTTCACCATCAGCTGATATATGCTTAATTTGCTGCCTAGCAGTATAACCTTCAGAAAGTGTGATATGGACAAAAAGTAGTTTTTCAATAGCTGTGTAATGCAATTTTCAGAAATGGTAAGTCAAGGTAAGTTTTTTGTATTGCCATATTTTGATCATTCCCCTAGGAGTGAACTGGCCAAACAGCACCACCTTAATTTTTCACTATTCTTGTAACAGAACAATGAAGCACTATTAGTCAGTCTCACCTGTGCAGATTTGGCAGAGCAATTCAATCCATTTGGAGTTAAATTTTACTAAATTATTGACTCATTAACACTTGCATTATGTGAGTGTTAATATCTTCCCCTGCCTCAATTCTCTGCTTCATTTAACATGCATACACCATCCCCTATCTAATTAATGTCAATAGTCAATGAGTGTTAAGGCTTAAAGACCCATGAAACTCTGGGTCATGTTGTCACATTCTATAAATCTATGGACACACACAGCAATGACAGCAATAACTTCGGGTAGAAGCCTTGAGATTTGGGGGTTTTTGTTGGGTTTTTTATTGTTTTATTGTCATCTGAACTCAGCCCCCTAGGTTTGATCTTGAATTGGAAAGCCTGACAGATTCACATTATCTCAGCAACATATGTATGCATCTGCTGGTTCAGAGGGCTTTGCATTCACTGGGGATATGTTCAATGGCAACAGATTGTCAGCCAGCAGTAGTGGCATGCAGACAGATGAAGGCCTGAATATTTCGAAAGCACTCAGGGTGTGTTCCTCATTAACAGTTGAAGCCTTAGGTGATGGGCAGCAGAACATCTTATGCATCACTGATCACTGTGAGAAATGTGTCCTATGCAAATCCATAAGAAATGGAAGAAAGAATTTTCTTAACCTTTACGTATACATACAGCCAAGATAGCCTTATGCCACTACTTAGTGTAACCTGAAAAATAGACTGAGTTGTCACATTTTGGTAATTTCAGCTGACTACTTTAATAATCAGATGTAATATTTAATGTAGTTCCTAAGAACAATTCCTAGGAGTAAGATTTTGAATTACTCTTAGGAAACACTAGGCCATTGGCTTGCTAAATTCTATGCATTCAAAAATCTTCCTTGCTTTCCTCCCAAGAAAAATGCCTGAGTGATTTCTAAATTTGACGACAGAAATAACTATGCTGAAAGAACATTCTTTTATGGAGAGAATTAGAAGCTTTGGTAATTACAATAAATTATCAGCCATGACGGATTTTCAATCTATTAAACCAGCTCCCAAACTGGTAAAACTAACAAAATTCTTGTGGCCTTCAGTCAGCTTCTGCCATCTGCAGATATAATCACTTATACGTCTCTCCAAAAAAAGAGGTATGCTAATCACTAAGAATAGACTCATTATTTTTTACATGTTCCATATAAGACTGTAAGTCTGTAAGTCTGTTGGAGGAGATTGATTTATGGTTTCTTAACAGTATGTGAGATTGCAGTATAATTTAGAACCTGGGTGGCAACTTTCATATCTCATTTTCTGAACCGATGGGCATCCTCACCGAAGGATTTCTCAACAAATAAAATCTTAGCTGTTCTTGAAGACAAAGCAATGTTTATGTACTCCCTCTTCTGCTATCGTAGAACCAATGCCAGTCACCAGCAATTCCTGTATCACTTTCAAGGAGAGTAGTAAAAAAGCTTTTTAAAAAAATAATATCTATAATGCCTTCCAGTGTTGATTCCTTTCTAATTCTATAAATATAATTTGTGGAGAAATACAGCAGAAATAATGGAAATTACAATGATTACACAGTGGAAGATAATTTTGTTTGGGAAACAGTATTTTTTAAATTATTATTTTTGAAATTATGTCTTTATCCTTTTAAACAATGTGCTTTCAAGCACAGCAATGATCCGTGCTGTTTCCAGAAGACTGTTCTGTGAGGGAAGGAAAGAAATGGCACAGAATTGTTCACCTGCTGGAGAAATGCATTGCTGTCCTTGGATGACTTGGAGGCCGACTTGGGTCTTCTGCTATTTGTAATAATTTCCTAGAAAATAATCTCTGAATTTTAAAAGGCATCAAATTTTAAGTCCAGTAGGTTATGAGAAGAGACAATTCCTTCTGCATTTGGGCTTCTAGGAGCTATTGCTTTTGTTTGCAAGCGTGACCAAGAACAGACCCATTTTTCTATCTAGAAAATTGCAACCCATAAACTTATTTTACCAGAGGATGCAAGAAAATTAGATTGGCTTGAAGAAATGAAAACTGAATGCACCAGCACTTAATGCTTTGTCTTTGGTAGGCATTAGCCACTGCCAAGAAAATGAAACAATATTCATACTGACATTTAATTTTGATCTGCATATTGCAAATTAATGCCTAATTTGTTGATGCATGTAAAGCAGTTGAAGCAAAAGGGGATTGTTTTTTGTGTTGGTTTTTTTGTTGTTGTTGTGTTCCATTACAAATTATCATGCTATACCCTGGTCCCTTTTAGAGTCAGAAGAGAAACCCTTCTAAAATATGACCAATAATGCATTAGGTTGTCTAATTAGGTTAAGCAACACTACATAAGGTAGGTAAATCTTTCCTTTCTTTTTTTTCTTTCTTTTTTTTTCTGCTGAGAAAGTGAAAATCTGTCGCACGTCGCTTGCAAATTGCAATGAAGTAAACACTTCTGAACAGTATTTAGACTTCAGCAATATGTAAATACAGGTAATTTGTTGAAGTGCTTAAAGTTGTCCTGAAAGCTGTAAAAAATCCATATGTCAGTGTTTAGAAGCGATTTGGTTTTCAGGGAATTAGTAGTTTTGAAGATCAGAGCACTTCTCTGGGAAAAAAAAATATTGATTTATCCAGGCAACCTGCGGTACTGCCTGATTCATCTCATGGTGAAACAATTTTTCCTTATATCCAGTCTGGACCTTTCATTTCAGTTTATACCTGTTGTCTCTGAACCTCTCACCATGTGCTGTGGTAGACCTTGGCTCCACCTCCTCAAAGGTATTGTCAGGCCACTGTTATGTTTACATATTCACAGACTGCATTGGGTTGGAAGGGACCCTCAAAGGTCATCTTGTCCAGCGCACACACACCCCGCCCCGCAGTGAGCAGGGGCACTTCCAACTAGATCAAGCTGTCAAGGGCTACATCAAATGTCTGCAGAGACAGGGCCTCCACTACCTCCCTGGGCAGTCTGTTCCAGTATTTCACTACCCTCATTGTAAAACATTTCCCACTTACATCCAATCTAAATCTGCCCTGCTCTAGTTTAAAACTATTGTCCCTCATCCTATCACTACATACGCTTGTAAATAGTCCTTCCCCAGCTTTCCTGTAGGTCCCTTTCAGGTATTGAAACATAGCTATATAATCTCTCCAAAACTTCTCCTCTCCAGATTGAACAACCCCAACTCTCTCAGCCTCTTCTCACAGGAGAGGTGCTCCAGCCCTACGATCATCTTTGCTGGTCTCCTCTAGACATGCCCCATCAGGTCCTTGTGCTTCTTGTGCTGAGGATCCCAGAGCTAGACACACACACAGTACTTCAGGTGAGGTCTCACCAGAGCAGAGCAGCGTGTCAAGATCATCTCTTTTGATCTGCTGGCCATGCAGGAGAGGGTCCCCTGAAGAGATGCAGCAAGCCAGGCCTAGCACCCCATTCTGTCCCAAACCCCAGCCAGAGAGCAAGGCAGCAGAGGGGCAACTAAGGTCAGGCTCATCTTCCATTGACAGGTGTGCCAGTGGAGTTTGGCTGATGGCCCCAGACTGAACTGAAATGGGATGCTGAGCCCCAAGGATGAGGGGGAGGCCCTGGAGACTCTGCACATCCATAGGGCTTGGTAGTACCTTAGGACCCTGACACTGAGAATAATTCTTCTTCAATTTCATTCTTCAGCATTTTTCCCTTGCAGGGAAATATGCTGCTCAAATGAATCATTTCCATTTATTTAAATCAAACCCAGATAGTTCTATTTAAGCATCACGTTTACTCCCTCTCACATAAATATCTGCAAGTCTCTTAAATCATTAGTGATCCATTCCCTAAAGAATATGTCAATAAGTCTGTTCCACTCATATCTCCATACAGCAAAATATAAAAAATATCCTCCATTCAGAAATGCTAGACAAACTTGAGAACATAAGTTCCATCTTCAGATTACACAGAGAGGGATCAGTAAAGACTCACCAATAAAATATAATTGAGGATTTTCAAACAATATGGGGTGGGGGGAAATGGAAAAATCTGGATTCCAAAGAAATTAATACTAAGTAGCACTCATGAGCTGTGGTCCCTGGCAACAAGCAGACTATCAACAGAACTGTACAGTGAAAACATAGCTGCTTTTACAAACTGTAAGTATCTGTAAAAAGAGAGTGCTTTAAATTTCAAACTGGGATGGTGTGAAAAAAGGTACAAGATAAACTGCATTATATTAGAAAAAAAATATTATCGATGGTACTTTAGTAAAAATTAGCATCCAAGACAACCTGGTGGGTTAAGTGACCTCTTGTGAACTAGCCCATTTCACTCAAACATTGATTCAGGAAATCCTTCAGCCCCACAGGCTGACGTTTGGAACTAAGCCCTGACATGTTTGTCTTTTTCTCCTTTCCAAATATCTTCAGCTTTTAACATTTTGAAGGTAACCACAAAGATGTATGTATTTAG
This sequence comes from Colaptes auratus, assembly GCA_015227895.2. Taxonomy (NCBI): domain Eukaryota; kingdom Metazoa; phylum Chordata; class Aves; order Piciformes; family Picidae; genus Colaptes; species Colaptes auratus. The sequence goes on from CM037632.1 coordinate 48,612,607, forward strand.
GCACTATGCAAATGGAGATCATTCATTAATGGTATGTAGCAAAACAAAAAAAATCCACATTGCAAAAGCACAAAAGAAAGCAAACCTCAGGAGAGAGCCCTTTCTGGAGAGGCCACTGAGATCGCTACTATACATTTAAGCAATCTGAAGGACTCCCCAGCTCATGCTCATTTTCTGCCTGGGACAGTCTGTCTTGCTGCAGTGTTCTATTCATGGCTACTCCTCTGGTGAAAGCCCTAATCCAGCTAACCCAAAGAAATCCCAGGCTCAGCTTTTTACACCATGTGGCTTCTTCTCTGTGCTGGGTTTGTTATTATGGAGCTGAATTCTGCTTCCACATTCCTTTCAAATGGAAAGCCTTCCATCCAGGAAGGCTTTGCCACTTAGAGAGTTGTTTTGTAGGTTCTGCATGGTGATCTTTACAAAGCATGCAGAAAAACATTGAAACCCACAAACTCTTTGTTAGCCACATCTCTCATCTTTGTGTCTTTGATATAAGTAACCTAGGGAAGCCAGATAAATTCCATAATATACCTATTCCCATAAAATGAATATAAAAACACATGGCAAGGTACAAAAAAAGCTTGGGAAAACATAATGAGATGAGAGCAAAGAAGCTTTTCTCTAAGCATAGAGTTAAAATTTCCCAGTGTTGTCTCCCAGCTTTCACCAGCTTTTGACCCTTTTTTACCACTGAGATAAAATTGGAGGTACATATCCTTGCCATAGTGCTCCAATTACCAAAATTTTCCACAGGCTGACAGTGCTTTTGCTTTTCTCAATTCCTTTTAAAAATTTTATTAACATATAAAATAAGTAGCTAAGAGGAAGGAATTTTCTGTTGGCATAAATTTACAGTCTTATTCTAGAAGACTGTGCACTGCAGAGCTGAGATCTTATGCTGAGACAGTACATTTAATGAAAATAATCCCTTTTCTCACCTCTGGCATTTATGAGCCTTTTTTATATTTACATTAGTGATTTTGACATTTCAGCATAATTACAGATCGTTTCCCTTCCCCCATACTGCTGATGTAGTTCATTGCTTTCTTAGGAGGTTTTGGCAGTCCTCTTTAGGTTAATCATAGTATCACAGTAGCAGTCAGGGTTGGAAGGGACTACAAGGATCATCTAGTTCCAACCCCCCTACCATGGGCAGGGACACCCTGCACTAGATCAGGCTGGCCAGAGCCTCATCCAGCCTGGTCTTAAACACCTCCAGGGATGGGGCCTCAACCACCTCCCTGGACAACCCATTCCAGGGCTTCACCACTCTCATGGTGAAGAACTTCCTCCTCATTTCCAGCCTGAATCTCCCTACCTCCAGCTTCATTCCATTTCCCCTAGACCTGTCACTACCTGACAGCCTGAGAAGTCCCTCCCCAGCCTTTTTGTAGGCCCCCTTCAGATACTGGAAGGCTATAATTAGGTTACCTTGGAACTTTCTCTTCTCCAGACTGATCATCTTGTGATCCCTTCACTCCTCCTTCACAGTATCACACAGTATCGCCAAGGTTGGAAGAGACCTCAAAGATCATTGAGTCCAACCTGTCACCACAGGCCTCATGACTAGACCATGGCACCAAGTGCCATGTCCAATCTCCTCTTGAACACCTCCAGGGATGGTGACTCCACCATCTCCCTGGGCAGTCCATTCCAATGACTAATGACTCTCAGTGAAGAACTTCCTCTTCACTTCGAGCCTAAACTTCCCCTGGTGCAGCTTGAGACTGTGTCCTCTTGTTCTGTTACTGGTTGCTAGAGAGAAGAGACCAACCCCTTCCTGGCTACAACCACCTTTCAGGTAGTTGTAGAGAGCAATGAGGTCTCTCTTGAGCCTCCTCTTCTCCAGGCTAAACAATCCCACCTCCCTCAGCCTCTCTTCGTAGGGCTCATGCTCAAGGCCTCTCACCAGCCTTGTTGCCCTTCTCTGGACATGTTCATGTGTCTCAATGTCCTTCCTAAACTGAGGGGCCCAGAACTGGACACAGTACTCAAGGTGTGGCCTTACCAATGCAGAATACAGGGGCTTCCAATAGTTTCTGCTGCTCAGTTCCTCAAGGACAGGGAAGAGAGAATTACCTGGAACTTCTATTTGAAAATGTTTATGCTTTGCTGCCTAAAGGAGCTGATCTGCTACCACAAACCGAGGAGTTTTAATGGCTGCCTCCATACAATAAATAGAGCATATGCAACCTACTCTCACCCTCCCAGTCTGGAAGGAATTAAGGTGCCATGCAATATTTCCAAACTTTCAATAGAATAGAATAGAATAGAATAGAATAGAATAGAATAGAATAGAATAGAATAGAATAGAATAGAATAGAATAGAATAGAATAGAATAGAATAGAATTCTTTCAGAGCACTTCCAATATACATGCTGCACATTTCAGCAGGAGAGAAACAATCCATTTGTGTATTTCTGTATTTCAGGGGGTGGGGAGGAAAGAACTTTACACGGCTGCATAATTCAAATCTTATTCATTTAGAATACTCATTTGAAGGAATTGATGCTTTAAGTTATTTCTCTTCTAATTTGCTGTTAACTTTTTTTTTTTTAATATCGAGTTTTCACCTTGTAGCACATTTTTAGAGGTTAACATGGTCACTTCTGGGCTGTTACAAGGCCAGTAAGGTTGTGTATGAACAAGATTAGAAATCAAACATCTGTTCTTTTTGATAAATTGCTGAGTCTGACATTTGTACCATATAAATGGTATCTGACCATGAAAGATCAAACAGAATTTGATGCCAGTTTTACAAACTGTCCCTTCACTTTATCTATATGTAGGTGATTACATATTTGCACCAAGTCATGTAAGCAGGCAGAGAGATTTGATTCATCTACAACAACTGACAATTACATTAATGCAATTTTCAATAGAGAGGAAAAAATCTGCAGGCAATTTGTTAATCACCATTCAGATAATGAAATTTAAGTTATTAAATATTCATATTAACCAGAGGTAATATCAATGTTTGATTATTCTTTCTTTCTCTGAATTGCCCTGTGATATGCATCCAGGTCTGGAGCCCTCAGTACAGGAAGGACACAAACCTGATTGAGCAGGTCCACAGGAGGGCCAGAAAAATGGTCAAGTGGTTGGAGCATCTCTGCTATGACGACAGTCTGAGGGAGTTGCACTGTTCATCCTGGAAAAGAGGAGGTTCCAGAGAAACCTAATAGCAGCCTTCCAGTACCTGAATGGGACCTATGAGAAGGATGGAGAGAGACTCTATACAAAGGTCTGTAGTGATAGGATAAGGCACAATGGCTTCAAACTAGAGAAGGGCAATTTAGATTGGATGTTAGGAGTAGGTTCTTTACCATGAGGGCAGTGGAACACTGCAACAGGTTGCTCAGGGAGGTTGGGGCTCCAATCCTGCATATACAGAAAGTGAGGCTTGACAGGGCTCTGGGCAACCTGATCTAGTTGAAGATGTGCCTGTTTACTGCAAAGGGGGTCGGACTAGATGACTTTTGGAGGTCCCTTCCAACCCAGACCATTCTATGATTCTCTGAGAAAGTCCCCTCAATGCACTACCCCTTTGTTTATCTACAGGTTATATGGGAATAGCAAAAAAACTAACCAACCAAACAAAAAAAGAGTCACCCAGAAGAATCTTCTGAAACTTAATTAACATTTCTAGGAGATTCTTGATTTTAAAAAAGACAATATGATTGTCCATCAAGCTTCAAAATAGAGATACTTATTCTTCTTTCACTCTTTAGAACTTTTTACATGCGAATAATGTAACCGTTAAGTGTAGATCTCCACATACCACAATATAGAATACTGCATCCTAAATCAAACTTCCTAATGTGATTCATCAGAAATCTGTTTGCATTCTGAAATTTGGTTATTTTGCAGAAGATTCCAGTTGTAAAAAAAAAATCAGAAAGCTTATAGCTGAAAGAAAGTAGCTATATGAAACAGGCAAAGTAATTCACAAAAGCATTCCATGAGAAAGAGAGAATAAGCTCCCTCTGTAGACCAATATGAAAGCATAACTCCCGGGGGTTATACCGTGTCAGAATGCAAAATGCCCTTATGGCAAATCCAGAACTCTGGTGTTTGTCCTTAAGTGTTTACAGTCTCTCTTTCAGCACCATTGTTGCCTTGAAGTTAGGCTTGATGGATCAAATATGCAGGGATCATAATAATACTATGTGCAGCCTTTTCTCCCCTGTACACAATAACATTTCTAGATGAAGCAGAATAGTGAGAGGAGAAACATCTGCAGCAAAGACTGCCTGAAGTTCATTGAGATCCAAGGCCATGGTGAACAAACACTAGTGCCAGAGGTTTTTTCAGTCCTTATTAAGGTTGGTTAATTAGGAATGAGTTTTCAGTCACAGCAAGAATCCAAATGCTGAAAGTCTATCAAGAATAAGGGCATTTACGCAACCTCCTTTTAATTCCAGTCTTGCTTTATCACATCTCTGAGGGAAGGGTATGGAAAAAATCCTAAATGAGAACTACTTCAGTTTCTCAAGTGTTCATCCCTAGCCTTTTATGAGGAGTGATACAGCCTTTAAGGTGCTAAACTGCCTATAATATCTGTTGAAGTAGAATTCTAGATGTCATTTTTATAGCAGCCTTCTCTGTTCCCTCTAAATTGGTTATTCATTTGAAAAGGAAAGTATTAATTCAAAAGCTGCATCCACACATCCAGTATTTTATTTTGGTTGCATATTGTATTTTAAATTTCCATATCACTCTTTTTCACTCCATCTGTTTCTATCCCTCTTTCTCATATACATAAACCCACTTTGAGTAAATGTGATTTTATTGTCTCCAGGCATTAAGTTTCACACTTTGCTTAGTAGGAAAATAAGATACAATCACTGTAGAGTGGTAGGCTGTGTTCCCTAGAGGAAAGGAAGGGATTGGTGATGAGATAAGGAATTTGAATGTGAACATGCATGGTAGAACAATATAGGCATGGTCACCATCATTATTAACTTTAATTTTCTGAAGAGATATACTTTTTCATAGTAGACCGATATATACAAAAGGGGATGACATGCAAAGTTTTCCCTGAGTCTGTGGTCTGATTTTAGCTGGATAAGCAAAAAGAGCATCCTCTACTTGCTCCACAAACAAGATAATGCAAGAAAAGACAATGTATTAATCATATCTTCAATTATAATTTTCTTGGTTTATGAAGGAATACTAATAATAATTTGTGACAATGATGAAACTAAATCACATGTCATGGTCTAACCTGTTTTGGGAGCCATGCATGTAATAAACACATTCATTTAAGCACTGTAGACATTCCACTTTACATTCCACATTCTAATATGCTCACACTTGTATGCCAACTCCTCCCACAACTGCCTCTCCCACAGGCTTTTACTGGGTCTCTAAAGATACATGGGAAGTCAAATGCCAACTGACTCTTGGCTCATATACTGGCCCATGATTCACCTGGCATTTCACCTTCACCAGAGGTCACAGACATTCAGGGGATTGTCTAACTGTACATTTTGAAACATCCTTAGATTTTTTCAGACAAATATTTTATTTGGGTATTTTGATAAAAATATTCTTCACAGTCAAGCAATAACTGTTCATCTGTGTGAACTGGTTATAAGGGATATATATCCTTACCCAACATATCCACCCCTCATCCAACCAACATGCAGACTATAAGATTTTTGTGTGAAACCTGGTTACATTTAAAGCTATTCTGGTCTGAAAATAATCTTCAAGGATTTCTGCAAGGATATCTTTTAAATGGTAGTTTTTCAATTTTAACAATTGCTATTAAAAAAGGTCATCAGCTAGGAAACCAAAGGGTTACTTTAGATTCCTTTATTTCTTAAACATATTCAGCTAATGTTTTCATTGAACCACCTATTTTAATAATTCCCAGAAGAGATCATTTGGTCTAATTACATTTATTCATTGATTGACTTAGGTCACAGTTTAACTCAGAGGTTTTTACAGAGTGCACTATGTGGAACAAGTAGATGCTACCAGCTTGACATCACATAAACAAAAATTTCCAAAATGTGTTCTTCAAAAATTGGTAAGTATGAGGTCAAAATAATTGATAGTCCTAGTATGGCTTGTCATGTGGCAGGATTTGCTTGATACAGCTTTCATGGCAGGGGCATTTTTTTAACATGGTTTAAAAGCACGTGAATAAATAAAAAAAAGTAGTGGGAACCAGAGAGAAGATACATGATGCTCTGTTACTTAGTAGTACTCATTAAAATGTTTCCTGAAGCTTTTGAGCCAAAGCCAATGAATTAAAGCTTGGAATGAATACTGGCATGGTAAAGTGATTCTTGAATCTTGCTGATTCAAGAAAACATGACCTCAGTCTGCATGAAGCATCTGGAATTATCACAGACAGACTTGTCACTGAGTAGCAGCCTTGTCAGGAAGTTTATGCAGACTCAGTTACTTAAATTTTCTGGTAGCTATTGACTGCTTGTCAAATGCAAAGGTCATAAAATCTATTCCTCCTAACAATTCACTGCCTAAATAGAAAAGATCTTTGCAGCCAGAATCAGGAATTTGGTTTTGTTTTGTGTCTGTTGTTACCAAGATAAACACTAAATATCTCTGGCGAAGTGAGTTTTGATGGCAACCAGAGGAAACATATCCATGAGAAAGATGAAAACTGGTGAATCAAGGAACATGCTTTAAAAAAAATTGATTTTTCAACATGCTTTCATTGATTTTTCAGCTTAAGAAAGCAATAAGTAGCAATAGAAATATTTTTTGATATTTAGTATTTTAGCAGCCTATTAGACAAAAAAATCATTGCATATATATGTAAATGTAATATATTTTTGTCTAATAATCTGTGAAAATACTAAGTATTGAATAATATTATTTTCCTAATATCTATAAAAATGTTGGTATAACAGTTTACCATCTTCTAACTCTACAGAACTAAAGTACTTCAAGTACTTTGTAGCTCACCAGAGTGAAATTTCAAAGTCGTTGTCAGGAAACATTTCCTCCAGGAACAGATTCAGGCTGATAAAGAACTTCTTGTTTTAGACAACTACTAGGATAGAACAAAATAAAATCCCTCTGTTTTATTCTGTCATTCCATAAGTTTGTCTCCATTTTCTCACTGTTTGAGTTATTTCTTCTAAAGTCATGTGTTGCTGTTTTACAAGTAGTGTCTTGAATCATATGTGACTGAAGGTGACAATGCAATAAACTAATTACAATGTAAACCCAGCACTATTCAGACTTAGTTCACAGAAAAGAAATGCACAAGAATTGTAGAAAAAGCAGGAAATACTTTACAAACAGAATAATGGAAGGGTCAGAAAAAGAGAAAATCTTGTAAAACCCTTACAACTCTGAATCAGGTTGGCATAAAGCAATCACATCTTGCTGTTACCAAGATTCAGAAAAAATTTGCCCTTACCCACAATACTATTATAAGATTTATTCTTGGGTTAAGAAACATCAGAATTGTGTAGAGCTCATATTTTCTCATTATCATATCAATAAAGATGGGATAAAATGTCCCTTTTCAGAAGGAAGAAAAAGCAATTTCATTAGCAGAAACTCAGTGCTGGCCTAAACAGTAGTACTGGCCAAGTTTTATTAAAGAAAAAACCAACACTTTGTGAAGGACTTTTTCATTTTTCCTGTCAATAGAGAATGTTACTTGATGAAATTGTGCATCTACATTAATAGCTATTTTTTTTCTTACCTGTCCTTTGTCTCCCTCTATATGATCCTGCTTGATATTAATATAGCATTTCTAAAGCACTCCAAAAGTTGGAATGAGCAGAATAAACAATTCTTGCTCTTCCAGACTTAGTTTGCCTACATAAGGTCTCATGGGAATATACAATTAGTTATTATGGTGTTACTACAGCATTGGATTTGTCCTTCACAGTATCACACAGTATAACAGAATCACCAAGGTTGGAAGAGACCTCAAAGATCATCGAGTCCAACCTATCACCACAGGCCTCATGACTAGACCATGGCACCAAGTGCCACGTTCAATCCCCTCTTGAACACCTCCAGGGATGGTGACTCCACCACCTCCCTGGGCAGCCCATTCCAATGACAAATCACTCTCCCAGTGAAGAACTTTCTCTTCACCTCGAGCCTAAACTTCCCCTGGTGCAGCTTGAGACTGTGTCCTCTTGTTCTGTTACTGGTTGCTAGAGAGAAGAGACCAACCCCTTCCTGGCTACAACCACCTTTCAGGTAGTTGTAGAGAGCAATGAGGTCTCTCTTGAGCCTCCTCTTCTCCAGGCTAAACAATCCCACCTCCTTCAGCCTCTCTTCGTAGGGCTTGTGCTCAAGGCCTCTCACCAGCCTTGTTGCCCTTCTCTGGACACATCCTTCTCTAAATTTTTTTCTCTAATGCACTGTATTTAATAAACACTTATGAAATATGAAAGAGGTGCTCAGCAAAGTTGCACAGACAGGTCAGACAGTTTTTACTACTCCTGACTTGCTTGACAGTTTAAGACTCTACCAAAGAAATACCTACTGTAATGAGTAAAGGTCTTCAAATTGATCCCATAAGCCAATTTGCTTGTTGCATTTTTTGAGAGCAAATCCAAACCCGTAAAAAAATATTCTTTTGACTTGAACTTGGAGGTGTAACTTCAAGAATTTTTTTTTTAATATGAATATTTGGGAAATATGGGGAAGGCTGACACACAAAATAAAGAATGTAAAGTGGACAACACGGACAAATAAGGGATTATGAGTGTTTCCAGCATTTTGTGACTTGTGTTGTTTTGAGCATGCTCAACTGGTACAGGGAGGGCCAATGGCATCCTGGCCTGCATCAGGATCAGTATGGCCAGCAGAGCAGGGAGGTCATTCTCCCCCTGTACACTGCACTGGTTAGGCCACACCTTGAGTCCTTGTCCAGTTCTTGACCCCTCAGTTTAGGAAGGATGTTGACTTGCTGGAACATGTACAGAGAAGGGCAATGAAGTTGGTGAGTGATTTGGAACACAAGCCCTATGAGGAGAGGCTGAGAGAGCTGGGGTTGCTTAGCCTGGAGAAGAGGAGACTCAGGGGTGACCTTATTGCTTTCTACAACTACCTGAAGGGAGGTTGTAGACAGGTGGATGTTGGTCTCTTCTCCCAAGTAACCAGCACTAGAGCAAGAGGACACAGTCTCGGGCTGCGCCAGGGGAGGTTTAGGCTGGATGTTAGAAAGAAGTTCTATACAGAGAGAGTGATTGCCCATTGGAATGGGCTGCCCGTGGAGGTGGTGGAGTCACCTCATTGGAGGTGTTCAGGAGGAGACTTGATGGGGTGCTTGGTGCCATGGTTTAGTTGTTTAGGTGGGTTGGACTGGTTGATAGGTTGGACATGATGATCTTGAAGGTTTCTTCCAACCTGGTCTGGTCTATTCTATTCTCTATTCTATTCTATTCTATTCTATTCTATTCTATTCTATTGGAAGAAGCAAGAGAAGCTAAAGTCAAAATAATACATCAGCTATCCTAAATAATTTTGTTTGCATAAATGTTCTGTTGATAGCAGAACAGATGTGATGTCAGTTTTCTTTAAAACTTAATAAATTTAGCACCTTAGGTATGTATGAATAGGAGTAAACCTTTGTTAGCTTGAATGAAACATTATTTCAGTTTCTTTCAAAGTGTTAGAATTAAGATCCTTTATACTTCTGACTGAGCCATGGAAGTAATATCTATTGAATCAAAAAGCATATGTTTTAAACTATCACTAAAAGTGAAAACACAAATTAATCTAAGTATTAAACTAGTCTCTTAAGTAATACCTTTGTAAGTGCTAGCTATTTACATTACTACAATATCACCTTTCATCGGTAAGTGCAAAAGGAATAAAACCTCTTAGAAACATTCAGGCTCCTACATCCCACGAGCAAGGGAAAAGTTTCAAAGATAGCTCACGGAAGTAATCTTCAAAGACTGCAGTGAACTTTCATTGAAATGAGCATACTGCAACTGAAAGTAAAAGTTTAGAAGTTTGCTTTAAATTACTTTAAGGTAATGCCAGAAAAAAAACAGGCAGCAGTGATTTGACTTCATCAACTGCAGTCTGCAATGGTATCAGTTCAAATCTTGTCACATCCCCCAAAGGAGTCAGGTTGTTTCTGTGGAAGAGACTAGAAGTGAACATCAAGAACAGAAAGAATCTTTCAGTGCCATCACCTACACAAGCACGGAAGGTCTAGGGAGGACAATTTACCCCACAGCAGCAACAAGTGCAATTTGATGGGCACCTTTCATGCCCTTCAAGGGAAATGTGATCCAATCTTTTCCTTTGGACTTCTGCTGAGTTGAGGGGGCAATTCATACTACAAACAGCATGAAGACTATAATAATGCAATGGCTATCTTTCTTTTTCTTTACAGTGTTTACAAGGCCACACACTTCCCTATTCAGCTACGCACAAAACATGCACATGTGTGTGCATAGTACGTGCATGCAGATGCTGCTCATTCAGTAGTTTCAGCACAAATAGGTTGGTATTAAACTCATCCTGATTTCTTCTTTTTTCATCCTGATTTCTCTTTTTTTGGTGGGGATTATAGTCTGAATAGAGAAAACATATACGTATAGCTGAGCTCTTTATCTTCTTTTCTGTGTATTTGGCTACCCCCTCATTTTCTAGCACTAGAGGAATTCCTGTGCAGATGACAGCATTTGCTAAACACTAAGAGGAACACCCACCACAAGTCCGTTTTTTCTCTATCTAAGCTCCTTGATTTAATTCTTTGCCTTTTTCTCCCCCCAATTTTATTGAACTAAGCAGAACAGGGAAAGAAAATCAACTAACAATTATACCATGAAATGAACCACCCATTACAGTTGACAGAAGACGAGAGACTGTGCTGCAGCATACAGCAGATGATTCCTTTATGAAACTAGAATTATGCTTAAGTATACATCCTTTTGAAAAAAAAGTTGTTAAAAGGAAGCCATGTCAAGCAATGATTTAACTTATTGTTTAGAAAGACTTAAGATTCAGGTTTTCATAATGATTTTGTGTTCAGCATCAGTTCTTAGTTGCTGCTGTTGGAACTCTGTATCTGCACTTTTACTGGAAGCTTTCCAGTCCTCCCTCAGAAATTCAGAAACATTCTTGTCTTTCAAAGTAGAAACTGCGGATAAGTCACCTTCTTGTCTTCATATTAATACATCATTATAAAGATACTCATTGGGAAAAGAGAATAATGAAGAAAAGGGGGATAAATGGATTCATCAGATTGGAAAGAGAGGGGAAAAGCTATCATGAAACAAGGTATAGGATAAAATACGGCCATGAACAAAACAAACATTTTTTTGCTTTCATAATTCAAGTTTTACTTGACCTGTATTTAATTTTGATAGAATGCTATTACATGCATGCCTCACCTCACAATTTCCAGATTCTACCATTATTCCCTGAGGAGCTGTCCTTGATAAAAATAGATATATAGCTTTTATTTGAAAAACTGTGCAAACCACACACACTACACTCCCCACACCCCCCAATCATTGTTGAAGCTCCTGCATTCACATCCTCCTCTCTCACTTTACATAATTATTGCTTGGATTCATTATCCTTTGTTTATTATGCAGGTTAAAAAAGTACACATTTCCTGCACAGAAAAGGCCCTCAGAAAATACCTTGGAACAAAGAAATAGGCAAGTCTATACTAGGTACTACCCATAGACAAGAATTCCTTATGCCTATACTTTAATCTAGAACAATGTAAATCTGCTCTAGAGCTCTGCTTTAAGAAGTATATGGTCAAATATTTCCTGCAATTTACATGAAACTCAGAAATATCATATTCTGCTGGCTTTGGGAACAAAATGCCTGCTTCCTTATTCCACCGTGGGGATACACAGAGGTCATCGAGCCAAACCATTATCTGTCTGATCTAGTTCCTATTTTTCACACTCTACAAATTTACATCCATTCTACCTTTAACAAATTCAAGAAATATCCATTTATTTTACAAGTGTTACAGATTAATAGCAAAGCAGTCCTTCACTTTTTTCCTGTATAGCTACAATACATGTGAATCAATTATGAAGTACATCCAATATATTCATTCTACTTTCTGTTATAGACATTTGGCTACCATGGTGACAGGCACTATAAAAAAAAAATGAAACCAGTTCACAGGAGATTTTTTGTGCTACTTAGTGGATAATTTTCTGCATAGGTTCAGGTAATTTTTTTCTGCTTAGTCTTTCAAAGTGCTGAAAATAATACTTTGTCTGTTAAATAAAAAACAGGAAAAAACATAGAATCATAGAATCAACAAGGTTGGAAAAGACCTCAGAGATCATCAAGTCCAACATATCACCCAACAGCTCATGACTAACTAAACTATGGCTTCAAGTGCCACATCCAATCCCTTTTTTAACACTCCCAGGGACGGTGACTCCAGCACCTCCCTGGGCAGCACATTCCACTGACCAATAACTCTTTCTGTGAAGAACTTTCTCCTCACCTCAAGCCTAAACCTACCCTGGCACAACTTGAGACCGTGTCCTCTTGTTCTGGTGCTGGTTGCCTGGGAGAAGAGACCAACCCCCACCTGGGTAGAACCTCCTTTCAGGTAGCTGTAGAGAGCAATAAGGTCTCCCCCGAGCCTCCTCCTGGCTAAACAACCCCAGATGTATTGAGTAAGAATGCTTTGCTGTTACCTAATTGTGTCCTGCTTCTCCTTTGCTATGTTTAGAAGGCTTAGGTGATGAGTGAACTAAGATGCTGTCTGTATGATTGTCATCTCAGAGACTGTAGTTGAAATTCAATTCCTTCAAATTCAGTTGGAACTTTACAAGCAGTATTGGAGGGCAACAAGATTTTACCTCATGATTTTTCAACTTACTTTGTCTGATAACAAACTGAGTCCAGCACATTCACAATGTCTTACTACTAATATTCTTGTGCCCACGACTATCAGCAACTTTTAGGGTGTTTGTAAAGAGGAAGGTAGACATGCTTCTGAGATATAAACACCAATTGTAGTGTTCACATTATGATTCAAAGCACGTAGTTATTCAGTTCTGTCTAAAACATGCTGGAGGTAAGACTAAGTTATACACACAGGAGCCTAATGCCACTATAGATACAGCAGCACACAAGATAGGCACCTAACTGACAGATACATGACAGGGCTCACATAAGATGGAGGTTTGTAAAGGAAACAACTATTTGAGCCTCCAGTTATTTTTGAGCCTCCAGTTATTTTGTGTAAGGAGATTATGCTTTGCTCCAATAGATTTGCCAAATACTGCACTTATTCTCTTTCTTTCTTACCTCTCCACAAGTTATACAATGAGTTGAAGAGTTAATCATATACTCTATTACTATGCATGGCATACTAATATACAAAGAGTTAAATGTGAGGGAATGTAAAATAAGGGCAATTGATGTTGTGTTAAAAGAAAAGACATTGTTGCAGACTCAGAATTCCTCAGGGAAGAAAGCGAGGCACAAACATCAATATATTTTCCAAATAAATGTAAATGCTGTTGATACTGCATTTATGAACAAACAAGCATATGAAGCAAATGAACAAATAAGTTAGGATCTCAGCTCTTAAAAAACACTGAGCAAACTGCAGGAAATGATCTCTTTAAAGTAAAGCAGGCTTGGCTGGTGAGGTCAGACACAAGAAAATCATCATCATCTGGGTGATTTGCTATTTTGATCGTATATCTGGCAATAGCATGAAAAGGTCTTGTGTATTACTTGTTATTACTAGCATTTGTGATTCTTTAAAAACAACAAATAAAAACCATAGACAATTCCAAACCAGGGGAATTACTACAAATAGCAAGGGCTAGATATCTTTAGCAGCTGATTAGCTGGATTTCTTTTGAAGATCCATAGATGTCTCCATTGTCTATAATGGGATCTCACACACCTTGGTCATGTGTAAAGCTATGGAGTTAAGTGTCATAATTTCAAACTTTGCTTTCAGTAAAGAGAGTCTCAACAGAAACAAAGAGAAAAAGAGACGATATGACAAGAGACTGTTGTCTCTTTGGGGTCAGCCGCTATAATCTGTGGCATTTAAGGTCATGTGAGCCATCTTTGGATTGGAAAACATAGCAAGGACTTTTGATGAATATATTCTCATCCAGACCTGAAACTGGTGGCCAAGCACGTCAGCCATTTCAAATCTCACTAGACACTTTTATGTGGGAAACTGAATCAAGTTTCCCAAAGAAAAATGTGATAGGAAAATAGTTATCAAGGGGACTTAGACTAGAGACAGCCCTTTACAAGAGAAAAATCTCAGAGTTAGTTTGTAAAGAAAATAGAGATGTGTATCCCATAAAGTAACTCTTTAAACATGCATGAAAATTTCAGGCAAGTTAGGCACCTAACTTTCAGAAAACCCAATCACTACTTCAGGAAGTTGCTGATGAACCCAACAGACATTTTAATTCACCTGAAATAATTTCTGCACAAAAGTTGATTGTACATTACATCAAAAATGGTATAAAATTAAAGATGCTGCTCATATAGCAGCCACATCAGTTCAAGGTCCCTAGACAATAATTATGTGGGGTATGCAGTCTGGTGTTATCATCACATAGGGAAAAGGCAACACCAATGACAGGACAGTCAACCAAATTGCAGAGTGGAGCTCTTGTGGCACTTTGTTCAGATTTAAATCAGTTCTCAGCATGTTGATGCTTTATTTTATAGGAAAAAGTTCTCTAAATGTTGGACTCAATGATCATAAAGGCCCTTTCCAACAAAAACAATTCTATGATTCTGAGAGTCACTGGAAAGCTGCTCAGCAGAAAAGGATCTGGGGGTGTCATCTGACCATCAGATGAATATGAACTGGCAGTATGCCTAAGTGGCCAAGACCAAGAGCATCCTGGCTTGTATAAGAAAATGTGATCAACAGGACTAGGTAAGTGATCATCACCCTGAACACAGCACCAGTAAGGCCAAACCTCAAATATGTTTACTTCTGGGCCCCTCAGTGCAAGAAAGACATTGAGGTACACTTAATGCACATTTAGACAATGTTGATAATTGATTCTGTGAATATCTCTATACTCCAAGATTCATCTCTAATTTTTATCCCTGTAATTTAGAGATCCATAATAAGTGAATTGGACTCTGTTTCTTACAAAGAAAATATATCTGCTACCAATATTTGTGCAAGAAACACTGTATTTTTAATCATTACAGTTACTACCTTCTATTATAATAGCATTTGTCTTGCTCACAATGGAGTATTTCCAAGGTTTCACAAAGTTTCTGGTCCTGCCACTGTGATGGTTTGAGCTTTTCCTGAAGCCCAAAAGCCCAAATGGAAATACATTTAGATTTGCTCCCCCTCTCCCTTTTTCCCAGTAAGGTAAAACAAACATCAGGAGAAAGAAGAGGTAAAATCATGAAAGAAAATGGTCTGGAATTGATTTTGAAGTTAAAATGGTAATTAAAAAAATATATATATATAAAAAATTGAGTAATAGGGAAGGTTACAAAGGTGTAAGAAAAGGGTGAAGAGAAAAATATGCAAAGCCAGGCCCAGCTGGTATTTGATTCCCTTGATGTAAGTGGATGCAGTTCTTTAGAAACATGGATGCTGCATGGAGGCAGTGTGGCCTTGTGGTTGATGCAGGAATCAGGAGGGCAGCAGAGAGGTCTGTTGAGCAAGTGATGTGCAGGGGAAAGGAGAAAGAGCTAAAAAATGTCTCTCCTTAGATAAGCTGTCTGGACAGAAAGGGGGAGTGGAATAAACCTTTGATCCAGGGGGACCCCTCCTCCTGAGAGGGGGGAAAACCAAATATCTCTCTCTGTCCACCTGGATCAGGTTACTTCTGCCCACCGGGGGCTGGGTTCTTTTCAGTCCCCATCAAGGATGGGTGTAACCTGGGACAGCCACATACAACAATGTTGAGAAATCATTCATTCTGCCATTTGTGGCATCTTTTGCTTCCAGAGATGAATGTAAATTTCATTTGTCTCTTCCAATATTTTACCATGTTTTTTCTGTACTGAAGAGTTTGTTACTGGATTTTTTGTTAAAGATGAAGCAGTTTGATGCTTAGAAGAGAGTGATTGTTATTTTAATTCTCAGCACATGGTCATAATAATAATAATAAGTCAGCTTAAAGAAAAGCTTAAGAACTGTATTCTTCAGTCTTAGAATAAGCTACTAGTTTTCTTAAGATCCCATAAGAAAAAATTCCCTGAAACAGTAAAGTCTGAGAAATTTTACTACATTTCAGCATGCTCACATTCAAATATTTATCCACAAACTAAACACTCAAGCTACTGCCCTTTTGAAGATTACATTATACAAACCTTAACTTTGAGGATATGGCTTCACCCTCTTAATCTACATTTAGCTAGTTTAGCAAAAAAGACTATTCACACACAGCTTTTTCCCCTGAATACAAAAGTGCACTATATGCAAAAGTGCAAAGTAGTCTTGACAAGCCAACAAAAGCAAAATAAATTTAAAAAAAAACCCTTGAAATATGATCTAAACTTTTTCCTCACTGAACTTTCCATAACTCTTTTAAATTGTGTTTTACTATAATGCCTAATGAATACAATTAAATATAAGTACAAAACCTTGCAGATTCAAATCTAAACACTGAAGACTGGTAAAAAAACCTCAAAACCCAGATGTCTTAAGAACAACAGTAGGAAACAAATCAAATACATATCTTGAAAGTGGTGCCTTAAAAAGTTACCATTTTCTTGCTGTGATCATTAATAAGCATCATTTCCCCAACAATTAAAACATCATTGTCTTAGGTGCATTTTCTCTGTTTAACTACTTCTATTGCACTTCTTTAACTACTTCCATGCCTCTTTAAGTATAGCACTAGTATAGTTTCTGCTTTCCTACAATATAATGAAAAAACATACAAGAGTATCCTCCCCATACTCTGAAAGCATATGTATTTGTATGTTTGATGCTTATATGTCCAACTTACCAAGCAAAAACTAAAGAGCTTGAACCAAAATTTGCCAGCCATTGAACAAAGCCAGGGAGAAGTAAAGATACAAAGCACTGTTGGAAACAGGGGAGTTGAGTTTCCCAAAGGACTAATCTCGTGTAGTTATTTACTCCAGTATCTGAGAAGGTGTGATCTATGATAATTCTTATTTTAGGTGACAGAGATATTTCCAAGGAAACATATATTGAGAGTGATCTTATTTGGCTTTTTCCCTCTGGTTAAAAGCATAGGTCAAACACTTTTTTTGGCTTGTTTACTTTGGTTTACACAGATGTAAATTTTCCCTAAGCACTGAGTACTGAATATCTCTGAAAATTTTGCCCATTTCTCACATTGGGTTGAAACTGGCTACTGGGGACAGATATACTTCTGCAGAAGCTGAAGATAGAAAATATCTTAGAGAGTCCCATCCACAAACAGTCATAGGCTGCAACAGATTGCATCACTGAGGCTGAAGCGCTGTTTTGGTTTTGATTAACCCTAAACAGCTGTAAAGAAAAAGAATATATATTTTTAAATATCATGACATAGTTACTGATACATTTTCTGCTGAATTTTACTGAAGCCCCTAAATTATGAATATAATCACAGAATCACTGAATCACCAAGGTTGGAAGAGACCTCAAAGATCATCAAGTCCAACCTGTCAAGACAGACGTCATGACTAAACCATGGCACTAAGTGCCACGTCCAATCCCCTCTTGAACACCTCCAGGGATGGTGACTCCAGCACCTCCCCAGGCAGCCCATTCCAATGGTGAATGACTCTCTCAGTGAAGAATTTTCTCCTCACCTCGAGCCTAAGCTTCCTCTGGCACAGCTTGAGACAGTGTCCTCTTGTTCTGGTGCTGGTTGCCTGGGAGAAGAGACCAACCCCTTCCTTGCTACAACCACCCTTCAGGTACTTGTAGGCAGCAATAAGGTCTCCCCTGAGCCTCCTCTTCTCCAGGCTAAACAATCCCAGCTCCCTCAGCCTCTCCTCATAGGCTTGTGCTCAAGGCCTCTCCCCAGCCTCGTTGCCCTTCTCTGCACATGTTCAAGTGTCTCAATGTCCTTCTTAAACTGAGGGGCCCAGAATTGGACACAGTCCTCAAGGTGTGGCCTAACCAGTGCTGAGTACAGGGGCACAATGTCTTCCCTGATCCTGCTGGCCACACTATTCTTGATGCATGCCAGGATGCCATTGGCCTTCTTGGCCACCTGGGCACACTGCTGGCTCATGTTCAGCTGGCTGTCAATCAACACCCCCAGGTCCCTTTCTGTTTGGCAGCTCTCCAGCCACTCTGACCCCAACCTGTAGCACTGCATGGGTTTATTGTGGCCAAAGTGCAGCACCCAGCACTTGGATTTGTTAAACGTCATCATGTTGGACTCTGACCATTTGTCCAGTAGGTTGAGGTCCCTCTGCAGAGCCCTTCTGCCCTCTAACAGATCAACATCTGCTCCCAACTTGGTGTCATCTGCAAATTTGCTGATGACTGACTCAATCCCCTCATCCAGATCATCAATGAACATATTAAAGAGGATGGGGCCCAGAACTGATCCCTGGATTTAATATTACCTTTAATATAACCTTGGACAACATCCAAGTTCTGAAAGAAGTAAAGGAAAAAGAGAAAACACCAAAGAAAGCATATACCTTTTTTTTCAGACAAGAATTATCAAATATAATTTGCCTTAAGTGGAAAAATCCTTAGCAATTGAATGTCTCTCATAATGTACACTGCTGTCATGCAATAAATTATAGGGAAGACTACATAAAGAATTAGGTTTAACAGCTCTGTATTTCTTTTCTATAGAGTAATTTGTTATGTTTATGCCTCACTTTAAAAAATGTAAAGGCAAAATTATTTTTTAATCTTTTTTTTCAAGAAGAACAGAAAGAAAAACAAAAAAAGAGACCAAGAACATGCAATTTATGATTTTCATTACCTGTGCTTATATTATTTGTGCCTCGCTGAACAGAGAGATTTGGTTCTAACTCAGGGGAAAAAGGAAAGTTTATGTTAGTTGGAAAGAGGGTCAGGCCACTCAGGAGGAATACGAAGTTGTTGTGAGGCTATGCAGGGAGAAAATTAGGAGGGCTAAAGCCCAGCTAGAAATTAATCTGGCATCAGCTGTTAAAGGCAACAAGAAATACTGCTAGAAATATATTAACAACAAATGGAGGCTTCCTTTTCTATCTTTTATAGGATGCAGGGCAAAACACAGTGATCACAGACAAATAAAAGGCTGAAGTGCTATTGTTGTTTGCCTCAGTCTTTAGTAGTTGGAGTGGTTGGTTGCTTGGCAGTTGCAAGATAGGAACAGGAATTAAAGCAATGCTCCCATACTCCAAGATGAGTTGGTTAGTGACCTGCTGTACCACTTATACAGAAGTCTATGGGGCTCCAGTGTGGGGTCTTCCATGGGCTGCAGATGTGCATCTGCTCCACCCTTAACATCCATGGGCTGCAGTAGGACAGCCTGCTGTCTTCCTGTGGGATGCTCTGGCTCACTTCCTCCACTCCTTCATTGACCTTGGTGTCTGCATAGGTGTTTCTTTCACATGCCACTCCTCTCTCTATTCCAGGTTGCCCTAGTTTTTCTTCCCTTCTGTAACAGTCCTCTACAGAGAAGCCTCCACCATCACTGATTGACTTGACCTTGGCCAGAGGCAGGTCCAATTTGAAACAGAGATCTTCTAGTAGCTTCTCACAGAACCCACCCCTGTAGGCCCTCCTCTGCTTCCTAAAGCACACCACACAACACAACTGACCATTACTTTCCATAACAAGATATTTCTTTAAGTTTGCCTTAGAAAAGCAAACCTTAGGATGAAAATTTAAGGTTAAAGAAGTGAGAATGGTTTAATCAATTCAGCTTCACCTTTTCTTCCTTAAGAATCATGTAAGGATGGCCACATTCCTTAAACTGAGAAAAATTACAGTTCTGTTTGGGTAAATATATGCTGCCTGCCTTAAGTTTGTTTCAAAATAGCAGTATTTCTTTGTAGGTCTGCATCACATACAAAGCCAGCCTGTGTGATAATCACAAGGTAGTAGAACTGCACTTTATTATAATTATTACTATAAGCTTAGAAAGATACTATCACTGCTCCATAAAGATATTTATATGCTAAATTCCCATATTTGAGTCACATGTCATTAAGGGTCTATGAATAGGTATAGTAACAGTCAAAGATGTTGTTATTGTTGATTCATAATAAAATCATGATGTTAATATTATGTTTCTGTTATCAAAGTTACATTGGTATCAGGACTTCTTCTCTCAAAATCCTTCTGAAAAAAAAAAAAAGTTCTTAGCATTTGCCTGTTTTTGCATTATTTAGCCAAAGGGAGAAATAGTAGAACATTGTTATTTCAGCTTCATCTGTTTAATAGACTTCTTAACTTGACATAGAAACCTACTGGGTTTTTTCCTGCTTTCCAAATGAAGGAAAAAGCTATGTTTTAGTAAATGCACACATTAAAGTGCAAACTTGCAGTGAAAGACAATATCTTCCAGTGTGTGCTGAAATGGCAAATTAAGTTGGTGATGTTCAAATGAATATACTTCTTTTACTAATAAATTGTCAATAATTTCTCTCAAAAATGGCTTTGTTATATGCTTTATTAAAATTTTGAACCATGATACAATTAGAAAGAATGCAACACCAGTAAGTGAGAAGAAAATTAGATGCCCCAGGCTGGAGAGATACATAAATAGATATTAAACCAGCAGGAGACAGGATCAGAAGGAAAAAAAAAAAGATCAAAATGTTTTAACTGATATGTAAACTGGTAATATCTCAACATCTGTATTTAGCAGCCTTCTTTCTCAGAGGTCTCTTGGAAAGTTGTTTTCACATAATGATGTCACCTATTGGTTTAATCGAAGATTTTGAGCAATGAGAATATCTGAATATAAACCCTCACTTGTGGTTTTTAGTGACCAAGCATGAAGATCAGGCTTTAAGAGAACAAATTTTTGTGCCCCTCAGGACACTTCTGCAAAAAAGCAGACTTTTCATAGAATCATAGAATGGTTTGAGTTGGAGGGGACCTCCAAATCTAGTCCAACACACTCTGCAGTCAGCAGGGGCATCCTCAACTGGACCAGTTTGCCCAGAGCCCTGTCCAACCTCACTTTGAATATCTCCATGGATAGGACCCCAACCACCTCCTCAGGCAACCTGTTCCAGTGTTTCACTACACTTGTGGTAAAAAATTTGTTTCTAACATCTAATCTAAATCTACTCTTCTCTAGTTTGAAGCCATTGCCCCTCATCCTATCACTACAGGCCTCTGTAAACAGTCTCTCTCCATCCTTCTTGTAGGCCCCTTCAGGTACTGGAAGGCTGCTATTAGGTCTCCCTGGAGCCACCTCTTTTACAGGCTGAATAACCCCATCTCCCTCAGCTTCTCCTTGTAGCAGAGGCACTTGAACTCCCTGATGATTTTCATGGCCCTCCTCTGGACCACTCCATCAGGTCTATGTCCTTCCTGTACTGAGGGCTCCAGACCTGTACACAATACTCCAGGTGAGTTTTCACTAGAGCGAAGTGGCAGAATTGCCTCTCTGGGTCTGCTGGCAATATCTCTTTTGATGCAGCCCAGAATGTGATTTGCCTTCTGGGCTGCAAGCACTGTCTGCTCCTGTCCAGCTTGTTGTTCATCAGCACCCCCAAGTCCTTTTCCACAGGGCTGCTTTTCAATACTCCTCTGCATAAACACACAGACACATATGGACAGTGTGTGTTTATGCACAGAGTTTCCTACTTCCGAATGTATATTCTGGCAAATTTCTATTTTTCTTTTCATTTCAGTGAATATTTTTGTAAAGATTTTTAAATTAATAACATCCCCAGATAGTCACTTATTTAGAGGCATTTTAATGTTCTCTTCAGAAGGCAACACAGATTCATGCTGAAATGTACTACACTGCATCTTCCCAGACTTGAATTTGGCAGAGAAGACATTATTTTTATGTAGTGCTTCTTCACTCCTTAAGTCCTCTGGTTAAAGAAATATAATCATATATACAAACTACAGTAAATCAATCTAAAAATCTTCCCTCTACAGGTCTTAATGCTGCTTCTTTTCAAGTCATAACCTTTTATAAGATATAAAGAAGTAAATCTCAATTTCTGCTCTGCTTCTCAAAGCCTTTTAGAAAGCTATCTGTCTGGTAATAATTTTATCCTGCTTCCTAGTCAGACTTACAATCTGTTTACCACATAACCCAAGGAAAAATAATTACAGGAAAGCCCTAGGGAATGAATGGCCCTTTATATAAATGTAGTTACTTTGGATGAAAATCTGTGTAAAATAAGTTCACAGTTGAAAGCACAGGTTGTATTTTTATTTGCCTGTAGCTCTAGTGCAGACAATAGGAAAATGTTATATACGTTTTAAAGGTAGCCATATATTTATATATTACACGAGATGTTGAGCTGGAAATGGCATTCCATTTGTGAATGTTCTTCTAAACTATTTCTTTTCTAGCTTAGCCTTCTCCCTCAACTTGGAGTGGCTTAGAAAAAGCTTTTCCAGGACGCTTTAAAGCTGTGACAATTACCTGAACCACTGAAATTCTGTTACTTAAACTCAGTTCCTCTTTGGGGACATCTAATTAGATCCTGTCTGTTGCTTACATTCTGTCACTCTCTGTAGTTCTTTCTCAGTAATACCCTGTTTTCTCTAGTTTTCTCTAGATCATTCTTTCCACACTATTTTTACAAATTCTTTTTACAAATTTAAAGCTTGCATTGAAAGGTTGTTTCCTTCCCTTCTCTTAGTGCATTCAACTATGGTTGTCTCAGGTTGGCCCATAAAAATACACATGGCTAGTTAAAATTTAGAATGAACATGAATAGCAACAAATAATTTTTCATTAAAATCTGAGTTTAGGAGAATGTCATCTATAGATTAATGGCCTGATAGGCCAAATGACCTGTGCAATGACAGACTGCAGAGCCAGCTATGGAGCTGAAAATAAATGCTGGCATCCACAATTGAGTTTTCTTGTGTCAGTGTCTGTTGATTCCTTCCTCCTGCCAGAAGAACAAATTTGTGCAGTCTGTAAATTAGAAAATAAGGACAGCTATCATTTAGCAGGAACATGTATAAGAGCTCTGAGACTGTAGATTAGATTGTTTAAAGCTTCTAGTTAGACGAGCTTGTCAGAGTAAATGTGGTTTAAAATACTTATCAGGGAAGATGGGAAGCTTGTACAGGAGATCAGGAATTGCCTGTTAAAATATGTACTTTCCATATTTTTTTATTTGATATTAGGCTGGAACTTCCCACATTATTTTTTCTGATTTCTTTACTGACATCATAGGCCAGTTTTGCTATCTTTCTAATTTCTGACTTTGTCAGCAACCCTGTTGGGAAATGGTGTCATGTGCACATTGTATCATTTGGTCTTGCATGAAAATACCACATCTAGATACATTTAGAATTAACAGATTTTCTCTAAAGCTCACTGAAAATGTTCAAAAATTTTCTGCTTAGATATTCTTTCAATACTTTAATTTTATAATGGGAGGGAGAGAAGGAGGGAAGGAAGAAGGGAGAAAAGAGAGGGGAAGAACAGGAAAAGGAAAGGAATGGAGGGAAGAAGGAGAGGAGGAGTTAGAAGTGATCATTTGGGGTTTTTTTCTTATGCTATAGGGAAGTGTGGTAGTGAGAAAGTTCAGTTCTCCACACACACAAACCACAGCTAACTCAGTCACAGCCTGAAACTGTCACAGGAAGGAAATAAAACCATAAAAATTTCAAGAAATAATATTTAGTGGTAGAAGCATTTTTTAACTTTCTCCAAGAACAGCTCGAACATTCCTTTCCTTTCATATAGAAATAGTCCCTCTGACAAGACTCACTTTCTCACTTTTTTTATTTTAGCAAACAGGGGCTAAGGATAGTCCCACTAAAAGGATAACTCCTGCACATGCAATTAAAACAGTGTATATCAAATTAAACTCTTAAGAAGCAAAGATTATTTCATAATAGCATACTCATAGGATTGACTGTCAGCTGAACAGGTCCTCAGAATTGATTTAAAGGTTCTCAGTGACCTAGAAGATAGTGAAAATGGCCTGGTTCTGCTAAGGAAATAATACCTTCTGTTGACAACAGCAAAATACCCATAGTTCCCATACAAAAGAGACAGCTGTATGTTCTTTACTTTGTAAAAAGAGATCAAAAAGGAGTAGAAGTCAAGGACAAATGGATCTGAAGAAATATAAAGTTTCAACTTTTAAGGTTGTGATAGCTTCCAGTAGAGGACATATATTTATTAACTAAAAAATGGAATGAAGCTGTGTCAGGGGACATTCAGATTTGAAAAGGTTCTTCACTGAAAGGGTAACTGGTCACCAGAGAAGTGGTCATGGCACCAAGCCTGTCAGAGTTCAAGGAGTGTCTGGATGACACTTTTTAGTTTTAGATAGTCCTGTGAAGAACACAGAGTTGAATTTGATTATCCATATGGGTCCCTTGCAACTTGAGATATTCCATGATTCTGTGATATATCACAGTATCACAGTATCACTAAGGTTGGAAGAGACCTCAAAGATCATCGAGTCCAACCTGAAATATTAGACAGATTACCTGAAAGGATCTATTTTTTAAACTGTTTGGCTTAGTGTAAATATTATCCAGCATTGTCATGAAAATTCCTATATTTGAAGGCATTGAAGATTGTAGCATGTAATTAACAATTGGCCATATATGATTCTGAGGTTAAAACTTGCACAGTAGTGTTGAAGATAAGCACAAGTTTAATTGTTTCTAGGGTCTCAAAGGCCATACAGACAGACAGTGTTTCATTTTTTTTTTCATCTGTACCAGGGTTGAGATTTTCTTTTAATGGAAAATAAGATCAAAATTGTGCAATCAATTTTTTTTTTTAATTGTCTCAGCAACTTTTACTGTATTTATAACCTCATGTGTTACTTACATGACACATGGACATACAGCAATATTCTAACCTCACTAAAAACAGCTTGAAGCTGAATAGTGTTTCCACACCAAGTACTGCTGCCTATAAATGAGATTTGTCCTTTCACTATGTAGACATTTCACATCTTCAATATCCAAGACAAAAAATGGCACATTTTTCATGCTTAGGTTATTGTTCTGCATGGATCTTGAATGATTTCCAGTTCACTGATAAAACTATATATTGCTAATGCCAGTTATATGTCTAAAGCTATATTCTGTACAATCAACTCTCATTAAGTCTTCGAAAAGATACAGCACTTAATTAATTAGTCCATATGATTTTTTTTAATATACTCAGTTCCATAGAAGCTTTAGTTAGAAAAAGTATTTAAGTGTTATTAGATTATTAGTGACATTCATTTTATCTTGTCCAGTTTTCTAGTGAACTAGTGGAATCAACGTACTGTAGAATTCAACATGATTAGGACAAGTACTGAACTAGAATGGTAATGTTGATGGAGGTCAGAGGTAAGGTGTATGAGGAAAGCTTGCAAATTTCTACTGGCATACTTATGAACTCCAGGGCATACTATAACACTTTTTAGGTCATTGTTCTTATCTGATCTTTTAAATGAGACTGCAGGTTAATTTGGAGACTTTCTTATTTCACATATTTAAACAGTAAGGCCCAAAGATACTGAAGCCCCTGTAACAATCTTAAACAGATAACCTGTTGCTTAAACACTGATCTCACAATAAAACTGTGTGAAATTATATTGTCACTGAAAACACACTGATGTGGCAAACTTGGGATATTCACCCTGCATTTGCACTGAATATCTGAAATTTGTTTGTGTGGTGTGGTTTGTTGGTTTTCTTGTTTGGTTGGGTTTTTTTTTTAGTTTTGTTTTGGTTTGGTTTTGTTTTTGTTTTCTCTGTGTGTTTCTTGGTTGGTTGGTTGGTTGGTTGGGTTGGTCGGTTGTGTTTGTTTGGTTTTGGGTTTCTTTAGGTTTGGGTTTTTTTGCTCCTGAGTGTGAGGCTTGTTTAAGCCACTGCAGCATAACTCCACACACTCTACACACTGGTGGTCTAGTGGTTAGGATTCCTGGCTTTCACCCAGGTGGTCCTGGTTCACTTCCCAATACAGGAACACCAATCAAGACTGCCAGGGAGAGTTTTTGTGAGAGCAGACTGTTGGAACTCAGCTGCTGGCTGAGTGAAAATCATAACAATTGTTTGCAATGTCTAGACCAGGTGTGTTTCAGAACTCACTAATGGGTGGTGAATTCTGGATTGTAAGAAGGTCTGACAGGATATTTTGCACTCAAACAGTTGCAGTCACTGACTCAATGTCCAAATGGAAACCAGTGAAAAGTGATGTTCCTCAGGAGTCAGTATTGGGACTGGTGATATTTAATATCTTTGTCAGTGACATTGACAGTGGGATTGAGTGTATCTTCAGCAAGTTTGCTGACAACACCAAGCTGTGAGGTGCAATCAACATGCTGGCGGGATGAAGTGGCATTCAGAGGAATCTTGACAGGCTTGAGAGGTGGGCCAATCCAACCTCATGAATTTCAACAAGCCCAAGTGCAAGGTCGTGCACCTGAGTCAAGGCAATCCTAAGCACAAATACAGAATGGGCAGATGTCATGGGTTAGGTTTAAATCTGTTGTTTTCCAAAACCATCCTTCTTCATGCCACCTTCAAAATGAAAGTTCTGGCTGGAGCAAAGTATCATGAGGCTTGAAGTTCAGATTGTAACATGAGAGGCTTCCTGTTCTGGTTGCTGCTCTTGGGTTCTGGGTTTTGGCTGTTGGCTCTTTTCTGCAGGGATGGGGGTAAGATGGGTGGGACTTGGTTAGCTTGTGTTTTTTCTGCTTTATGCTGGGTTTATTTTTCTGCATGTTTCCTGCAAATTGGCTAAGCTAAGGTAATTGCCCATTGTATTGTTACCTAAGGTAATTGTGCATTATGTTATCTCATTTATATAGCTCATTTTATCTTGCTGAGACACTGGGACAGGTTGTCCAGAGAAGCTGTGAACATCCCATCCCTGGATGTGTTCAAGACCAGGTTGGATGGGGCTCTGAGTAACCCGGTTTAGTGGAAAGTGTCTCAGTTTTTGGCAGAGGTCTTGGAACTTCAGTTCAAACCATTCTATTTTTCGATGATTCCGTTCCACATGTATCAACATCAACAGCCTTAATAGCATGAAGAAGAAAAGGTGTGGTTTCTCCATCAGGAGCATAACATTCAAAATGATCATACGATTCTGTATCAGCTTTGTTAATGGACTTTTCTGAGCAGTTTTATCTTGGTTACTGCTGAGCTATATTACTAACGTGTTATGAAATTTCATTACCACGGTATAGTCTTATTTGCTAAAGACTTGCAGCTATATATTGTGTTGATCATTATTTAGCAACCCATTTAAGAACTTATTCAAAGTATTTTGTATGTTTATTTTTGTGACTTAAATTATCTGCTGCATTGTATTTATCAGCAGAATGAGGAATAATATGATTGGTACATGCCTTGGAACTAGCTGTTTATTCATAATCATAATGTGTATTGCAAATGTGGGATCTGATAGGGATGCACATCACTGTGATGAGATCTTTCTGTTTTTCTTTTGCTATGAATCAACATTTCTTATGGAAAATGAGTGCATGGTAAATATCATGCATTTTTAACATGTCACTCATCTCCTTGAAATTCTATGAAAACAAATGCCATTTGGCAGGATCTTTTTCCTGTTAAGAAGCTCATCCATTCCACAGGAATTTATGACAGACACTTTATTAATAGTTTCTCCCAAGTGAAATTGATGAACTGTGCTTTATATATCAGCATTTGACCTGTTAAACCTCATCTCTTCTACCCTTAAGTTGATGTATTTTCTTATTGTCAGAAAGCACCAACAGAAATCAACAAAGGAGAACATCTCGAATATCTGAACACATAGCCATCTGCACCTACTGAGAGCTTATAGAGTCTTTTAAATGGACCCAGATTACTCACAAGAATGAGGCTTCAGCAGGAGCCAAAACAAAAGACAGTGGGGATTAATCATAACTACAAGTTCTTACAGGAAATTGCTTAGTAGTCCCGACAGAAGGTGATGTCAGATTGATCAGTAATAAAAAGTGATGTGGCATGACTATATGCTCACATTCCAGAGCCTCATGAATGGAAAATTATCTTTCACAATTTTTCCCCTACACAGAAGATTCAAAAGACTACACACTGTTTTTACTCAGAATTAAAGTTGTCTATCTTTTACCTGCCTTTGAGGTGGAAGGTTGCTAAAGAAGAAGATGAACATGTTAGTCCTAGATGTAGAGATATCACAAAGCACATTTGCTACTACTTCTAGAATACATTAGAGATCTCTGCAAGAACTAAAGGTTGATGTCATTCCCTTGATTAAGTTCTACTATAAAGTGGCATATATAAGAGTAGTACAACATCTGAGGTTAAACATTCACCACTAAATGAAAAAAAAATAATTATAGACTTTGGTTGTAATTCAGTTTCAGACTTAGAAGAAAGTGTCTATGATGTGTCTGTATTTGAGCTACATGGTCATCACAAGGAGCAGACACCTAGTTAATAGGCCCTAGTGCTCACCAAACATCGATTTTGTCATCTAGATCTCATCCTAACTTCACAAAATTTATAACATAGATTGCCATGGACAATCATGGATTCTTAGGCACTGATTCACAGGTAGATAATTAAAATATCGACACCTACAAACATGGAGCTGAATCCTACCCAGAGTCATTTTCTCTGACAGCTAGAGTGAAAATCAGAAATTTATATCCATCTATATATTTTCATTCAAGCATAAAGAGAGGAACAGACTGATAATAAAGGTTTTTTTCTCGAAGACAGTGGCATTTAATTCATATACCATGTGAAACTGAATAGAAGCTCTAGTTGAGATAAATGATAGAACCTCATTTATTACAAAATAAAAAGCAGAGAATAAGGACAAAAGTGTAATCATAGATGGGCATGAGAGCACCACTGGTCTCAACAGATCCTTATGAATTTCTTCTAGCACTGAACGTGGTGCACACACATAATTTTGAAAGTCTTGAGTGCAGCCATATATGAACTTTCAAAATTCTTTGTTACGGTTTTGAGGATGTTTGCCTCTTTTGTTGCTTGTTATTAGGTAGGTTCCAACGCTGGAAGTTCTGATGTGCTACAGTTAATGTTTTGAAAAGTGCAGTTTTTAAAGGTGTGGCTCTGTCGGGGTTTTTTTAGTGTTGTAACCGTGTTTACCCCTGTTTTCCAAACCAGCTTATATTTTCATTGCAGTTTGCATTGAATTCTATTTGATGTGAGCTTCTTGTATAAGACGAGATTATTCTGTATTTCAAGAGTATAGACAGAAAAATCAGAATAGAGTCTGTATAGAAAGAACATTTCACAAATTCCTTTTGATCTGTTTAATATGAATTAATAGATTTTTAGTAAATTATCATTTCTTCTTTGACAGGAAAATTGTATTCCTGAAAAACCATTTGACCAGCCCTATTTAAATCAAATCAATTATAATGTTGATATTATCTGCTTAAGTGAACATTAGATCAGTAGAGAAATCATGGACTGCTCAAGAAGAAACAAAATAGAGGAGGGCAAAGGTGGGTTAGGTGGGATAGATCTTGGGGAATTATTACTGAAGTGATTATCTGTCTTTCCTACATACCTACACGACTGAAATATCCCCAGAAAGTAGATGTTTTCTTCATGATAAAAATTATGCCTGATCCCTGTCTATAAACTTAATGGAAAAATTTTCTACCTTTTCTGGCAACATTTTTTTCAACTTGAAAGGAGCTCAACAGCTTTAAAATTTTATATGCTTTCAATATATTTTACTGCATTAAACATTCAATATGAGAAATTTAGACATCAGAAGCTTGTCTCTTTCTCAGCATCGGACTGACTGGAAATGCTTGCTTTGAAATATATTGAATGGAAGGACTGGAAAAAAATAGAAATTGAATGAATGGCTGTTAGGAAAAGCAGATTTTAATAATGGACAGCACATGCCATTTCTATTCAGATCTGTCTTCAAAGTACTCTAAATAAATCCTCTACCAAATGAAATCCATTTACTCTGATTTCCCCACAAAACAATCAATATGCCCTTAAGGTTTATGTCAGCATCATGATATACAGCTGAACTGAGTAATCCTTTTTGGGGTTTTGTGTTTTTTTGGTGTTGGGTTTTTTCCTCTGTGTGTGGTTCTTTGCTTGTTTGTTGTTTTTCTATTCTTCAAATTTTCTACAAATGCTTAAGTATTGAAAAAGCTACTACAGGCCATGTATAGAGCATTCCTTTAGCTAAAGAAAAATAAATAGAATGGTTAATCCCAAGACTGAAATAGTGTATATCGTGTTTTGCAATTTGCAAGCTGATTCATGTTATAGCTTGATTTTTTTTTTTTTTTAAACTCAAAGATTATTTAAGGCAAATTACAGAAATAAGGGCCAGAATCTAAAGTTCAGAAGAATACCCTTGTAACTGGGTTGCACAGTTGGGCGATGCACTCTTTTCACAGTGAAATTTTGTTTTCTGATGCTTGGTATTGTTTCAACAGCAATTAAAAATGTCACAGACAAATGGTCTGCTGTTCTTTTGAGGTAGACAGGATGTCTGTACCTTTCCAAGATCTCTGTAGACAGATTTTATGTAGGTAGCCTTTAATGTTGTGGGAAAAAAAAACCACAAAACAACAGCGTACACTCGAGATCAGGTCAGAACACAAGCAGTTTAGAAGCAGAAGGGGTAGTTCTCTCCTAAGGCTATAGGAGAGAACATCGAGCAGCAGCAGCTTGGCAGGTTCTGCTGACAGGGACTCTGCCCATATGGGGCAGTTACAGAGCTTATATACCCTTAGGCTGTACAAACTGTTCTTCACCACAACTGTGTCACACAAGCAGGACTATGGTAAGTAACAACAGTAATTGAAATTCTTCAGGAAATGAGGCTCATGACAATGCATCCATTTACAATCACTCCTTTGTTAATTAAACTGAGCCAGCTGGTTAAAGTATCAGCTGTAAATGTTTCTTAACTGGTAATGATAGGTTAACTATTCTGCTTCCACAACTAGAATCCTTCACAGTTATTCTCAAAAAAAAAAAACCACCAGTACTAACAAACCGGTGTCTGTTCAGATGACTTGTACTGTCCATGACAGACTTGTCTCTGAGCAATCCTACTGAATCAGGCCTGTGGAAAGTGTGAAGCAGGCTCCTTAAAGAAGAGATCAGTACTGAGCCAGGATGATCTAGCCATTTTCAGAAGCAAAACTATAAGTGGCTAAGGAGATAAAAATACAAACAAAAGCCTAATGAATGTTTATCCATGAATTTGAAAAGCCATTAGCTGATGAGTTAATGGATTGCAACTAATTGGTATCTCAATTCCACCAGTCATTCTTTAAGCATCTAAGTCAGCCCCTTTTTTTTTTTTTTTTTTGGAATTCACTTTTAGTGACAAAGTGAATCCAAACAGCTAAATTCATCTTCCAAGGTCTGTTGGAATGGCTTCCACAATTGCAGAAGGGCATTTTGACAAATTATTGTAGCTCGAGGGGACATTGCAGAAAGTCAGCTTCCTTCACTAGAGCAGACTGAGATTCCACTTAAGGCAGCCACCACCTACTTCAATTTCAGTCCATGTCTGTTAGATAATGTCTTCTGGCAGGGCTACCCTGAACTCAAGGGACAGCCTAACAAGAAATGTATTCTGCATTTCCCTGAATCAGCCAAGCTAGACTGCTATTCTCATTTTTCTTCCAGATACTTTTGTCTTACATTAGTACCTTTGGAATAACTGAAGAAAATAGTTTTGTAGTGAAAATGACTTCCATTTGTTACATATGAATGGCAGAATTCCTAACACTAATGTAGAAAGAGAAATTATTTCTCTGCACTTGAAGTCAAAAGAATCCACAGAAAAATGCAAAGTTATCTTCCAATGCTTAGTTACGGAAGACTATTGTAGGACACACAAAAACCTTTTGTTGTTGTTACAGTATCACTGTATCACAGG
The DNA here is from genome assembly GCA_015227895.2 of Colaptes auratus. Classification (NCBI taxonomy): domain Eukaryota; kingdom Metazoa; phylum Chordata; class Aves; order Piciformes; family Picidae; genus Colaptes; species Colaptes auratus. Next base: position 48,644,568 of record CM037632.1, read on the forward strand.
TTGGAAGTGACCTCAAAAGATCACCAGGTCCAACTTCCCTGCCAGAGCAGGATCACTCAGGGTGGTCCACACAGGAATGTATCCAGGTTGGTTTTGAATGTGTCCAGAGAAGGGGACTCCACAACCTCCCTGGGAAGCCTGTTCCAGTGTTCCACCCCCTCACATGTTGAGGTGAAATCTTCTATGTTCAAGTTGAACCTGTTTGTTTCTTGTCTTATTACTGTGCACCACTGAAAAGAGCTTGCCCTATTCACTTGACACCCACCCCTCAGATATTTATACACACTGATGAGATCCCTTCTCAGTCTTTTCTCAAGACTAAACAGCCCCAGGGATCTCAGTCTTTCTTCATGGGGGAGATGCTCAAGTCCCCTAATCATCCTCATGGCTCTCCATTGGATTTTCTCCAGCAGTTCTCTGTCTTATCCTGGGGTGCATCAAGAAGGGTGTGTCCAGCAGGTCTAGGGAAGTTCTTCTACCTTTCTACTCTGCCCTGGTGAGACCACACCTGGAATACTGTGTCCAGTTTTGGGCTCCCCAGTTCAAGAAAGACAGAGAACTGCTAGAGAAAATCCAATGGAGAGCCATGAGGACTGAAACTGCTTGAACAATGGAGCCCAGAGGGTGGCAACCAGTGGCACAAAGACTATTTGGAGGCTGGTAACTAGCATGTTATCTCATATACTAAACTCTTTTATCTCAACTCTTCATTTCAACCCAGAGGGGGGTTTTGTGTGTTCTACTCTTCCCTCACTTCTGTGCTCTGAACAGGCAGGTTAACCTGTTACAATGTCTCATTTTAATCTTACTGGTATTTCATTTTTGACTGAACTAGAGCACAACAAGGAGCTTCAAAAACACAGTTGTCAGATTAGAATCTTAAGAACTGGGATGTGCTGCACATGAGTTTACAGAATTAGGACCTTAACAAAGTTCACCACTCAGAATTACAAAGTTATCTGTCACAAAGCAGCTGAGTATTTATCTTTTCTGTCAGCTTCAGATGTAACTACAGTTGGCCAGATTTTTCTTCTTTAAATGTAGCAAAATGTAGAATTCTGTCATTAGCAGTCATTTCAGGAATGCCAACAGCAATGAAATACGTGTCTAGCCATAGGAAGGTGTGTTCATTTTAGTGTCTCACTTGAAGATGCCTAACAGCATACCAGCACAAAAAGCAGAGATACCTGCCTATTCTATTGTACAGAGGAACCAGTCTGAGATAGATAAGTAAACATAAGCAAATATCGAAGTACTCAGTGTATTGCTTTGAACCAGATTCATTGGACAATGATTCTGGTTCACTAACAAAATAGAGATTAGATCTATAAAATCACACACACACACACACACACCCCAAAAACAAAAATCACAAAGCTTAAAAAGAGTTGATGCTAAGCCCTTTTTAAAATAAATAAAATCACATAACACTTCCCAAGGGCAGTGTGAGTAAGAGCCCTGAGAATACTGATGGCCATAATGGCCTTACTGTACCTCCCCTGGACTTGCTCCCATCCTGTCCGTGGCCCAGGACCCATCTTAGATCCCTGGGTCCATCAGCCACTCACCACAGACTCCAGCTGCCCCCCGCCTGCCCTGCTCCATGAGTCCTCAGGGGATCACCTAACACTCCTGGTGCCCAAGCTGCGCCCTGATAGGCTATGAGATTAATGAGAAATACCCAGATGCACCAAACCTTCAGACTAATTGCCACTTACTAACTTGAAGAGAAGTAGTTTGGTATATATACTTCAAGAATATCCAGCCCAGTCAATGCCTTTCTATGCAGGTGGCAACTGATCATTTGGGATCATACAATGTTTGCTACGCTACTTTGGAAGGACTGTATCAGATCTGTGCATTGCTTTATTTATATTTCATTCACCTCAGGACATCTTTGCTGGAAAATGGCATCAATGGAAAAAATTAAGGAGTTCTGTCAAAACTGATTCAGCAACATGTCAGCCTGTACTTGTTCTGTCCTGCTTTTGCTGGGACAGGCTCAGATGCCAGCCAGAGCTGAGTCTGCTCACACTTAATAAAAAGGAGGAGGTTTACTGAGATGGTTGGGGTTTTCTTCACCTTTTTCTTGCTGTTGAGAACTGCCTTCCTGGATATTGTGACTGCTGCACTTTTGCTAGGCTGAGTCTCTCTCTTTCTCTTGTAGTAATGTTGATATTAATGTTAGTATTAATTTGGTTATTTCATTAAATCTCTCTTCATTTCAGCCTGTAGCTCTTCTCTCCTTTTTTTCCTTCTTCAGTGGAGAAGGGTCATCAGGTGATAGAGCAACTGCTATAGCTTAGGCTCAGATAGATATATATAGATGTCTTTTTCCAATGTCCAGTGCTGGCTGATGCTGCACCATACCAGTGCTGACTGCTACTGAAGTCCCCAGAGCTATCAAGCTTCAGACCTTAGAATACACCATTGCTTTTTTCTGCAAATCTCACACGACTTGACTTTACACCAGAATACCCGTCCTTATCAAAGGCGGTGGAAACACAAAAACCAGCTTATAACACAAAATCCAACTTATCTGTAGTCTTTGAGTAATGCTTACCACAAATGTTTGTCACCACATAAAAATGTACCATAAACTTCCTTTCCAATCTTTTTTTTACTATGACAATTCAACTGGTGATGCAAGGGGATTCAGTACTTTTTCCTGCAATATGCTTCTGACAGACCACTCACAGCCAGAAAGACCAGTAAAAAATATATTTCTGTCATTCACCTTATTAGGTCATTGGCAATAAAGATTGATTATGATCAACTACAAGGAATTTTTTAGTTCAAGGAAACAAAGAGCTCTGATGGCCAGGTGGAATGAAGCATTAACAAGGTGATCATTCAGAGGCATTAGGATTGTAGGATGTTAGGGGTGGGAAGGGACCTCTAGAGATCCTTGAGTCCAACACTCCTGCCAGAGCAGGACCATGGAATCTAGGACAGGTCACACAGGAATGCACCCAGATGGGTCTTGAAAGTCTCCAGAGAAGGAGATTGCACAGCCTCTCCAGGCAGCCTGTTCCACTGCTCTATGACCCTCACAGTGAAGAAGTTCCTCCTCATATTGGGGTGGAACCTCCTGTGCTGTAGTTTATATCCATTACCCCTTGTCCTATCCCAGGGTGCAACTGAGCAGAGCCTGTCCCCTGCCTTGTGACACCCAGCCCTCAGATATTTATAAACATTTATTAAATCCCCCCTCAGCCTTCTTTTCTCCAGACCAAAAAGCCCCAGGGCGCTCAGCTTCTCCTCACAGGGCACATGTTCTAGTCCCTTCATCATCCTGTTTTTTTCTTCTGGTATCCAGGGAGAAAATTCATTCTTGGAGAACATTTTGTTGTTGTTGTTAGATCATTTCACAAAGCTTAAAATGGCCTTACTGTACCTGTATCCAGGGAGAAAATTCATTCTTGGAGAACATTTTGTTGTTGTTGTTAAAACTTATTATTTTGATTTGAAAAGCACAGATTTTCCCACCAAGCAAAATTATACTTATGGAAAGGATTCACTGTAACAGCCACCATTGTGCTTTATTTTATGAAGCATTGCTGGGTTTGTTCTTTTTGCATGGAGGCAAAGCAAACCATGAACTGCAGTTGTGCATTATGGAAGATTGATGGAAAATAAAGTTATTTTTAAATCCCCTTCTTTCACCACCACCTCCCCTTTCCCACCATATCTGCCCCTTTTCCACCCTAACCACTCCATTTTCCACCCTTTTCCCCTCAAATCCCAGAGCACCTGGGCTCTGTTTGAGTCTCCTCCCACCCCAGGTGTGGCCACTTTGCCCTCCCCACCCACTCCCTTTTTTAATACCCCTCAGGAAAGGCAGAAGCCCTAAGCTGAGCCCATCTGGGCTGAGGGATCCTCCTCTCATCACTGGTGAGTCCTTGTGGTGCACACTGGGTGATGGTGGTGGTGACAACAAAGGCCGGGGGGCCTGGTGGCCCCCCGGTTAGGTAGGGAGAACATTGATGTCTACTCCAATATCATTCATGGGTGCTGGCTGGGCCTCTTTCCCTGGGCTGAGCTTCTCTGTGTGGTTTCTTGGCTGGTTGAGGGTCTTGTCCCTGGCTCTAGGATGGGTGGTGGTGGAGCAGGAGCTGTTTAGGCAGGGTGGAGGATGGTGTAGAGGGAGTAGGAGCTGCTTTGGGAAGATGAAGGGAGGGGTGGTGGGGGGAACAGGGGATCAGGTTGCTCAGAGCCTTGTCAAGCCTCACCCTGAATATCCCCAGGGATGGGACCCCAACTGCTTTCCCCTGGGCAACCTGTTATAGTGTTCCAGCACCCTCACGGTAAAGCACTAAGCTGGGACATGGGAAATCTTTGCAAACTTCCTTCTGGAGCAGTTTTGTTAAAGATGCTTCCAAAACCTTCCCTCAACACCACTTCAATGCAGCCATATTTGTGTGGAGCTGATGTGCAGTTCCCAAAATTCCCCCTCTTTGGTTGTTCATAACTGCTCATACCTTGGAGGAGTAGGTACAAGACCAATTTACAGCGGTGGAGTCTGTTCACCATCCTCCAAATTGGAGTCCTAGGACTTCTCCCCATCCAGGATCAAGTCCTGGGCATTGGACCACACATGGTTGGAGCCCCTATCAATGACTGGCACCAGCCTGCTTGGTATCATAATGACATTGGCAAAGATGCTTTTGGACAATGAAGTACCTTCAAAGGAGACAATGAAGCTGAAGCAACAGTTCCCAACTTCCAGAGCAAGCTTGGGGACCACCAGGTGGGGCCTGTTCATGTCAACGTTTGGCAGATGAATGCTGCTGGAGTAATCTAAGCTCATGCAGCTGGGTGCTTGGTAGATCTCCCACAGGTATATGACTAAGTGAAAAGCATGGACAGAGATTATTACTATACTGTGACCGTTTTAGGCTGTGCCTTTTAAGAAAGGGACAGCTGCTGGCTGATTGTTTTGATATTTAAATGAAAACAAGATATTCTAAACTACTTTCATTGGTAGATTGGTAGAATGCAACTTCTAAGTTTTAGCTCAGTCAGTTCAGTCAGTCTGTTCCCTCTATTCCTGTTGGCTTGTCTGTTTCTCTCTCTCTGAAGCAACAGCTGCCAGACAGTCAACCTTGAATTAACAAAGCTAACCAGATAAGAAAACTAATTCTTGCACATGCTTTGAGCTAACAGAATTTTCTCCTTAATTGCCTTTCTCTCTCTCTCTCTCTAACCCTTTTTGGGGAAAAAAGGGAGGGAGAGAGGGAGAGGGGGTACAGGGGGGAATCCCCCTGGCTGGAGGAGGGAAAAAGGTCTTCTGTATTACACTCATTGCTGTATATTTCTGTATATATTGTAAATACTGTAGATTTTGTGCATATCCATCTGCATTCCATTTCTGCTTGTAAATGCAGCACCTTCATCTGCTTCTCCGACTGAGTTAGCTGCGGTTTCTTTGTGGGGGGGGGAGGAACTCACTCACCCTGCCACATATACTCAAACGTGCAGTCTGGGGAAATATTTGAAACTTCCTAGATTCTTACAATGCACTATTCAAGTTTTCTGTGGAATTTTTTTTTATTACTTAACTTTTGATAGTGCCTTGTGAAATTATGTCTCTTTCCTGAGCTCACAAGGTATTAATTATTGCTGTAGAGGATTTCTTATTAAGTTTGGTATGACATCCTTCAATAGATGTTTTTTTTTCCTCTGCAAGCTCTTATTACACTGGCAGTACCAACACTTAAAATGACAGCATTGCTTAGCCTACCTTTCCTGCCTCAGTAATTGCCAAGTGCCAACAAAGCACAATTTATTAAATTCTCTTCTGAAAGAAAATATATCCTCCCTTCAGAGAATAATTCAGACTTTCTATATGAAAGCATTTATGCTAACTGTGTTCTAAATAAGGGTATTTACAAGGCCATTTTGTGTTGTCTATAATTCAAGTATCTCCTGTTAAACCAATTGCTTCCCAAAGCACACTACAAATGTTTGCTTGAAGAATAAATGCATGAAGAAGGGAAAGAGAAATCTGCATTTGATTTATTGCTATTACTGCTTAACTTGGGTTCACTGACAATTTTCTTGTCATTTACCTTAAGAATACTAGCCTTTCACTGTGATGATAAACTAGGAAAAAAGTTAAATGGCTTACTCCTTAAAATGAACAGTAGAATATAAAGTTTGAAAAGAAATCACAAAATCACAGAATATACCTGGTTGGAATAAACTTCAAAGGCCATCTAGTCCAACCTTCCACCAGTACTGAAAGGTCAGCATGTTCCTAAGTGCCAGGTCCCATGCTCTTTGAATACCCCCAGGGATGGTGACTCCACCACTGCCCTGGACAGACCATTCCAATGTTTGGTAAACCTTTCAGTGAAGAAGTACTTGCTAATATCCAACCTAAACTTTCCTAACACAGCTTGTAACCATTTCCTCTAGTCCTGTTGCTTGCCACCAAGGAGAAGAGGCTGGCCTCCTCCTTGGTCCAACTTCCCTTCAGGTAGTTGTAGAGAGTGATGAGGTCTCCCCTCAGCCTCCTCTTTTCTAGACTGAACAACCCCAGCTCCCTCAGGCACTCCTCAAAGTGCCCTGGGCCCTTCACCAGCCTCACTGCCCTTCTCTGGACATCCACCACTTCAGTGTCCTTCCCATTATGAGGGGCCCAGAACTGAGCACAGTACTCAAGGTGTGGCCTCACCAGTGCTGAGCACAGGAGGGTGATCACTTCCCTGTTCCTGCTCACCACAGTGTTTCTGATACAAACCAGGATGCCACTGGCCTTCTTGGCCACCTGGGCGCACTGCTGACTTATATTCAGTTGACTATCAACCAATATACCCAGGTCACTCTCCAAGTTGCAGCTTTCCAACCTGAGGGGTTGCTGTGACCTAAGTGCAGGACATGTCCCTTGGCCTTGTTGAACTTCATTTTCTTGGCCGATTGGTCTAACTTGTCCAGATCTTCCTGTACAGCTTCCCTCCCTCCCAGTAGATCGATGCAGCTGCCCAGCTTTGTGTCATCTGCAAACTTGCTGAGGGTGCACTCAATCCCCTCATTCAGATCATTAATATTAAAGACTGTGGGCCCGAGTTCTGAACCCTGGGGTATACCACTATTGACTGGGTGCCAGCCAGATTTCATTCCATTCACTGCTGTTCTTTAGGCCTAGCCAGCCAGCCATGTTTTTTATCTAGTGCAGAATGCACTTATCCAAGCCTTGTGCCATGAGTTTCTGAAGGAGAATGCTGTGAGAGAGAGTGGCAAAGGCTTTACTAAAATCCAAGTAGACAATGTCCACTGCCCTTCCTTCATCCACTGGGTGGGTCACCTTATTGCAGAACAGGACCTGCCTTTCATAAACCCATGCTGACTAGGCCTGATCTACTTATGCAATTATGTGTCCATAAAATCAGCACACATGATCTGAAAAGTCTTCATTAATACTCTTTTCATAAATTGTTGATAGTGTAACAGTAAATGAGCCGTGGAAGGCTAAGCGCTTTACAGCTGTGACTACAACAAATATATATTCTAAGATTATTGAAAAAGCCCTATCTGGATATTTGGCATCAATATATAAGCAATAGGAAGCTACCACTGTTTATTCATGATTTTCCATAATTCAGCTCTCTTGATGATTTTAATCTTAGAAACTCACCTAAGAATGCCTGTAGTGAAAAACATGTCCCATACCCTAATAAGGAAAACAAGTATCTGCATTCAGGTAATTGTGGGGGTTTTGCTTAAGTCAGAAACACTTGTAAAGAGCTTTGATTATGAGGCTGGGGTAGAATAGAAGAGAATTAACCAGGTTGGAAGAGACCTTGACATCTAAAGAAACAATGTACAGATGGCCACCTGCTGGGATTTCTTGAACAATATGTATGTCCTTTTGTTACTGGTACAGGTTTAAGGGAAAGCTGTAAAATACATATTTTTATATTACCTGCTGTAAAAACTAATGAATTGTTCTACATTTTCTTTCTAACCTACATACCCTTTTGTTACTGGGATCTATTAGGGTGGAATAGAAGAATAAAATTTTTAGAAATCCATCTACAATGGGATTTATTTTTCTAAAAAAGAAAGTAGATTATGAGCACTTCAGAAATCTTTATGTAACTATGTAGGGTAAAAATCCTTACCCTTTTCTTGCCTTCCTATGGAAGGTAAACAAACTAGCATAAAATCACAGAATCACCAAGGTTGGAAGAGACCTCAAAATCGAGTCCAACCTGTCACCACAGACCTCGTGACTCAACCGTGGCACCAAGTGCCATGTCCAATCCTTTCTTGAACACCTCCAGGGATGGTGACTCCACCACCTCCCTGGGCAGCACATTCCAATGGCGAACGACTCTCTCACTGAAGAACTTGCTCCTCACCTCAAGCCTAAATTTCCCCTGGTGCAGCTTGAGACTGTGTCCTCTATGTTCCAGTGAAAATATCAGATTTTATGTTTATATATATGCTACACAGAATATGCAGACAATTGCAACAAACATTCTTTTCTAACAGCAAGGATTAAGTTAAAAAAAATTAAAATTCTATTCATATGAAGAATGTCAGTAAACAATAATAAGAAAATATATTTAAATGCTCCAAATAAGTGTTATTTCCTTGGAGACAAGTGTTATATGTTTTTATATGTTTATAATGGAAAGCAAAAACTATAGTTTCATAGTTTCAGTCAGGGTTGGAAGGGATCACAAGGATCATCTAGTTCCAACCCCCCTGCCATGGACAGGGACACCCCACACTAGATCAGGCTGGCCAGAGCCTCATCCAGCCTGGTCTTAAACATCTCCAGGGACAGGGCCTCAACCACCTCCCTGGATAACCCATTCCAGGGCTTTACCACTCTCATGGTGAAGAACTTCCTCCTCATTTCCAGCCTGAATCTCCCTACCTCCAGCTTCATTCCATTCCCCCTAGTCCTATCACTCCCTGATAGCCTGAGAAGTCCCTCCCCAGCCTTCTTGTAGGCCCCCTTCAGATACTGGAAGGCCACAATGAGGTCACCTCGGAGCCTTCTCTTCTCCGAACTGAACAGCCCCAACTCCCTCAGTCTGTCCTCATAGGAGAGGTGCTCTAGCCCTCTAATCTGAGAAAAACAACCCCCAATAAACATGGAATAGTTTTAAGAGAAGAGAGACTTCGTTTCACTTTAGGTACACACAAGTTATGCATAATTGCCATGCATCCAAAGCCTTCTCTTTTCACAAGGATAAGGCCCAGGATTTTAAAAGCAGTTTCCAAAATACAAATGCAGAACTTTACCTCTTTGTGAGGGATCCACATGCCACTTGAGTGCTATGCCTCAAAAAATTTCAAAGCTCAGAAATGAAGGGCTCTTCCACCCTGCTTTCCTGGAGTGATTCTATTTTGCCTATTTTTCACTGCTTCTCACTTAGTGCTTATAACACAAAGAATTGGAATGTGGCATTCCTGGATTTTTTCATAAGCCCTCCTAATTAAAAGTTTAATAATTCTTGCACAGAAAATGAATAATTACTCAGTCATATAATGGCCTTAGAATAGCAAATAACCCACTAATACATGAAATTATCCAGATGTGAGAAAGCAAGATGCAAACACTCTGGTGAGAACTGCATAGTAGGCCTATAGCAGACAAATAAGGTACTTATTTTAGGCAAATACCCCCGAAACTAGATGGTCTTGCAAAGAAAATGTCTCTCCCTGTACATCTATCTGAGAACCTATTCTGAACTTAGTGTTGTCCAATGAAAATCACATATTCCATGAATCAGATGTTGCTAAACTGAATTGGTATTTGATAGATACATAGAAAATATTCCAGAAAAACATCAGTGTAAATTCCTTCCTTTCCCAAAGAAAAAAAACCCTAGTCTGCTACACACTTGTGAAATATTTGGGCAGTTCCTTTCACAAGCCTGGTCCAGAGCACTCAGCTTTCTGCCCTCAGCATGAGAAGCACTTAGGTGTTTCTCACTTCCTGAATTATTATGAAAGTCGCATCTACAATTGCATGAAAACCAACACACTTCAAACACTAAGCTTGAAAACCTCATCAATTTTTAAATAAGCCCTTTTTTTTCATCTTACCACGCAGCAAAATCCTTCTTCATGTTGTTCCTAAGACAAATATCAGATTTTTTTTATATTTTTTTAAACTAAGGTTTCACAGACAGGTTTTTAATACATTGTGAAATGAACCACACAAAGTGCCAATGGTGCTTACACTATAGGTCACAGAATCACAGAACGATTTCGGTAGGAAGGGACCTTAAAGGTCATCTAATTCCCACCTCCCATTCCACTAAAGCAGGCTGCTTAAAGCCCCATCCAACCTGGACACTTCCAGGGAAGGGGCAACCACAACTCTGAGCAACCTGTTCCAGTGTCTCATCACCCCCACAGTAAAGAATTTCTTCCTAATATCTAATTTAAATCTACCCTTTTGCCATTTAAAACCATTGCATCTCATCCTATCATGACACTCCCTGACAGAGTGCCTCCCCATCTTTCCCCTAGGCCCCCTTTAGGTACTGGAAGGCTACTATAGTGTCTCCCCAGAGCCTCTCTCTCTCCTCCAGGCTGAACTACTCCAATTCTCAGCCTGTCTTTGTAGGAGAGGTGCTCTGGCACCCTAATCATTACCATGGCCCTCCTCTGGACCTGCCTGAGCAGGTCCTCATCTTTTACAGTGGGGCTTCTGATCTGGGAGCAGTCATCCAGTTATGTGAAATACTGTGAAAATGTCAAGCAGTTCTACAAAAATGAGTGTAATAATCTGGGTGCACACATTGACCATAGAATTAGAAATTATTATATATTTTTTTTAAACCTGCAAAGAATATTTAGTTTCTTCACTGGACTATGTTTGCTGTGCTCTGAGGAAATGCTACTCTTTTTTTCTAGTTTCTCAGAATTAACTGGTAATTTACTATCTCAGTCAAGTTCTTTCTGTGTTCCCTGTCACTCCTTTGTCTTTCTCACTGTCCTTTCTTTAACATGCACTAGGAACACAAACACACGCACACATGTATGGCATACCTTCATAGTATCATAGTATCAGTCAGGGTTGGAAGGGACCACAAGGATCATCTAGTTCCAACCCCCCTACCATGGGCAGGGACACCCTACACTACATCAGGCTGGCCAGAGCCTCATCCAGCCTGGTCTTAAACACCTCCAGGGATGGGGCCTCAACCCCCTCCCTGGACAACCCATTCCAGGGCTTTACCACTCTCATGGTGAAGAACTTCCTCCTCACATCCAGCCTGAATCTCCCCACCTCCAGCTTCATTTCATTCCCCCTAGTCCTATCACTCCCTGATAGCCTGAGAAGTCCCTCCCCAGCCTTCCTGTAGGCCCCCTTCAGATACTGGAAGGCCACAATTAGGTCATCTCTTCTCCAGACTGAACAGCCCCAACTCCCTCAGTCTGTCCTCATAGGAGAGGTGCTCCAGCCCTCTGCTCATCCTCGTGGCTCTTCTCTGGACACGCTCCAGCACCGCCAGATCCCTCTTGTAATAGGGGCTCCAGAACTGGACGCAGTACTCGAGGTGGGGTCTCACCAGGGCTGAGCAGAGGGGGAGAATCACCTCCCTTGACCTGTTGGCCACACTTCTCTTGATGCAGCCCAGGATCTGATTGGCCTTCCTTCATGCATTTCTTTTCCTCCTTCTCCCTCCCCTACCTGCCTATAGTTTATTAGTAGAACATGTTCTTCAAAAATTATCAACATAACTTCTCTTAAGAGCCACTTGTTACCTTGCAAAACAAGAATGTTCCTTCACATGAAAGAAGATTCTATTTTCTTTGCCTGTTCTTACCCTCACTCTTCCCCCTAAAAATGGAGAATCTGAAATAATTTATTTTCTGCACTTGTTGACCATATACCCTGCAATGTATTTTCGGATTCAGTCTGAACAAATTGTCCCATTGCTAGCCCCCAAAAATCAATTTGGTTCATGATATTAAACCTTCTCTTCTGAATCTGTAATCACATCTGTTTGCTGCAAAATGGCATCTTTGAGGCATCTTGTTAACCTGAGGGGCTCGTTCACATGCATCTATGTATAGGATTGGGTTTGAAATACCAGGGCAGATCTTGCTCCTGTCAAAAAAGGAGTAGAAGTATTCCGTGATTGCTGTTGTGTTATTTTACTATTTGCGCTGCTGCCAATCGTCAGACATGAGTTATCAGAAAGAAGCTGTCAGTTTTAGTGAATGCATGTGGGTGTTGAAAATGTGCAGTTTGTGGCTAGGCAAACAGCAAAAATTTTGTCTCAACAATGATTACATAAAATATCAACTCTAGCAATGTTCATTATGCAAACAGATATACGAATGCTTATAAGCAAGTCCTAAAGTCAGCTGCTATTTTTGTGAATTATATTGAATTATTGAAACTCTGTGACAATCTGATGAAAAATGCATTGCATATACTTGCGACGAGTTAGTGTACAGTGTGACACCAACCAAAAATGCTGGTCCTGAGAAAAAGTCTTTAACTGCTATGATAAAAATGTAAGACTGTCACAGGCAGCAAAGGAAAGACAGATATAGTAGTTGACTTTCACAAGCAACGCTTTAATTACACCAAAGTGTACAGAGACAGGCCTTTGGAATATTCAGTGTCATGAAGAAAATGTATGGGCTACTGCAACAGGAAAGATCACACATTGCATGTTGCTCCTGCAGTGTGAGTGTACATAGACAAATTAAGATTATAATACAAAATTAGCCAGCATTTCAAACAGTAAACATTGTAAATGTGCTAGTGTGATGAACTTCTCAGCAAGAAGTCTCTTACTCTGTTGATGTAAATATTGTTGTATCTTTTACCCACTCCAAAGTCTTCGTTTTCAACATTTTGTTGTTGTTACTAAGCAACCAAAGTAATATTGTTTCAATTTATTTTAATGGGAAATAGCAGTGACAAGAAGTTTTGCTCTGATGTTTTGATAAGTAATATAGAAGCAAACATTTTTTAAATTGAGAAACTATTAAATTTTTACCTTTTATATAGAAAAACAACAACAAGAAGTTATAGCTCAGCCTTCTGTCTAGTCTCACTAATTCATTAGTCAGCTAATTCTTTTAAGGAGTGGTCCCCATACAGCCCATTATTCCACTGCACATAATCACAATACAGTGATGCTTTTTGGAACCTACTTCACACAGTTGATTCCGACAAAAATCGAGGTTGGATTAAATCAATCCAAACAGAAAGTAAAGCATAAGAAAGACTTACCAGGACATCTCCCCACATCCAAAATGGAGCTCTAAGAGCAGTTATCTTGCAGGCAGAAGCATCAATGTCATTATAAACCTCTCCCTTTTCCCTTTGGCATTGTGGCAGGAATCTTCCCCTAACCACTGGAGAAAAGACTTGACTTCCAAGAACATCTAGTGGATTTAGAAAGGACCAGGACATGTCATTGCTACAACCTTCTCATTCTACCATCTCTCCAATCCTTTATTTTTAAGTGTTCCAGCACATTTTGTTTGCCTTTTTCCTGAATGTGAAACTCCAGCTCTTGTGTAGCTCATAATGCTTTCATACATATTTTACTGCACACTAATCCGCTATTGATTGATCGACCCACAGAACTATAAAAATATATGGATATAAATTTGTTGGTAATTATGAAAGCTCAAGTACTGCTATTTGAGGGAGATCTATACAAGAAATCTAAGAGTAGCTCTTTGAGTGAAATTGCCAAATTAAGGCATTGAATTAATCCATATTCATGGATCCACTTTCTCATTTAATTTCACACCTTCACTATATAGTGAAGTCACATTCAAGGCTGTGTTTGTTGTGGCTTTTTTTTTAATATAAAGAAGCTTTCCAATTTAGTTTGACTAAAGAGCAGAACAAAAGCTTTTGCCAAATAAAAATTAGCATAATGCCAAGAAGTGAGGATACATTTTCTATTTTTAACTTTTCAGAATGACCGATTTGTGTGGCTCGTCTCACAGAATGCAGATAACAGTCTCTTACAAATAATCATCAAAAATAACCCAGCAGTTTCTAAGCCTCCCACTCCTAGGAATTTTGGAAAGATTTATATAACAGTATTAATTGGCAAAATATGCAATCATGCTGGAAGCATTTGTGTCAGTAAAGACGTCTTTGATCTCTAAAAAACACAAACCTTCTTAACGTTAACAAGCTTCTAGCCATATTCCATCTAGATCTGACAAAATAGTTTATCAATGCCTCCCTACGAAGTTAAATAACCAGAAATCTGGAAAATTGTGGTGCTGCTTGGAAATATCTGACCAAGAAGAAACTGAGGCAGAAATTACAAACTGCTAGGCTGTGACTACAGCTGATGAAAATGGATGCGTGACTTAAAAAAATCAGATTAAAACAGAGACACCAGATATTAAAGATAGAGAGGAATCATAGAATCAATAAGGTTGGAAAAAACCTCGAGGATCAAGTCCAACCTGTCACCCAAGACCTCATGACTACTAAACCATGGCACTAAGTGCCACATCCAATCCCCTCTCGAACACCTCCAGGGACGGTGACTCCACCACCTCCCTGGGCAGCCCATTCCAATGGCTAACAGCTCTCTCAGTGAAGAACTTTCTCCTCACCTCCAGCCTAAACTTCCCCTGGCACAGCTTGAGACAGTGTCCTCTTGTTCTGTCACAGGTTGCCTGGGGGAAGAGACCAACCCCCTCCTAGCTACAACCTCCCTTCAGGTACTTGTAGAGAGCAATAAGGTCTTCCCTGAGCCTCCTGTTCTCCAGGCTAAACAATCCCAGCTCCCTCACCTCTCCCCATAGGGCTTGTGCTCAAGGCCTCTCCCCAGCCTTGTTGCCCTTCTCTGGACACATTCAAGAGTCTCAATGTCCTTCTTAAATTGGGGGGCCCAGAACTGGACACAGGACTCAAGGTGTGTCCTAACCAGTGCTGAGTACAGGGGCACAATGACTTCCCTGCTCCTGCTGGCCACACTATTCTTGATGCATGCCAGGATGCCATTGGCCTTCTTGGCCACCTGGGCAGTACCCCCAGGTCTCTTTCTGTTTGGCAGCTCTCCAGCAACTCTGACCCTCGCCTGTAATGCTTCATGGGGTTGTTGTCCAACTGCTGGGTGCTGCACTTTGGTCACTTGTTGAATGCCATCATGTTGGACTCTGCCCATCTGTCCAGCTGGTCAATGTCCCTCTGCAGAGCCCTTCTACCCTCTAACAGATCAACATCTGCTCCCAACTTGGTGTCATCTGCAAATTTACTGATGACTGACTCAATCCCCTCATCCAGATCAAGAAAGATATTGAACAGAATGGGGCCCAGCACTGGTCCCTGGGGGACACCACTAGTTACTGACTGCCAGCTGGATGTGGCACCATTCACCACCACTCTCTGGGCTTGGCCCTCCAGCCAGTTCCTAACCCAGCAGAGTGCTGCTGTCCAATCCATGGGCTGACAGCTTAGCCAGCAGTCTGCTGTGGGGGACGGTGTCAAAGGCCTTGCTTAAGTCCGGGTAGACTACGTCCACAGCCCTCCCCACATACACCAGGCAGGTCACCTTATCATAGAAGGAGAGAGGCAGGACCTACCCTTCCTAAATTGATGTTGGCTGGGCCTGATCCCTTGGGCATCCTTCAGGTGCACAGTGATTGCCCCCAAGATGATCTGCTCCATAATCTTGCCTGGCACTGAGGTCAGGCTGACAGGCCTGTAGTTTCCAGGTTCCTCCATCTGACCCATCTTGTGGATGGGCATCACATGGCCAGTTTCCAGTCATCTGGGACCTCTCCGGTGAGCCAGGACTGGTGGAAAATGATGGACAGTCGCTTGGTCAGCTCATCTGCCAGCTCTCTCAGCACCCTAGGATGGATCCCATCCGGTCCCATGGACTTGTGAATATCCAAGTGGCTCAGCAAGTCCTGAATTAATTCCTCATGGATTTCAGGGGTACTGCACAGCTCCCTGGACCCATCAACCCGTTCAGGAGGCCAGTTATCCTGAACTCCTCCTGCCTTATTATTGAAAATGGAGGCAAAGAAGGTATTTAGAACCTCAGCCTTTTCCTCATCTTTAGTTACAGTGTTCCCTTCCAGGTCCAATAAAGAGTGGAGTTCTTCTTGCCCTTCTTTTTACCTTTAATTTATTTATAAAAATGCTTTTTATTATCTTTCACAGAGGTGGCCAGTATAAGTTCTAACTGGGCTTTTGCATCTCTAATTTTTCTCCAACATGATCTAACAACATCCTTAAATGTATCATGAGTTGCCTCCCCCGCTCTCCAAAGGTGATACATCTTATTTTTTCCCCTTTATTCCATCAAGAACCGCTTGCTTATCGAGGCCAGTCACCTTGTCCACCAGCTCATCTTTCGGCATGTGGGAACTGCCAGTTCCTGTGCCTTCAAGAGCTCCTGCTTGAATTAGGTCCATCAAGAGCTCCTGTTTGAAGTAGGCCCAACCGTCCTGGACCCCTTTGTTCTTAAGGGCTGCTACCCAGGGTACTTTCTGAATAAGTTGCTTAAACAAGCTGAAGTTTGCCCTCTGGAAGTCATAGTTTCATAGTTTCATAGTTTCAGTCAGGTTGGAAGGGACCACAAGGATCATCTAGTTCCAACCCCCCTGCCATGGGCAGGGACACCCTACACTACATCAGGCTGGCCAGAGCCTCATCCAGCCTGGTCTTAAACACTTCCAGGGACGGGGCCTCAACCACCTCCCTGGACAACCCATTCCAGGGCTTCACCACTGTCATGGTGAAGAACTTCCTCCTCACATCTAGCCTGAATCTCCCCATCTCCAGCTTCATTCCATTCCCCCTAGTCCTATCACTACCTGATAGCCTGAGAAGTCCTGCTCCTCCCTATTTCCCTGCATATTGAAATCTCCACTATCTCATGAGCGCTGAACTCCAGACAGCCTCCTACCATCACATTTCCCACCAGCCCTTCTCTATTTCAGAACAGCAGGTCAAGCAGAGCCTGATCACTGGTAGGCTCACTTAACAGCTGCATCACAAAGCTGTCCTCCATACACTCTAGGAACTCTCTGAATTAAGTTGCAGACTGGCCTCAGTCTCTCCTACCTCATTGTGGAGTATCTGAATAAGGGTTCAGACCAGCAGCTGAGGTCAGAAGCAGGTTAAGAGATAGACGAGGCTCTGTCTGATCTAGGGTAGAGTGGTCACTAGAATCCTGGTTTCACTATGAAACTATTATGAACTTCCTGGGTCATAAACTGGTTTCAAGATTTGAATCCTGGACAAGAGAAAATATTGCTGCTTGTTCTTTGTTCTTGCTACGCTGAGTATACTCTTACTAAGACTTCATAAGATTTACTTTGTATTCTTTTGTTATCACAAAGAAACGCAAGCAACAAAGCTCTGACCCTGTGATCTTCTTTTCCTCCTAAACGAGCACAACAATCAAGATCCAAATAATAGCCAAGCACACAAACATAAGAAGAATAGCAAATAAGCAATTATATGTATTTATTTCTTGAGGAGTACCAGAAAATGGGAGAGATAATCTTAACTGGATACTAGATACTCCAGCTTTGTGAGGGAGTGATTTAGGCTGCTGTTAGTTGAAGGGCTAGGAAATGCCATAGAAAAGAATTATGCAAAAAGATAGCTTGAAAGGAATTGTAGGGGCAATAAAACTTGTTGAATTAAAAGTAGATAATTATAAAAAGATTGCATGAAATTAACCATGTAACCAGTGACACTGGTCTTGCCTTGCCTTTTCAGTAATCCTGAATTTGCTGTCATACAGGGGAAGAGCAGATCATGGAATTCCTCTTTGTTACACAAAGAAAGATCTAGATGGAGACCTCCGTACTTAATAACATCAGAACAAAAATTAAAGGAAGACAAATCCAATGTCTGTTAAACTAATTTATACTGGCAAATTTCTACAGTGAGGCTCCACAAAATCTTCTTAAAACTTAGGATTTCAATTTAACATAGCTTAGAACACATATAGCCCATATACAGTGGGCTATAAAGGCTTTAGTTAATAAGCTATCCCCTATTAGACATATAGCTTTGATATTTCGAAAACCAAACATCAAATAGTTGTCACTTGCTGATTAATGCAGTCTGGGGAGTTTGGAAAATGGTGGAACAAATGCTCAAACAAATAACAGAAGATCAAGTTTGAAGTTTTCCATATCACTTTTAACTGTCTGGTAGCAGGGTAGAGTTAGTCCATTCTTCTAAAACCCCACCCAGAGAAAACAAAAATCAAACAGGTTTTTCAGTCTTTAAAATAAAACAAAATTATGCTTTGCCAGCAACACTTTGTAATTCTTTATCTTCTTGCTGTGCCTCTCTACTTACCATCTTGGTCTGAATAGCGATCCTAACGTTCTGGTGGATGCAACAAGGACATTTCAGACAGAATATATGTACAATGTTAAAATACAACTTCACTCAGTTTCTTTCAGTTGGATGCCTCAATCATAGTACTGAAAATGTGCTGGAGACAAGATGGAGTAATTCACACACAAGTACAATGCATGATTGATGAAGCTGACTTTAAAGACAATGATGGAACATATAGGCTGACAGCTTTAGGAAGCAGAAGATTTTATCCATTTAAATCGGCTTTCAACCAAGCACAGACATTAAATTCACCTCTGAAATTTCATTATCTTCTTTTCAATATAATTGGTGTTAACATATCCTTTTCAAAAGTAGTTGTGTTGAGGGAGGAGTTCATCCCAGAAAAAAATAGAGGTGTTAAGTAGTTCTATATTTCTTTTTATATCTAATTTTGTATTCAAACTTTGTACATAAAAGAATTGCTGTGTTGCATCAACTAGAAGGCTCTCTGACAAATGGTAAACCATTTTAAAGACGACTTCTATTGTAACATTAACTTATATTTCTGAAAGATGTAGAGCACATTACTCAAAATCTTTATTGGTGTGGTTGATTTATTGCCACTGATCAGAAGATGTAGGACAAGCATCAATAATGTAATCCTAGCTCATTTCCCTAGTGCAATATCAACTTGGACTGAGCCAGATGTGCATATTGGCATGTTGTTCTTTATCTTATCTTTATGAACATCCTTTGCATACTTGACTCTTCAGACAGTCAATGTTTGGTCCTGACCTGTCCTCTAACCTCATTTAGGCAGAAGAATTAGGTGACTCAGGAAATGTCTTCTTCATAGAAATAAACACCAAGATGCCTATTAGGTGAAGAAGGTTCTAAAAATAGGTATCTCAATGAAGAGGAAATTGCTTACCAAACTGTTTAATGTAGCAGAGAGTGGAAAGCATAAAACAGAGATGGGAGAGTAAGGATCAGTAGGGAAAAAGCTGTAAGAACTGTAAGAAAGGCAGAACTGTAGAATACAAGAAGCATTTTGTAGTTTAGAAAACAACAACCAACAACAAAAAGGGAGGGAAGTCATCAGAAGCTTGAAAATGATCCTCATGAAAAACCTGCCAGCCTAAATTTTTAGTATTTAGAGGGAAAGATGCTGTATCATAGCATCATGCTAGAGGCCTCTTGATTCTAATATTGACTCCACAGAAAGAATGGGGTTTGGGGGGAAGAGAAAACATGTTACAGCTTCTTTAAAAAGGAAGATGAGAATAATAAATACAGTATCTTAAGGGAGAATGCAAATCTGAAATATATCTTGCATGTTTACTAGTAGTGGTAACTTTACAAGCAGTTCTTAATCTTAAACGTGCTTTTATTTTGCTACATAGAATTCATGTTTGTAGCTACTGTAAGAGGAGAATTGAGGTATTTGAAATACCTCTAGTTTCTTAGCCTCAAACTGCTCTCTCCTGTGTCCCAAATCTGCCAGTAAAACTCTTCCACAGCTGTTGTCTTCTAACATAGTTGACACTAATGGTTCAGTCAACTTCTCTCACTAAATAAGCTGGTATAAATAAATTAGCAAGCAGTGTGTCCACTTGGGGCTGCAAAAGGGCAGCAGCAGAATCCAGGTCTGTCAAGTCACCAAGGGAGACCTGCACCAGCAGTTTCTGTGCTGCATTACTTTGCAATACTGCAGTGTGACCCTTGCCTGCTCTGTGACTAAGTGTGCTGGAAGGAGCTGGCCAGCCTGGCAATTAACTACTCATTATACTCAGGAGAGGAAGGAGTCCTTCCACTGGGGCACTGATATCATTGAAACCTTACTGCAAAGAAGAGATATGGCCTTACCCAGTCATCTGATCTGTCACCTCCTCTCTGTCATCTGCTCTTTCAGCCTGACAGATCCAGAGAGAAGATTCAGAGGTCTGTAAATATAAATATGCAACAATAGCATAGTCAAGGGACCAGGTATGGAAATCATAGAACATTGAAATGGTCTGGGCCAGAAGGGACCTCCAAAGGTCATCCAGTCTGACCTCCCTTCAGTCAGCAGGGACTTCCCCAACTAGATCAGGCTGCCCAGGGCCTCGTCAAGCCTCACCTTGACTATCTCCAGGGAAGGGGCCTCAACCACCTCCCTGGGCAACCTGTTGCAGTGTTCCACCACCCTCATAGTAAAGAACCTGTTCCTAACATCCAATCTAAATCTGCTCTCTCCATCTTAAAGCCATTGCCCCTCATCCTGTCACCGCAGGCCCTTGTAAACTGTCTCTCTCCATCTTTCCTTTCAGGTACTTGAAGGCTGTTATTAGGTCTCCCCAGAGCCTCCTCTTTTCCAGGCTGAACAATGCCAGCTCCCTCAGCCTGTCCTCATAGCAGAGGTGCTCCAACCCCTACAACTCCAATCCTGTTATCCCAAAACCTCTGCAGCAGCTCAAATTCTTCATGTTCTAAAGTCAACACAATTTAATTATTACTACGTGAAATTTTTTAACAGGCCCCTACATGAAAATCACTCTGGCCAAATCCTGTCATGCAAGATATTGGCACATTAAGATAAAGTCCATACTAGACAAAGTAATCTGTACTTTGAATAGTTCACAGTAGACAGCTTGGTCAGGTCACAAACAGAAGCTACCACAATTCTTAGGTTTTTCAGATTAAAAGAACTAAATGCTATTGGTTCTCCACACACCAGCATGGAAAAAAAGTCTCAAAAGGAAGGCAGTGATTTAACAATGTCTCTAAGCATTGTTGGAGGTACTTTAAGCTCCTATTGCCCTGATATTTCAGCACACAGCCACCTGCTACTGGGTGCAATGCACCTTATTTGACATTTGATGCTTCTGAGTGCTGGTAAAAATAGCAGTCTGTTGGTTTAGCAGTCTGTTGGTTCGGAAGAAAAGACTGTCTGTGATGGTGAGTCAGGGGATGACAAATGCCAGTCAGCTGAATTACTGGAGGTGGGATCCTAATTGAGTTGTGCCTAACTGTGAGAATTGAATTGACAATCAAAAGCCTAAAAATGTATGGCCCTGTCAGGGTCTGAGGGAGAAAGAGGTGGTTGAGATGAATTAGTGAAGACAAGTACACCAACAAAAATCAGCATCAAAGAAGGGAGGGACAGGAATCCTTCTTTCCCCCTCTCATTAAAAATCAAAATGTAGATGTGCTGCCTGTGTGAGGATGGGATCCCAGCTGCTGTCCTGCACTTCAGTGGCTAAATTGTCTGATTAAAGTGGACAGAGAGGAGAGGAGCAGAGACTGAGACAGAGAGGGCAGAAAGATAAGTTTCCTAGGAAAGTTGGCTAGTGTTTACTAGTATTTATGCTTCTAAGAGAAATGAAAGCATTTGTGGTAAGGACAAATTCCTCTGCAAATCCATGTCGATAATCCACAGAAGTGCATGAAAAGATAACACAGATAAAGCTTTTGGCTTTTTTGGTACAGCCACTTTCTTGCCTCCCTTTTGAAACTGGTAGGTAAAATGTTAAGGTTATGGTCTCCAGTAATGCTGCATTTAGTCAGGAGTGAAATAATGTTACTCTAATTGCAGCACTACAGACAGAAGTGATCAGCACAGCCTAGAAGAAGCAATTATCCTTGTGAGGAGCTGCACCTATTTGGATGGTAAGGGGACTGGGGGAATTAAATACAGTAAACATAGTCTATAAATACTCCAAAACTACATTTCAGAGCTCATTAAAAGTTCCTGAACCTCATAGCTAGGTCTGCGCTTTAGATCATGAAATGTTCTTGTGTGCCTGTGCTCCTGTAGCCACTGGAGGACCCAAGCTGATCTCAGGTACTGGGAATGATTTGGGCATAAAGCAGATGTCACAAGAATTCAAAATATATCTTCCAGATTGTATTATTCAGGAAGACATTATACTAATTTTCTAGCTTTACATGACAAGAAGGAGAAAACTGTGTTATGAATACAAGAGAACAACTCACATGCCATCCCTCCCCATCCAAAATAACTGCAGTCTTCCAGAAATACAGCTTTCTCCACTCCAATTCCCAAGCAAGAAGTGATGGCCAAAAATCTGAAAGTCATAGGGTTTTGATTTTACACATCTCCTTTCTTACCACTAAAACTGGGAAAAGGCAATACAATATGAATGCAATGTTTAACTAGGTGTTGAATTATTTTAATTTTATCTTAAAATTACTAAAATTACTAAAATTTAGAGTTTCCTTTCCTTTAAAATTGAATTGCAGGCATTTTTCTCTACTTTGATTAGTCTGAGCAAACCTAAAATAAAATACAAAAGGAAAATAATCACAGTATCACAGTATCGCCAAGGTTGGAAGAGACCTCAAAGATCATCGAGTCCAACTGACTAGACCATGGCTTCAAGTGCCACATCCAGTCCCCTCTTGAACCCCTCCAGGGAAGGTGACTCCACCACCTCCCCGGGCAGCCCATTCCAATGGGCAATCACTCTCTCAGTGAAGAACTTCCTCCTCACCTCGAGCCTAAGCTTTCCCTGGCGCAGCTTGAGACTGTGTCCTCTTGTTCTGGTGCTGGTTGTCTGGGAGAAGAGACCAACCCCTTCCTTGCTACAACCACCCTTCAGGTAGTTGTAGGTAGCAATAAGGTCTCCCCTGAGCCTCCTCTTCTCCAGGCTAAACAACCCCAGCTCCCTCAGCCTCTCCTCACAGGGCTTGTGCTCAAGGCCTGTCACCAGCCTTGTTGTCCTTCTCTGGACACATTCAAGTGTCTCGATGTCCTTCTTAAACTGAGGGGCCCAAAACTGGACACAGGACTCAAGGGGTGGCCTAACCAGTGCTGAGTACAGGGGCACAATGACTTCCCTGCTCCTGCTGGCCACACTTTTCCTAATGCAGGCCAGGATGTCATTGGCCTTCTTGGCCACCTGGGCACACTGCTGGCTCATGTTTACGTGGCTGTCAATCAGCACCCCCAGGTCCCTCTCTGTTTGGCAGCTCTCCAGCCACTGTGACCCCAGCCTGTAGCTCTGCATGGGGTTGCTGTGGCCAAAGTGCAGCACCCGGCACTTGGATTTGTTGAATGCCATCCCATTGGACTCTGCCTAACTTCATCAAAGGATCCTACCAAGAGTCAACTCTTTGGTGAATATTTATATTAAACACTCGAACATGTTCAAATCAATATGCAATATGCATTTTGAGAACATCCTTTGTTTTGTTCCAAACCAAAATTTTCTATTCCATGAGTTTCAACTATGCCTTAGAAAATACCTGGACATCTACTTTTGTTAAATATTTAGATAGATACATTGAGTTCTGGAACACGTTCAGATATCTTGTTCTGCTAGAGGAATGTTATCTCTAGCAGCGGCAAAAGGTCTTTCACTACAGGACTTACCAGGCAGATGGCAGATGTTGGTCTCTTCTCCCAGGCAGCCAGCACCAGAAAAAGAGGACACAATCTCAAGCTGTGCCAGGGGAGGTTTAGGCTGGAGGTTAGGAAGAAGTTCTATACAGAATGAGTGATTGCCCATTGGAATGGGCTGCCTGGGGAGGTGGTGGAGTCACCATCATTGGAGGTGTTCAGGAGGAGACTTGATGGGGTGCTTGGTGCCATGGTTTAGTTGATTAGGTGGGTTGGATTGGTTGGTAGGTTGGACGTGATGATCTTGAAGGTCTCTTCCAACCTGGTTCATTCTATTCTATTCTAGTCTAGTCTAGTCTATTTTCCTATTTCAGTTCAGACTATGTGTCTGGATCAAAAGGTATTGCACTACACAAAAAGTAAATAAGAAGAGGTCCTGCAAATCAAAGTTGCTGCTCTTCATCTTGTGTGTGGGAGGACTGCCAAAGTGAATGCAATTCAATAGTCTATTTGCATCAGACTGGCTTATATATCCACTGAGGGAGGCAGGAGTTTGGCAAGCTGTGTCAGCAGGTTACCTTGCCATTGTGAAAAAGCAAAGCAACAGCATGCTGCGCATAATGAGACAAATGTTGTGCATTTAGCACTCCAAAGTCTTTTCTTGCTAAAAGAGAAGAAAAGAATAGCCCATACTGACAGGCTGAATATGTCTTTTGTTTACACAGTCTCATCACTTGTGTTCGTCTTATCGAGGTGTTAGAGGTGAATTTGTGAATACATTCAATCTGACCTATGAGACAAAGTCTTATTTCTTACATGTTTTACATCATGAGAAAGAATATTTTTAAAATACAAGTGTGATTCAGACTGTGACTAGAGTGAAAGCTTAGTTAGATGAATGGAAATCAGCCATACTTTGTGGCTTATTCCACACCATATGTAGAAAGACCCCAGGAGAAAGAAGTGACATGGAGGTAGAGGTGAATGACACAGAATTGTCCGGGCTCTGCAGCGCAAGCAGTTTCATGTCAAAAGGGAATTCCTTGAGTAGCAACACAAAAGGAAATGGTGAATTCTGCAAATTCATAAGTACCTGTGTGCTGTTTTCTGCAAAGCCTGGAGCACTCTCTGAGTTCCTATAGATAGGGAATTTAGAGCAAAAATCAGCTCATGGAAGAGGACAAGGATGTTACTAGAGGAGGGGGCACATTCAATCCCACTGGTGCTGATGCTGCCACCATGTACAAAAAGAATTGGTATGGTGCACAGGAGCATTTGACAAGGCCAAGGAGCGGGAAAAGGAAGACAGTGGACAGAGTGAGGACAGACTGTGATGGTGCAGGTCTGATTCAATGAAATAACCTGAACCCTCTCCCTTCTTACAGATTGAGGTTTTACTTTTGCACTGGTATACTGGCAATTGCTGACATAATTCTGAAGGCATATAACAGTAACCTCAATGTTTTATTTAACTGATACAGTGGAATCATGCATACCTACAGACATGTATCATTAACACTGGTTTCTCCAGCAGCTGTAAGTGGTCTTATGTCCTTTCCTTTGCTAGAGCTGATAGAGCAGCCTTAAGGCTGATCTAAATTACTGCTCTCGACAGTTGTCATGGCAACAGGGACTGGCTGAGCAACCCTGGCATTTTGTCTTTTCCTTGAACATATTCTGAACGATACATCCAGAAGAATGATTGCAGCTATGGCATCACCACAAGCTTCCCATCTCTCTTAGAGCATCCTCAGGTACCCAGCTAAATCAGCCTCCTGCCTGTTTTACAGAATGTGAGTGGAAGATGGCTGCCAAAATGGTTTCCAGAACCTGCTGTATTATTATAGTGGTGAGAACTGTCATTCTGCACTTGATGTACTGACACGAACATTACATTTCAAATCTTCCCTGCAATTTGCTAAACAGCTCCTAAAAATCCAAATCATGTCAAATGACCCTTTTGTGTTTACCCTTCAGAAGTATTCAAATAAATCACTAAAGTGTTTTAAAAGATGAGGGAAAATAAGCAACAGGCAGGGAAAACAAAACAAAAACAACCAACTTCTGGCAAGAATGAAGAAAATCTAAATTCATCAACTTGTTTTCTAGAACCTCCTGTTCCTACCATAAAGACATGAACTTTAATATTGTTTGTTAGTGTTATGCAAATTCTGTTTTCCTCCACTTGGAACACTTGGAACTTGTCTGCCCTGAAGATGTAAGGTAATCAGAGAATAAGGAAAGATGAGTATGGTATGTTTCTTTAGATAGCAGGTGGTGATATTAGACTGACAAAGAGGAGAGCGAGCTCTTGTGTCTTGGCCAGAAGAACCTTTTCAAAGAGTAAGGAGCTGCCTATGGTTTTGCCTTGGATTCTTCATGCTTGGGGTTAGAAGGTATTTATTCTTTCAGTAAGAATTACATGGATGAGGTTCTGCTGATTGTAGAAAAATTGTGCTGGATTAGTCTTTAGAGCCTGGGTATATCAGTGAAGAGTGGGCTTAATTTTAGGCATGTAATGGGATCAGTGCGATGAATGGCATGTGACTGTCAGCTAATGGAGTATTGCCTGTATGGCTTTACTTCACAGATGTGAGGATAAGGTATTCACTGCCTGAAGTGGATGAATGGAGAAAAGTCATCCATGATGCTACACAAATTACAATTTTTAAGGTGTCAGGGAGGTGGAGCCTGGAATGAGAGGCTGCACATTTCACTTTCACACTAAAGACCTAATTCATGGAGAAATTGATCTGGCCACACTCCTAACGCTAGGATTTGCTTCTATTATCATATGCAGTGTTTTAATATTAGTAATTTCTTTCTATTCAGCTAATACATTTCAGTTTCATCTTCCAGGATTGGAATATGTGAATCCTTGCAAATAAAGAGCAGTTATCTAAGAAAATGACCTAGCAGTTCATTTTACTCCCTCATACCAGTAGTCACACAGCCTTTGGTTATTGTTCCAGCAACAGTTTTGTTTCAGAAGGACTCTCCTGACAATATGTATTTAACTATCCTTGTTACTGCCAAAACCAATATGGTTATAAAAATTCTCAGGGAAAAAAGAAGGGATATTAACAGGCTTTATATTATTGGATCATTATGACGAAGGTATTCACTGTAACCAAAATAAACCCAGAATACCCCAACAATATTTGAAATCTAGACACTGACCCCATTAATTTAGTTAGGAAGAGTAGAGAGCAAGCATACAATTGCAGTTTACAGTTAGGGATATGAACTTTGTCATTCTTATTGCTCCATATTAAAAATCAGAAAATAGTTTAAAACTGCACATGAAGAATTGTCAGAAGAGAATGTCAACAAATATTCTCCAAGGACAAAACAAAGAAATTTTGAAGCTCCCTGAAGAAAACAATTGAACCAAAATGCAAGCAACCAAGTTCATGTGTGTAGTCCTTCCAGAGAAAGGAGGGGGAGGAAGTGGGTAAACATGCTTTTCATCATCTAATCTCATAAATGAGGTAGCTGGAAGGAGAAATGTCATTACTGACACTAAGTTTCCTTCAGAAATCTCTCTCCCATAACTAAACACGACAGCCCCTTACTTTTGCATGTACAAGGAATGCTATTGTCCCACATTTGTGCAGAATGTTCTACAACCGTAGTTTGCTTTACTGGTTTGTTGGCTGGGAGGATGGTTTGATTAGTTGCATAACAATTTATTAAATGAAAAGTCACGTCTTCCAAGGCTGTTTGGGTTGGTTTTTTAATAATAAAATAAAGAAGAGTTGTCACTTAAAGCCAGCTTCCACATGGCTGGCTTACAGGCTGATATGTAAATTCTAGTTGCTACATCTATCTGAAAGATGTCTGTTTTCTCCCTAGTCATTCAATAAAAATCATAGCAAGTTTTGTGTTGATCATCTGATGACTGCCATTTCCCTTTTTTCTTTCTTGTAATTTGAGACATTCAGGCTTTCTAATATAACAGTCTATGATGTAGAAATATCTTCTATAAACTACAGTAGAATGTATGTCTTGCCACAGTCTCTTGGGAACCACTTGAAGATCCTCCAGGGAAAAGACTAGAAGAGCTTCACAGTATCACAGTATTGCCAAGGTTGGAAGAGACCTCAAAGATCATCGAGTCCAACCTGTCACCACAGACCTCATGACTAGACCATGGCACCAAGTGTCACGTCCAATCCCCTCTTGAACACCTCCAGGGATGGTGACTCCACCACCTCCCTGGGCAGCTCATTCCAATGACGAATCACTCTCTCAGTGAAGAACTTTCTCCTCACCTCGAGCCTAAATTCCCCTGGTGCAGCTTGAGACGTGTCCTCTTGGTCTGGTGCTGGTTGCTAGAGAGAAGAGACCAACCCCTTCCTGGCTACAACCACCTTTCAGGTAGTTGTAGAGAGCAATGAGGTCGCCCCTGAGCCTCGTCTTCCAAGAGGTTACATAGTCAAAGTAAGATCTTTTGTTTTTTCTGATCAGGAAAGGATATACACTAGGTATTCATACAGCATGCAACAAACACATACAATACAATACAATACAATACAATACAATATAATACAATACAATAAAATACAATACAATACACCAGGTTGAAAGAGATCTTCAAGATCATCGCATCCAACCCATGTTCAGACCCATGTTCAGAGATGCACATTTAGATGAATGTATATGTTTTTCCATATAAGTCCACATATAGAAGGTCCAAATCTAACCAAATCAAAATAAATGAAGGGACAATATCTGAGCTCCTCTAGGCCATTTTTATAGATATGCATTTCTCCTTCACATAGTTAGTGAACACTTTGTAATGTAGCAACCTGGAAGAGTTTCTACATACTACATCCTTGCAAATCTAAGACTCGAAAGCTGTACATGCCAGATCATAACATAAAAGAAGTTCAATTATTCTGTGGATTCTTCTTCTATGTAATTCTACAATTAATTTTTCCAAATGTGAGTATTTAACATGTAAACACTCCTGACTGCAAATGATTTTCTGGGGATATTTGGCATCCAGAGAAATATTTATCTCTGCACTCCAGAGACACAGGGATTACGGCCTGACACCTCCTCAGGCAGGCGACAGCTCCCAAAGACATGTACATTTGTCTGGTAGTCTATGAACTTATTTCCTTTTTTTTTTCTTAAGATGGTCTGTGACTCAATCAAGATAAAGTGCAGCCTGTTACCAGGGATTTTCCTACTTGTCTATTTAAGTGCTTTGTTTAGATACTGACTCTCACACCTGCTTCATAATCTAATTTCTTGTTTGACTTACAAACAAAGCTATGTGCACCTGAAAGCTGGTTATGGTAGTCTGTAATTAATGAGCTACTTGTTTTGATTTGATTTTTTTTTGTCTGTTCACAGTTGCAATGTTCTTGAAAGTTAAATAATGATTAAAGGTTAAGGAATAACTAGGAGCCATTACAGTTATCTAATTTCATTCTCCTCCCTGAGAATACCTTGGAGTTGGTGTAAGAGCATTTTACTGTGACCTCAGCACACTTTGACATTTGTTTTGACTGCAGTATCTTGAACATGTGGGTTCTTTGTAACCCAAACAAAATCTTTCATTTCCTAGCTAGATAGCTTATATTCATACTGGAGACCTATGTTCAAATACTTGATCTTAATGTAGATCAAGAAAGTAAAGCTTGGTCTCCTAATACTATGTGTCTCCAAAATAGTGCTTATTCTGACACCTTTCTTCCTGTTCACACAGACTTTGGACAGGATTTTGAGAAACTTTACTTAAATAAGGAAAAAAGGAGAAAGTTTATTTATCTCAAAAACCTTTGCTTTCCTTAAAAACAATCCTCTGTCAACTCAGCACTGAGTGCCCAATGCCTTCCAAAGTCTTAAAGGTCCAATTAGTTTGTTCATTGACTCACCAATTGATTCATAAGAAGACATGAAAGGGAGAGAGATGGAACGTGGTTTTCCCTAAAGCAGCTTTCTATCATTGTCTAAAGGATTCTGTAGCCAGGGTCTATAATGACAGGAGCAACCACAGTTCACAGGTAGAAAAATACAGCCGGATTTTCAGAGTGGTTTCTGAAATTTCTCTTCTACTTACACATTCCTGACTTCTCCAACTCTGCTGCACTTTCTTGCAGCAGATCCTCTGCAGATTAGAAGGGTACCTAGGCAAGGGAACCAATATTGTGTTTCAAGCAGGATTTTCTCCTAAAGATGTGTTTATTTGATTTAGTTTCAAGATACAGACAAAAATTCAATATAATGATGGTTCTGCTTCCATCTGGAATCTAAAGAATTTATGCTAGCAATTTCTGCTGGAGCAAAATAACAAACCAGAATTTGCATTTTTTTGCTTAAAGTCCTTTTCTTTCTGACATATTTAAGGACTGGAATCAACAGTTAACCAAAACTGCAGCTTCCTGTACCTCCTAATCCACAGGAATGATCAGGTCACAGCAGTCCTTGAAAAAGTTCAGTTCACAAACACAGACAGAGCTCTTTAACAAATAATGCCCTATCCTCTAGCTTAGCTGAAAAGAGCTATCAATCATCCAGAAAGCCTGATACAGCTGTTCACTACTCAGGAATATCAAGGGCCAGAAAAGAACATCTTTATGCGGTAGCAGTAGAACAGCTACTTTTTAAAAGCATAGCTCTTACCATGCCAAATTTCTGTAGCTGTTTGGGCTGGAGTAACACAAAGCCAACAAGTTCACTGCGAGGTTGGAAAAGAAGAATAAAAATAAGACTGTATGTGGAATATCAACAAGGGTGAAACAACCACCTTTGAATGAGCTACTTGGATAATGTCTTGGGAGCTGGCACTGCATGGTGATAAATCTTAAGAAATAAACAATAGAATGAGATGTGCTGATGAGCCTGCTGGGCACACCAGAGGTAGAGTCTAAGTCCACTGGTGCTTTAAGCATCAAAGCTCAAACACTTCTAATGATCAGGAGCTTTAATTAGCTATTTTTATTACCTTATTTTAATTCATAATAACTATAGCACCATTTGCATACAGAATATCAAAAGAAATAGGCCATTGTAAATTGACATGTATACCTTTTAATTAGCAACATTCTTCTGAACTGTGAGTTTAAAAATGCAACTAGAGCTATTTTTTAGATTATGTATTTTCTTATTTACTTCTTTCTGGAATAGAATGGAAAATCTCCAGAGTCGGTTATTTTAAGCAACAGTTTCTGACAGGTGGTGAATTAACAGACACCTTGAAAATCTCAGCTCACTAGGTTTGTACAAAAAAGAAATAAGAAATAAGAATTTTTTAAAATATATCTTTTAAAAGTGATGCTTTCAGTAAGTCTTCTTCAATATGACCATTAGAAATTTAAGGAGCTCTTACATCCCGTTGTGGATGTTCCTTGTTCCTCTCCCCACCCTCTTCAAAACTTTACAGATCAGTGTGCATTAACTGGGTAAGATTCTCCTGTCCAAATGTTGATGTTTAGAGAACTTACACAGAGCTGGAAAATATAATACAGTTCCTGCAAGATGCACACCCCTCCACTGAGTGATCTGGAATCCAGTCAGGAAATACCTTGGGCTTCTAAAATGTCACTAGATGCTACGTTCAGGCATCCGAATCCTGCCTGTTATTTTGCTAAATGAGGCTTTGATCCTGCATCTCCCATCTGGATGAATTCCTGTGCAACCTGTGCTAGATTATATGTTCCTGCTCTGGCAGGGGGCTTGGACTCGAAGATCTCCAGGTCTTTTCCAACCCCTAACATCCTGTAATCCTGGGATCACATCCTGTGATCTCTGTCACTACTTCCCAGATCCAGATTTTAGCGTCATTAGCTCTTAACATTGTGACATACAGACGACAGTGGTGGTGATGATGATGATGATGATGATGATGATGATGATGATGATGATACAGCAAAATTTCTGCAGCACTTTTCTCAGCAGATGGGAATGTGCCTAGATGTAACTTCCCTACGTAAAATCACAGAGTAGGAGAGGTGACACAGGGAATAAAAGTAGGTGAACAGGAAACAAATCCGTGCATATACATATATATACATCTAAATAAAATGAAATCTCCCATCACTTACACCAGTAGAAGACTCACATCTTGCTTGATGCATTTAATCAACACTTAGCTCCAAATAATTACTCCTTTGTGTTAAGTATATGGAAATAAATGCAACAATGAAATAGTCATTTCTTTTTAGAGTGCAGCCTAACAGTATTGGCCTAATACACCAGTGAAAATATTGAATCAACAGAATATTTGTAACAAACCCAAATAAAAAAAAATTACTTGTTTAAAAAAAAAATAAAAATCTCACATTTAAAAAAATTCCATCTAAATATGAACGATACAAATGAGTGTGTGCATGTTTAGTGGATGTAATGCAAAAATAAACATCAAGTCCCAGGATGATTTATATACAGAACGAAACGGGGGCGTTCCTCAATGTTTTCTTGCCATGCAGATTCGATGTCACACAATGTTAGATATTTCCAAAGGTGGGTTTGTCTCCTGAGCTCCAGAGCCTTCATACTTCTCTGATCTGTCAGCACCAACTGCAGGCACAGAGGTACTTCGGATCATTTGCAGAAGTAGCGTGGAATTTGCGCTGAAGCAAGTTTTGCTTTTTCTGTGCAGTCAGTCCACATTGCTGAAGTGGTCCTCTTATTTGCGAAAGGTGCGCCCACCCTTTTTCTGCAGTACGGACAGCTCTATCTGTTGTTAACAAAAACAAGAAAAGATCCTTCCCAGAGGGAAATTAGTGACTCTCCTTTCCAAGTTTTTTATTAACACTTTACCCCCAGCTTTAATTTTAATTTTATCGGGAATCCCGAAGGTGGAATCTGAGACAAGAACAAAGCAGCTAAATTTAGAATTCAGCATCTTAAAGCATATCACTTTCTCTTATGTTCTGAGAGATACCATTGTAATATACTTTTAGTAAAAGACACCTGTATTTTCTACTTTGTGTATATGATTCTATGATGCTATGATCCCTCCTCCACCTACACAGCTCAACTCATTTTCCATGTCCTGCTCAGCAGCTTTCCTACTGCCCATGGCTCCTAAGAGAGAAAGGGATGATGTATCTGTGGTGGCGAGGAACTGGGTTTTGACAAGGGAGAAGGGCTTTGTCCTGCTGCCTGCAATATCTGTGTTTCCATCTTGTGTCAGCCTCTCAAGTGCCTATCTTTCAGGCAGCAGCACAGATTGGAAAGTCTCTGGGAAGCTCCTAGCCGCTGAATGCAGCTGAGAGACCTGGGGCTGTTTAGCCTGGAGAAGAGCAGTATGATGGGAGGATGTTATTAATGTCTACAAACCTCTGAAGGGTGTGGAACAAGAAGAAGGGGCAGGCTCTTTTCAGTGGTGTCCTGTGAAAGGACAAGGGACAGTGGATACAAACTAGAACCCAGGAAGTTCCACCTCAACATGAGGTGAAACTTCTTTGGTGTGAGGGTGCCCTGGAGCAGGCTGCCCAGAGGTTGTGGAATTTCCTTCTCTGAAGACTTTCAAGACCCATCTGGATGCATTCTTTTGTGACCTGCCCTGGGTGCTCCTGCTTTGGCAGGGGGGTTGGGCTTGATGACCTCCAAAGGTCCCTTCCATCCCCTACCATTCTATGAATACACTAATTCAGCACATATTTCTTGCATTCTGAAAATTCTATTTGAAGTTATGTATGTGCTGGATAACTTTCAAAAGAAATTAGAGAGTCAGAAGAAGGGAGAAGTACAGCACACAAAGGGGGATGAAAGGGATACTTTTTGTTGAGGATTTTTGAAAGCAATTATTTTTTAACCCACTCTTCTTGAAATTGATGATAAAAACTCTCACAGATTTTGATGAAAAAAAGACTAGTGCCCAGATGTTTTGAAATTTTCTTCCTATCAGCATCAGACTTTCCATACTGAAGCACTGCTTCTGTGCCTTCATGCTCAACTGAACAAAAAAACCCAGTATTCTTCTGAGACTGCAAGAGAGGAAGCTGAATGAAAAATAACAGAACAAGAAATAAAGAACTAGACTTTCTCTTACTGTGCAGCTGAAGTTAATGGAGCAACACATGCCACATATGGAAGAAACTCAGAAAGTTCAGTAATAATTTATGGGCTGTGTATGAGGAATCATGGAAACATATACATCATATTATTTTTTAGCCGCTGCCCTCATTATATGGTGGATCCAAAAGTATAATTAAAAAGTAAGGGGGAAAATATATGCAAAGAAAAGGATTTTTACCTTTTAGTTCTCAGGTTGCAAGAGTTGATATCCTGGTGTAGCTGCTGCTTTTAGATAAAGAAGGTTAATGCAATTATTCACCAGG
The DNA here is from genome assembly GCA_015227895.2 of Colaptes auratus. Taxonomy (NCBI): domain Eukaryota; kingdom Metazoa; phylum Chordata; class Aves; order Piciformes; family Picidae; genus Colaptes; species Colaptes auratus. The sequence goes on from CM037632.1 coordinate 48,678,496, forward strand.
AATGATGTAGGGGTTTGGGGGATACAAAGAGGTATTTATTACTCTGCTATTACTTTCATATTAAAATGATTTGTGACTTGCTATGTTGGAATACTGATCATGTATACAGGATATAATCCTCATCAATCTTGCAGCTCCTGTAAAGATTTTTAAATTAATCACCTTTAGCACAGACTTTCTAATTAGTTGTTTAAAGGAAACTGAATGACAACAATAAACTCAGTTATTTGAATGCCTCAACATTTATGCATCCCTTTTCTAAAACTGGCTTCTCCCATAAGGACTCAATGCCCCTGGAAGTCCAACTGGTGTTGATGTTTTTTGTGTGTTTCACAGATACTGAAAGTTTTGCTTTTTGTCAATTATTTGCTGCATTAAAACTAAGTTGCTTAAACCAGCAATACATTTGGTGAGTCCTTACAAACTCACAGTCTTTTTGGTCAGATGAAGGAGTTCTGTCTAAGCACCACAGAATAGGGAACTGTGGTCAGCAGATCAGTGGGCAGACACAGATAATCAAACCTGGTTTCAGGGTGATGGAAGTCCCCTGGCCAATGCTACAGTAATTTACATATCTAGAGTTAATTGGCCAACTGCTCCCATTAGACCATGACAAATCATTCAATAACCTTAACAATTAATGGTTAGGCCAATGAATAATTTTGAAAGTCCCACTATCAATTTCCTATTCATTTTTCAGCGCTAGTGCTGATCAAAGTCTGAAGATTGTTATGAGAAAAGATAGACATTTCAGTTTATTGATGCATTCTCATAATACCCTGTTTTAAAAAATCACTTGCTTTAGCTTTTAGGCTGAATATGGTCTTATAGCCAAAAGTGAAAAAAAAACCACAACAGAGAACCCAACAACTATAAGTTATGTTTATTTCATGCTTATATGTCACAGCAGAATTTTTTTAAAGCCTGGGAATTTTCATTTTTCTAGGTTGTGTTTTGTTAATGATCATATCTAAATGACCAAATTCCTTTGTGATAAACTAATACAATCATTTCAAATTTGCATAGAACAGGTTCACAACCATCTGAAGAACCTGAAAGTGTTCAAGTCCATGGGACCTGATGGGATACTCCCATGGGTGCTGAGGGAACTTGCAGATGAGGTTGCTAAACTGCTCTTCATCATATTCCAAAAGTCATGGCAGTCCATGGAGGTCCCCACTGACTGAAAAGGGGGAACATAACTTCCATTTTCAAGAAGGGAAAGAGGGGTGACCCAGGGAATGATAGGCTAGTCAGTCTCACCTCTGTGCCTGGTAAGATCATGGAGCAGATCCTCCTGGAGGCACTGCTGCATCAAAAGAATAATGAAGAGGTGATTTGGCACAATCCACACATTTTCATCAAGGGCAAATCCTGCCTGACAAATCTGGTGGCCTTCTATGACAAGGTCACAATATTAATAGATGAAGGCTGAGCAACTGATGTCATTTACCTGGACCTGAGCAAAGCCTTTGACACTGTCCCACATGACATCCTGGTCTCCGGGCTGGTGCAGAATGGGTTTGATGGATGGACCATTCAATGGATAAAGAACTGGCTTGATGGCCACACCCAAAGGCTGTCTGTTCAAGAGAGATGTTGAGGCACTGGAATATGTCCAGAGAAGGTCAACAAAGCTGGGGAGGGGCCTGGAACCCAAGCCCTATGTGGAGAGGCTGAGGGAGCTGGGATTGTTTAGCCTGGAAAAAGAGGAAGCCCAGGGGAGACCTTATTGCTGTCTACAACTACCTGAAGGGAGGTTGTAGCCAGGTGGGGGTTGGTCTCTTCTCCCAGGCAACCAGCATCAGAACAAGAGGACACAGTCTCAAGCTGTGCCAGGGGAGGTTCAGGCTGGATGTTAGGAAGAAGTTCTCCACAGAGGGAGTGATTTGCCAGTGGAATGGGCTGCCCAGGGAGGTGGTGGAGTCGCCATCCTTGGAGATCTTCAAGGAAAGACTGGATGAGGCACTTAGTGCCATGGTCTAGTTGACTGGATAGGGCTGGGTGATAGGTTGGACTGGATGATCTTGGAGGTCTCTTTCAAACTGGTTGATTCTATGATTCATATTCATCATATCACAGAGTGATTGAAATATTTCTGATACTATTACTCCCATTCCAGCAAGGAGAGCAATTACATTCCTTAAGGGAAGCAGAATGACATTTTTTCTTTCTTTCTTATTTCTCTCATTAATAACCAACAGGATGTAGTAAACATACAGCTTATGTTTCTTGAAGGTTTACCCCAGCTGATGAGGAACACGTAAGGATCAGTGCCGGTAAAGAAGATTGTTGGTGTCCTGGTAGATGCTGTCATTTCTTGTCCCGTATGAAGTCCAGTCTCATGTTAGAATGACAGGACAATGATGCTTTCTAGTTTTCATCAAAAGGCAAACTTGTTCATTTGTGACTACTGACTAATCATTCAGCTTCCTTCCACGTTGTGATTCTTTGCACCAAATTATGGGGATCCTTCTGCATTCCCCAAATCACAGCACCAGGCAGCTAAAGGGAAGGTATCCTAGCACATGTTCAGACCATCTTACTATTGAGGAGTCAGTTGTTTACAGGGACGTGACTGCCATGTGGATAAAAGAAAAATCTGGGTAGTTAAATGTCTGTTCTACAGCTTAAAAGACAAGAAAAGGGCATTAATGCATTAAGATTTTTTTCTCTGTGTCTTACTTTGTTTTGTCTTTTTTCCTTTTTTTTTTCTTCTTTTCTGAAAAGCAATTCTTTGAGAAGAATCATCCAGGCCTTTACTCCTTTAAAGTTAATGGCAGATCTTGGATTTAAAAGCTGAGTATAAGCTAACTTTGACAGGAGGGAAAATACAGATCAGTCAGCAATCAATAGAAGAGTCTGGCCGTCTGCATTTGAATCCTGTAAGGCACCATTGCCAGAAAGAGCTCTATGGTTTGTTTTTAAAACACCTCCTTCCCTCTGTTCCTTCTTCCTTTGAATTTAATTTCTTCCTTCTGCCTACTGCTGTCATTGATAAATTATATATGCCCTTGTGTTCTAAAGATTCTGCATCAGCCACAGTATTCACTTTCTCCTGTGGCTTGCTGCTGTATGAAACTCAGGTTTCTAAAGCTATTCTGCCTCCTTGAATGCCTCACTACCCTTTTGCTGTGTATCTTCCAAAAAGATGGAATATCCTCCACTCTGTGCATCAGAATAAAGTAGACTTGTTCCTGTGTTGCAGTATTAGCACCCTGCACATCTTCCACAACAAAAATTTTTCCACAGTCCAAGATCAGAGTTAGAAAAATCAATCCAATTAATCAATGCAGAATTACATTGTAAAATTAGGGCCATCTCCTGAGTAGCTGGAATATGATGGAATATCCAGCTTCTTTCTGGAGCTACAAGGATATTCACTTAGGCCCAAATATGATCTCAAGGTAACTAGCTAAATTTCACTGCAAATTCAATGAAGTTTTGGTTTAATGAGGTAGCAATGAACAGCCCCACAGTCTGAGTAATAAAAAAGCTTTAGTTTGGTTTGGTTTTTTTTTTCTCTAGTAGTTTACAGACTGATACAGTCAACAGAATAGTAAGACCCGGAAAACTATGATGTCTGTCTAGTATCATGTAATAAAAGGGGTGAAAACAGGATAAAGGAAATATTTCCCTCTTCTGCAGGAAGATAATGGACTCAGTCTTGTGCTGAAGCCAACCAGAACATTTTTTAACAGTTTTCTAGATCACTGCAGTTATCCACTTCAAAGGTTTAAAGCAACTAAATCTAAAAGCATCTCACAAGACGAGTCTGAGGCCTGTTAGAGGTGAATTAATGGAAATCAGGCAATTCAAAGAGAAGTTCTTTGAAAAGAGGATGTTAAATGAGCAGTGTCAATATCCATCTATGGATCTATTACCAAGGACCCAAACTCCCAGTTTGATTTGAAAACTTAGCGATGTAACCTTTTCACCAGACCCAAGTTCCCCTGAAGTCTGCAAGAGTTTTCACCGGTGAAAAGTTAGGGAAAGGAGAGCACTCAGGACACCCATCAGTGCAAAACACTCTTACATTGGGGAAAGTGTTGGACTGGGTATACAGACTTTATTAGTGTCCACAGAGACCAGCAGCTGAATGTAATGCTTTCCAAAATACAGCTCTAGTTTGACTGAATGAAATGGCCTTTTCTCTGCTGACTTCCCAGGGGGGGGAAAGTAGTATATCTTTCTTAACTTGCAAACTGTCAGTCATGCTGCAATGGGCACAGACATCATGAGTCACTCTTCTTTGAGCTCTAATCTCTGCTCATTATGACAAATGAACCTGAAAAATCAATTCAATTCTGACTCATCAAATCTTTTGGGAGTTAAATTTTAGGAAAAAAATGAAATAAGTATATTGCCTGCTTAGGATAGAGATGAGAGGATGTAAAATTGTGAGTCTATTTAAATGAAATGTCAAAGACATGGCACCTGAATTAAAATGTAGGCTAACTCCCAAAAATTTAGAGCCTTTTATAGGTTAACCTTCTAGACTTCCAGCAGCCTAGTTTGTGTTCTTTGTAAACTACCACAGGTTGCAAAACAACAGAGTGCATATCTCTTCTACAAGTTAGCAGAAGATACATATACTATAAACGCCTTGAACTATAGTAAAAGGATCTGCAATCAATGACTTGATGTACAGTTCCTTCCCAAAAGTGCTGTTATCTTCCTATATTCACTCTATTATTTTCCAAGATATACTAAAGAAAAATATTAGCTATCTTGCTTAATATCTATATATCTAGCTAGATAGATACTTCCTTTGTCATTAGGGATTGGGGTGTTTTTTCGTGGCAATAAGTAGCTATTCCACTGGTGTTCTTGGTCTGAAGGAGTCTGCTAAGATGGAGTGTATGGCTCAGCAACATTTGAGAGGAATTAATATGCTACATTTTAACAGATTTCTTTGCTTAATATCAGAATTTATTTTTTCTATAAATGCCTCTGTTATAGGATGCACCATACTCTGAAACAATATCATCCACTTTTCTGGATAATCCACTCTGCTGCACTTTTTCTGTGAACAGGCTAAGGTAACTGTGAATTATATTATTTCCAGTGGAACTCTGTATCTCAACTCAGAGGGTTATTTTTCTGTTACTTTCCCTCCCATTTGTGTGCTGGGAGAGGGGTTTGTAAGAGTGGGCTGTGTTAACCTGGGACAGTCACTGATGTACCTGAAGAAACTGTTATTCTGCTTTAAGTCCCTAGCCAAGTTTAATTCTACCTTCACTTTTACCTTTCTAATCTGATCCCTGGCTGCTTGGACAGTTTCTCTGTAGTCCTCCCACATGATCTAGGCATGCCTGCATTAGCAATGGGGTTGAACTAAGATGATCTCCTAATGTCCTTTCAAAGCCCTACCACTCTATGATTAAATTAATGAAAAAAAAATCAGTTTTCATCCAAAAGTAAAACTGATAGGTCCAGTACCAAAAGCTACTTTTAAATTCCCTCTGAATTTGACTAACTTGTGATTACACTACATTGCTTCAAGCAACCAAAGGAAATGAAGACTCAACTAGTGAAATCTAGCAGCTACAGTGAGTGCAAGGGTGGGGTTTATTTTTCTGAGGTAATAGTAGCATTCAGGAAGTGTGAGAGGTGCATGAGAAGAATGTTATAACCATTGTAATTGCTAGGTTTAGTGCTGCAAACCCTGACAATAACCCCTTTATCTGTTGATCACCCAGCAAGATATTTCTATTTTGAGCAAAGGTAACAGAGTGAGTAGAAAAAAGTGCTACACTGTGTTTGCTCTAGGGCTCCAAATACAAGAATTCTCAATTTTAACCTCCTCTGAGAAGGCCCTTCAGAAGATTGCAGGAAAATTTAACTATCCAGCAGAATAAGTTACATGGTTCTGCAATTGCAATAAGATTGATATAACAGTAAGACACTACAAGAGAATGTGTCAGCACAAACATGAAAGCCATAAGTGATAAAAGCCTCAAATAATAATATATGCACTCTCTTTGTCATCATTATGCATCATCATTTATGGATGGACAGCACCTGTATTCCTGCTGAATCCTCTGGCATGTGTCCATTAGGGCCATTTACTGTCAAGTGGGCATTCTCCTTTGTAGTAGATTTGATCCTTTCATTGCTACCCTGCAAAACCTACAGAAAGATCCAAAGCCAATGGCAGTTTTGAAAACTGACTGTAAAAAACAGTCCTAAAAAGACAGAAAATTTAAATCACATCTTTGTTCTTTCTAAATTCATTTCAAAATTTGGAAGGAAGTGTGGACTTTTTTAAGATGAGATCAGCAAACAGTAGCAATTAGAGCAAAGCTGAAACCCATGATCACAGTACAGCTTCAGAATGTGTGATAGAGGATGCATTTGGAAAATACACGTGACTGCAGGAGGGTTTCCAGAATCTTTGTCTTGAATTGAGGTGCATAGCCACCTGCAAAATCAATGCAGAGCAAACAGTGGTGAAGCTCTTCTTTCAAAGATCTAATTCACAGGGAACTACAGACCTGTCAGTCTGACCTCAGTTCCAGGGAAGGTCATGGAACAAATCATCTTGAGTGCCATTATGCAGCATGTGCAGGGCATCCAGGTCATCGAGCCCAGTCAGCGTGGGTTCATGAAGGGCAGGACCTGCTCGACAAACCTGACTTCCTTCTTCAACCAGGTGACTCACTTTGCAGATGAGGGAAAGGTTGTGGATATTATTTTCCTGGACTTTAGTAAAACCTTTGACACTGCATCCTCATGGAGAAACTGGCTGCTCATGGCTTGGATGGGTGGATGCTTCCCTGGATAAACCACTGGCTGGGGTAAGTTTGAAGCAGAAAGCACAAACAATTGAAAAAAAACAGTGCTTATCACTGCTGAGAAGCATTCAGTGCTCAGAGCTGACACAGAGGCTGGGTGAAGATCCAGTGGTCTGTATTGGGATGAAGTCAAGGAGAAATGTGGATTTGAGCAAGGTGTGCTCCTGGCCTCTCCTTTTTTTCTGCTTATCACAGCAGTTAACTTTTCCTGGCAGAAGTTGACTTTTCTGGCAGAAGGCATCAAGGCTGCATCATGGAATGTTTGTGCAACTGAAAAGCCACTTAATAATTTGGTAACAGTCCCACCCCTACACTGTACACAGTAATAGAAAAGTGAAATATAAATGTTAGCCCATATAGAACCCAACTTATGGACAAGAATTCAACACCAAAGCCCTCGGGACAGATTGAAGGTCTTTGACCTCCTCACCCATCCCACAGGGTGAGTTGGCAAGTTTGTGGCCTCAGCTATGCCAAGTATCTATTTTACCCTGGGTAATTATGCCTATAATTGCAACTGTATTTTCTTAGAGCTATATAGTGATTTCTGGAGCTTAATGTTTATCATCAGCAATCTTAAGGAATCTTTATATATTGCAAGTTTAAACAAACCATGTTGTTTGTGCATCTGACTGCTCCCTTTGAAGGCAAACAGACCTATAGCAAAACTAGTCTGTTAGTGTGTCTGGTGCTGGACCTACAGCTACACATCTTAACTGCCATACCTATTAAGAGACAAGCTCAGCCGCACCTAGCCACTCTAATCTCTGAGGACTGACTGGAATACAAGGGGATTCATCTCTTATTAAATTTACCCTTCACTTCATGAAACATAACCAGTCTTGTTTAGTACCTTTATCAATGACCTGGATGAGAGGATTGAGTGCACTCTAAATAAATTTGCAGAGGCACCAAATTGGGTGGGTGTGTTGATCTGCTTGAAGGTAGGAAGGCTCTGCAAAGGGATCTCAAGAGGCTGGATCAATGGGCTGGGGTCAGTTATATGAGGTATAACAAGGCCACACCAACCACAGGCAACACATAGAATAGAATAGAATAGAATAGAATAGAATAGAATAGAATAGAATAGAATAGAATAGAATAGAATAGAATAGAATAGACCAGGTTGGAAAAGATCTTCGAGATCATCAAGTCCAACCCATCACCCAACACCATCTAATCAACTAAACCATGGCACCAAGTGCCTCATCCAGTCTCTTCTTAAACACCTCCAGTGATGGTGACTCCACCACCTCCCTGGGCAGCCCATTCCAATGGCAAATCATTCTTTCAGTGAAGACCTCCTTCCTAACATCCAGCCTAAACCTTCCCTGGCACAACACTACAGGATTGGGAATGAGTGGCCAGAAAGTTGCCCCCAGAAAAGGATCTGGGGGTGCTGGCTGACAGCCAGCTGAACATGAGCCAGCAGTGTGCTCAGGCAGCCAAGAAAGCCAGCTTCATTCTGGCTTGTATCAAGAATATTGTGGCCAGAAGGAGTAAGCATTGGTGAGGCCACAACTCAAATATTGTGTTCAGTTTTGGGCCACTCACTTCAAGAAGGACATTGAGTTGCTGGAGTGTGTCCAGAGAAGGGTAACAAAACTGGTGAATTGTCTGGAGAAAAAGTCTTATAAGGAGTGGCTGAATGAACTGGGGTTTTTTAGTTTGGAGAAGAGGAGGCTGAAGGGACACCTCATTGCTCTCTACAACTACCTGAAAGGAGGTTGTAGTGAGGTGGGTGTTGGTCACTTGTCTCTAGTACCAAGTGGCAGAACAAGAGGCAATGGCCTCAAACTGTGCTGGGGAGGTTTAGATTGGATGTTAGGAAAAATTTCATTACTAAAAGAGTGGTCAGGTATTGGAATAGGCTGGCCAAGGAGGCAGTGGAAACACCATTCCTGGAGGTGTTCAAAAAACATTTAGACATAGCACTTAGGGTTCAATGTCCATGGTGGAGTTAGGTCGATGGTTGGTCTCAAATGACCTTAGAGTCTTCTCCAACCAAAATAATTCTATTAATCTGTGATTACTTTCTGAACATGCCCAACTTCAACATAAGTGCCATTTTTCTCTTGTTCAGTGTCTTGAGAGGGAGCAAAGGTACCAATGTATCATATGTGAACCTCCAGCCTGTTTTCCTAACGTATAGTACAGCTGTGAGAATGCCTAACAAATTAATTGATTATTTTGTTAATCTCCACTAAAAGTAAACATTTCTCTGCATTGGGAGAAGAGTGGTAAAGACATACACACACATGGAAACATGCGTGGAGTTTCAGTTTTGAAATTCAAGCCTGAAGTGGCTTTCAATGCAATCCAGGCTGATTGACAAGTTCAGTGAGAGCTATTGACAGACTGAGCACATTAAGCTGATTAATTTTCATACAGACAAAAGATATTTTCTTAAAATAGGGTAAAAAGATGATCCTGTCATACCAAGCAAACTTTGGAGATCTAAATTTCTTCAAGCACTGCGTCAGTGTGAGAATTCTTCAGCACGCTATTCATCCACCCTCAATAACACAATGATGAAGTACATAAAGTAACATAATCTGTATTTTGTGATTCTTTCATCTGGGCTTCAAAAGTTATTTCAGTTTTAACTGGAAAACTAAGGGAGTGCTGGACACAAAATAATAACTTTTTTTTCCCCAACACTTTCCAAAGTATAGAGCTGTCTCCCTAAAATCTGAACTCCATGCTCAGATTCTGCTCCAGTCACAGCTTACACTAAAGATATGTGAATCAATGATATGCCTAGAGACTTGACCTTTTCTTCATAAACTCTGTTAATAAGATTTCCAGATTCATTCTGCCTAACTTTACCTGTCTTTAAAGTTAGGTGTCCAGTCTAACCTCATTATCTGTCTTTCCTCTGTGGTCAATGCAGCAGCAGAGACAAAGACATACCTTCACAGGCACATTTATCTCACAATCCACAGTTGCCTGTCTGAGGCAGCCGAAGTGAAGGCCACCTGCTTAGCAGCTGACAGAAATGTCAGTGAAGCACGTTTGGTCTGACAGCCATGCAGCTCTGCAGAGCCCAGCTACACTGCTTTCCGCTCCAGCCTTACACCACCGAAACTGGGAGCACAGAAAAAACGATTTGGAGTCAATTTTTTACTTACTTTACAGCTCCATATATCCCAGCTAAATGGTAAGTTCTGGCCCATTCAGGAACGTCTGGAATGTTTAAAAGATGGGGGAAGAGGAGAGTTTAAAATACAAGATTAAAACTAAGACAATCTAAAAATACAGTTAATGTATTAAGCTGGTTTTCAGCTTTACAGCAGCAGACAATAATCTTTACCTTCTCTAAAATGTACTTACCAAGCCTTAGTAAAACCCAAATGGAAACAATTTGCAATATTTCTCAAATTTTTCATATGCAATTTTTTTCCTGCATTTTTTTTCACTGCCAGCATCATGGTTTATTAAAAGAGCTCCATCTTCTGGCAGCAGATAAAGAACAGATCTTGCATAGACACAGCAGGAAGGCTTAAAATCACTTGCAGAATTTAATGAAAAATTGATCCTGAGTAACCAGCGTCTGCAGTTGCATTCCGCCGAGGCTTTGTGACATTTTTGGTTTAGAGCAATTTGTTACTTGTTAACCTTGATTTCTAACCTTTTGTCAGGAAACTTAGTGCCTATTGAATTAAAATAAAAGGATGACAATTAGAACAATCATGAAGAAGGAAGTAAACAACATGCTTTGTGTCAGGTCAGGCTCGTGGTTGTGGTCTTAAAGAAAAAATAAAGGCGGGGGAGGAGGGGTGTGCTAGAGAAGTACTAACGATTTTGTTCAGCTTTTGGAAAGAGCAGAATAAACGTGAGAGGTACGTTCTCCCATATTTTGTCTGCTTGCCTTCAGAGTAGCTCAATATTTTAAAAAGATAGTGAATGCCAAAGAAGAAAGACAAGACCCTGCATTTTATCATTTTTAGCATGTCTCACCCTTGATTTTATTACTAAGGGGTTTAGCCTCACTTGTTTTGCTCTTTTTTTAAGGGGCAGCGTTAGAGGAAATGTAAGTTGCATACCCAGGCTCTTCTCCCATGTTCTGCCAAGGATGGCACATTTCCTTGGTGTTACAGCATCACAAATCTGAGGAGAAAGCAATTTAGAAGATTCATCAGTGATATTTAGCATATTTATAACAGAATGGTAAGACTCTGCTGTGTTAACAGATGAAGGTTTGTCATACCGAAGACTTCACATGAAGAATAACTGAAGTGGAGACTAGAATACAGGCTTCCATTTTTTTTTAAATTAGCCCTGTGTGAAAAGATCATCTCAAAACAGAAAGAATAATGGTTGCAGAATCAGTTCCTCAGAGACTTCTGAAACACTGATCTTGCATAATGACTTTCAAATGAAAGGTTAAATATTTTAAAGCTTGAAATGTAGTATCAGGGATATGCAAAACCAAGCAATGAAACAGGAATGCCTTCTGGGTTATGGCCATTTCATCATTAGTAATTAATTACACATTCTGACCAATAGTATGAAAAGTGTATCTCAGTGAAATAGTTCTTGAATATTCTCTATGTAATAGTATTAGAAAAACATCAAGGGGAAAAATGTAATGTATATAATACATCAAATTTTGTTTAGATTTTCCTTAAATTTATATTAATTTGTCTTTGAAGTTGCACTTAATAAATTTACTTTTAAAAATCAACAATTTCTCAAGGACACCTCTAATACCCTATCTAGATATATTACTTTATCATAGATAAACTGGCTGTAAATAAAACTAGGATGGAATTCTGAGGAAGGGCTTTTTTTTTTTTAAATCCAAGCAATAAAGTCTTTGAGTTGGTGCTGTGGTTAAAATATCTCAGTATTCCTAACTCCTTTATGATTATAGTTGCAGATGCACATGCAGGTAAAGAAAGTTATTTAAAATAGTCTTGCTGAAGCTGCATTAGGTTTAGGATAAAGTGCACTGCTAAGAAGGGTTCTTCTTTTACACAGTTTGTATAATATCCATCCAAAGAACTGTGACATCTGAAGGCCCCATAGTTTTTCAGCGCAGGTTATCTGTTCATGGCTTGACCCAAAGCAGGCATGCAAAATGTGACATGTTATTACCCAAACCTGAAGGAACCGATCATAGTAGATGGCATGAAAACACAGACTTTTTTGAATTGTCAATAATCAAGGTACATGCTTGTCGCTATTATTATCCTGTATAGAGCTTTACTGAATACATCTATAATATTCATGAAAATCTCCCTAAGACTGAAGGAGCTCTCATCATCATCCTGGATTTAAGTGAGAATATTGGAGAAATCGGAAGCAACACAGTTCTGACCTCAATTTGTTTTGAGATTGCAGCTGCCTTCAGAAGACCCCATCTATTCTCATCAGTTATCTTCCCTCAGTGCTCAGTTTAAGTCCATTTCTAGATATAGTATGTCTTGCAGAAAAGAAAAAAAAATGTAGTAAAGTTGCAAATTATTCATTGTAGCATTCTTGAGTATCTAGTTATCCATTCTTCTCACTCTTTGCGCTCAAAGTTTTCTTCTCTTTTCACCCACCAGTGAGCTTCATGAAAATGAATTTGAGTAAAATTGACTTGGTTATTCCTGTGTGCATCAAAGATGGAGAGAAATATATGCATTCTTTTCTGGTTTTACAGTCTTTAAGGCAAAATAAATGTGTTTTAAGAAAAAGTATATTATGTAGGGGTATTTCTGCCAGACACTGGTCATGTTATTTTCCAAAACAAATTTGGATTCAGATCAGGAGGTTTTGAATGTCTGAAAGCTGAGTATCAGTGAAGTATGTAATCATCTGGAAAATACTGGTGTAATGAAGAAAAGACATATTGTTCTAATAAAACCTTAGGCCCAGAGTACATAACCCATGTAAGAAAGATCACATTCAGGAAAACTAGATTCCAGTTTTGTCTCTGTTGGGTGATCACAGGCATATATTTGATTTCCCCTACTTCAGCTTCCCCCCTCTGAAAAATGGTGATAACATACTTTCCCCCTCTAAAGAGAGTTTTGCTTTATGAAAACATGTTAGAATATATCACTACTTCAATGGAAAACAAAATCTTCAGGAAACACATCAGAGAGTTCATCCTGACTCTGTGACTAGAATATTTGGCAGATCCTCTGAAATCTGTCCATCATTCATTGCTTGAAGCTCCTCTACTGTAGAGTTTCTATCTGATATTCTCCATCCTGTTTTCATTGTCCTGGACAAAGGTGTTCTCACACACGATTTGAACAAGAACATGATTTGAACTATGGAGTCACTGGGTCAGGAGTGGTCTGCTTTATATTAATTGAAGTTTTTTAAAAAGTGGATCACAATAAATAAATATCCCATGAAATTTCAAATCCTATTGTTATACATGTGGTTAGAAGAGCGGGAGAGTTCATGTATTCCCATGGCTGAAGATAAGGAAAGATGACATGGCATACCTAAACTGTGCCAAATGTATGAGGAACCTTGCCTCAGGGAAAATGATGTTGCTGCAACATGAAGAAGAAAGAGATAAAGATACAAAATTTTGTTGTAAATCACATTTCATTGGGTGTGCTTTTAACTATTATTTCAGAGACAGAGGGTACAGCAAGCTCTCAGTCTATTAAGTACTTCCATTTTTCACATAAATTATCTCCACAAAATATTGTGCTATGTCTCAACACCTCATGTCAGTTCTAAATTGTCTTTGCTTCTAAATTTCAAAATGACTGTGGATGAGTGTAGTCACCTCATTTTTCCCATAACATAATTGTTTAATCCAATACCTCTACTGATTTATCTTTATGGAGCTGTTAAGGTCACAGAATCACAGAATGTTAAGGGTTGGAAGGGACCTCAAAAGATCATCTAGTCCAACCCCCTTCTCAGAGCAGGATAACCTATACCAGATCACACAGGAATGCACCCAGGTGGGTTTTGAATATCTCCAGAGAGGGAGACTCTGCAAACCCCCTGGGCAGCCTGTTCCAGAGTTCTGTCATCCCCACAGTGAAAATTTTTTTCTCGTGTTTTCATGGAACTTCCTTTGCCTCAGCTTCCACCAGTTGTCCCTTGTGCTGTCATTGGGCATCACCAAGCCAAGCCTTACTCCATCCTCTTGGCACTCACTCTTTTCATATTTATAAATATTAATAAGGTCACCCCTTAGTCTCCTCTTCTCCAAGCTGAAGAGCCCCAGCTCCCTAAGTCTCTCCTTGTAAGGAAGATGTTCCACTCCATCATTTTTGTGGCTATGCGCTGGACTCTCTCAAGCAGTTCCCTGTCCTTCCTGAACTGAGGAGCCCAGAGCTGGACACAATATTCCAGATGCAGCCTCACTAGGGCAGAGCTAATGCTCCAGTGCTGTGCCTCAGTTAGAACCTGGGAGCCATCAGCTCATCATGCACAGTTATTAAGTATCTGAGGTTATGTATCCTTCAGATATTATTAACACAGAATAAGAAATTTCCTTAAAGTAGAAACAGGCTAAATTGGCAAACATGACTGTTTTTTAAAGATTCACATGTAACAGGCTTCCCAGATTCTTCTATGGGCCTTAGGTGTAACTCTAGCTACTTAAAAGCGGGTATTGATTGTCCTCTGCAGCTGAAAAAAACAGTGGCATGAAGGATTAAAACTTGACATTTTAGGAAACTACTGTATTTTGTACAGTTGCAGTACCATGACTTCCTACAGTAGCAGACAACTTCAGATTTGTGTATCTCTCTGATTAAATCTATATGAAATCCTAGAGAGGAATTTATTTGGCCGTGTTTTATGCTACTTCTCTGAAGTTTTCTACCATCATGTCTCGTGTCCTTCTCTGATGGACTGCCAAGAGGATGTTTAGAGCTCTCAACAGTCAGCAGCAAAGCTGAAAGAGAACAAGAAAATGGTAACAAGGATGGAAAAGTTGCAAGTGAATAACTTGTGCATAGATGGAAGCTCCTCAAACAAATTGCACGATATATAAAACCTGCACTGAGAAAATCATTCCAGCCCAAAAAGAGAAATAAACCATCATCCTGCATAGTCATTAAAGAGCAACATCTCTATGCATGTCTGCAATCACACATTCTGTTTCAGAAACAATTTAACACAGCCACCTACTGAAATTCAGCATCACTTTTCTATTATTTTTTTTCCTTCATTTTTATTACAGAAGCAGCACAATAAGGACAAACTAATCATAGAAGCTTCAGGGATTTATTTCACAGTCTATCAGGCAATTATATATTGAAGGTGATGAAATAATAGTATCTTTTATGTAACTTCCCACCTAGGACCTGCAAAAGAAGCCACTAGGACCTAGAAAATAAGAAAGAAGAAAATTAGGGAGAAAAATAATTCTAAAAGGATAACCAAGACTACATTGCTCTAATGTTTGGGGTTTTTTCTTTACATTCTTAAAAGACTTTAACTGTTTGGGGAAAAGTAACAAAAAACATTCAGAAAGGGGGAATGCAGAGGAGGAGGCTTAGCATTTTTCTTAAACAGGAAAGACTCATATAGGATTAAATCATATTAAAATATACATGTATCATATAATTTAACACATATTAGGTTTCCATTCTTTTCCTATCCCTCTGACAGAGCAGCTGTATACTGTAGATAAACTGATTAGAAATACGCAGATGTTGCAAATAAAATGTTGCGTATCTGGACAAAATAAACATAAGGCTGATGCCAAGAGAAAATATTATTTGTCAGTAAATGTGTAATTGTAACTGGCCACAGATCTGGCAAGGACTCAAAATTATATTCACACAGAGGAATTCCATGCCAGCAAATAAAGAAAATAAACTGAAGATAAATTGCACCCCATCAACAAGCTGGCCAACTGTGGCATCATCTTGTGCTCTCTGACTAGCAGGAACTCAGGGCCAGCCCATAGATTTGTTCCATTTTTGACAATGACACATCCCTCGAAGAAGTCAGAAAGCAATCAATCAAACAATAAATAAATAAATGCACATATTAGGGTTACAGTCAGAAAGCAAAGCTCTGTCATTTTGTTAAAAAGAGTAACTTTACCCTGGATTTGTAAAATATGCTTAGCAGAAGATAAGACCTGCAGCTGTTTTGTTCAGCCTTGACTGATCTTTACAGTGCTTTGAATACCAGTTTCAAGGAAAAAAGATATTACTTTTTCATAATGGCAAAATTGCAGCTACATGGCCTCCCATTGATTTCTGTACACAGGAGGCACAGGAAAGGATGATACTGATGTCCAAATACTGACTTCTGCTATGGTGTAAGATTTCAAGCCCACAGGGACTGAGGGACCTCCTTTCAAAATCCAGGCATCACCCAGTAGGAACAGAGCTGTTACCTTCACCTCAGAGGTCATGTAACAAGAGGCAAGTACATAATCAGCTCTTCTTGTTGAGAACAGACTTTTGCAGGGAAAATAATATATATCTACAAGGATCCCAAGCTTCTCTTAAGTATAGCTGTTTTCCATTTACTCTCCTTCTCTATGGCTCACAGCAAGGTTAGCCCTAAAACCACACAGGTATTTTCTGCTTTGTTTGTGGCAATCTAATCTATTTTTACCAGTTGATAGCTACTCATCTCTTTCTGTATGGGACTAAGATGGGTTTTGAGCCATGCACATCCATACTCATCACTCAACAACACAGAAGATTAACAAAATAAAAACTAAAAAACATCACAAGAGAAAAATCACAACTACCCACAGCAAACTACTGAGCTCTGGCACTATGGGAGTATTGTGTGCATTTCTGAGGGAAATGAAGTGTGATGTGGAGCCCTGCACTCCCTTCTAAATGTCTGTGGAATATTAGACTTAGGAAGACTATGAAATGCTGAGGCACTCCTTACATAAATCTTATTTTCTCTAGCAGCAGTCTAGGAAGTTAGGATTGAACTTTCTGCCATGTGCTCTAACTACCAAAAGGAAGCTTCTGGATTTCTTTTTTACAGATAAGTCTTCTGAAAGACCAGTAATCAATGTTCTCCTTTTAAAGTCTGATGAGTAATACACAGTACTAGAGTATGAGTTAATGTAGTTAAAGACACTCTGTTAACCTTAATAAGCAATGCAGTGTAAACCTCTCCTACTACTGTATTAGGAAAGCTATGCAGCAGAGTACAAGAGGACTTACTTCCTGTACTCAGTCTGCCTTGATGCAAATCTGTATTTTGATTAGTGAGAAACCACACTGTCTGAGTCAGATATGGAGACTCCACTGATCCCCATGTTACTATTTTATCATATACAGTGTCGCTGTAGTTGCAAAACCTCAGGCATTGATGTCATAGCTAACGTTTTCATGAGACCTAGCAATCACAACACTGGCCAGAAAACATAAAGTTATGTGTACAGCATATCAATGCCATTTTTGTTTGGACACCCCTGCATGCATTACTTCTGGTTTGCTACTACAGCAGAGAAGAGAGAAGCCACTATGATGCGGCAGGTCTCTAACACTTCCTATCGGATGCACATACTTCTGTCTACTCTAACACACCCTGAACACAGCTGAGCAGGACAGGAGACCTAGATGCTATCAGGAGGTATCAGAAACCAAATTATCCTTACTCTGTACCAGCAGAGAATGCCCAGATGATTTCTCTACAGGTAAAATTAAAATGAGTTTATATAAATATTTAATACATTTTGCAACACATTCAGACACAAGAAAAAGCAAATTTACAGTAAGTGTAACATGCCCCATGACAAATATTTGAGCTAAGACAGGTTAGGATTGAATTTGTCAGGAAAAAAAGATTTCATTACAGAAAAAAAAATATAAATTCCATCACTGAAGTTGTTAATCCTGAAATGAAATTATTGCAGCTTGCATATTTCATTGTAGAGCTGAGGACAAAGTTGTAATTTACTTTCATGTTGAACTAACTCTAAATTTAGGGAAACATACAAGATTTCATTTTTTTTCTTCACCACCAAACATTCAACTACAACACTGCATTAAAAGTAGCACAGCCTTCTGCAGTGCCTGGTCAGGGGGGGGAAGTTTTGTGGCTATTATTACTCAACAAAAAGACCACTGTTTTCTTCTGTATGTTAGCCTATGCTTAGATGTGCTAGCTTCAGAGTGATTACCATCCTTCAGTTCTTCTTTTTTTCCCCTCCTTATATTACCACTACATATTTCAGAAGGCTGTTTTACATCCTGATAAATGAAGCCAGTACAAGCAACTGTTCACCAGATAAACTCTTTTCAGTGCAAGGTTGCTAAAGAAAATGGAGTAAAGGTAGTAAGAGTATTTGTACTTGTCTGGGATTAATATGGAGGGCATCTTTAATGGCCTCCCCTTCCTTTAAGTCCCCCTCATTACCTGTACTGGTGCTTTAGTATTTTACTTTGAGAGAAATTCCTGGAAATAATCATGCAAAATATACTTACACTGAATTTTGCGCATGAATGAGTATATTTATTTCAAATCCTTCTAGTATTCCCAGAGCCCCACCTCTGGATCCTGCAAGCATTCAGGCAGGTCTTGAGCCACAGTGTAAAAGAAGGATCAAATTGTCCACTGAAAAATGGTCTGTCTCCATAAAAATGAGACAGTTTGCCCCAGTGAAGACATTACAACAATGTGCCCATCGTACAGACTATAAACACAAGACTTTGACTTTGGAAGAAGCAAGCTCCTGTGCCCTTTTTGCGACAGTTTTGCCCAGATACAAGCTTTCAATTCCAGCCCCCAGAAGAAGAAGCTGCTTGACAGATGGGTTGAACAAGGTCATCTTTGATCTCCTGCTAGGCTTGCCTC
Source organism: Colaptes auratus (assembly GCA_015227895.2). Taxonomy (NCBI): domain Eukaryota; kingdom Metazoa; phylum Chordata; class Aves; order Piciformes; family Picidae; genus Colaptes; species Colaptes auratus. Next base: position 48,697,047 of record CM037632.1, read on the forward strand.
CATAGTGGCTTCAGAAGATCTGGGCCATTTTTTCCTGTCAGTATGGACAGCGTCCTTTTTGCAGCACCTCTTTCCCTTCTGGGATTCATGAGCTGGCTTCTACTCACACTAGACTGAGACTGTCTGAATATGGCCTGCAATTTTCTATATTTATGATACATGAAAATGTAAAAAGACTAAGTTCTGTCCCTAAAATATTTCTAGAAATAAATTTCTCACCCCGGGGCATCTCCATTGTCCTCTGTTCTTCCTACATAATTCATCAATATCCTAACTTACTCATGTTTAACATATTCATTCATATAACATGCTTCCAATCTTCATTTTGGGTACAAACAGCAGTTGTTGGTCTCAGGAGTAGTTTTTACGCAGTCTCTGCTCTAAGCCCTTCTGATAGTTTTCTTTTTTGATATTGCACGGTTATCAGGTTGTACAGTGATCCTTTAAAATGTCACAAGTTAATTAGGGTCAAATTTAAATGACAGAATATCAGAAGAGCTCAGTATTGATAAAATACTGCTTGTGTCCAATGTACATTTTTTATTACCCAAATTAAAACCCAAGCAAATTAGTTAAAAAACAGATGCAGGAGAAGAAAGGGTAATGTATTTGGACTAGAATAGGAAAAGGGGTTTACTGATTTGCAGTTAGCTAGAACCTCCTGGAGCTTGCAGTCTATTCTACATCAATGTTTCAAACGTAGCTGCCACTATTAATTTGATAGTAGTCTGATTTCAGTTTTCACACTATCTAGTCCTCTTGGTGACTGCTACTTTATATGAATTCAGTGCAAAATTGTGTGTCATTCTACTGTCTGTGCGTAGCTGCTACATGCCAGTCCAAATACAGTTGTATTTCTCTGGCAGGTGAATAAAACCTATTTACATAAATCTCCATGGATTTGCAATACCTAACCACTGCTTGAAAAGGTCCCTGAGATCATTGATTTGGAAAAAAAAAGCCCTTCAGCAACTCAAGAATCATAATATACAATGCTCCTAATAACATCTTCAATCTAAAAGTCCCGTAGTACATTTTTCTCTGAATAGAGCTGCAAATAAGAAAAGAAATAAGTTCTCATCATGTTTACTTTTTTTTAACATCTAGATCAGTCAATTCAGCCATCATAGTAAAATATATCAAGCCAACTCTAAGCACTTTGTAACACTCCAGAACTCCATTATCTTCCACACAGAGCATTCAATCATCCTCAGAGCACAAATTCAGTTCCGCATAATGTCAATCTGTTACCAAGGTCAAAATAGGTCTCCAATTGGAAAACATGTATTCTATGTGAAGTCTACATATGGACTGTAGAAGCCCTTAAGGATCACTGTATTGTGGCTTTTGACAGCCTGGAGACAGGCATTAATTTTTTTTATTTTTTTATTTATATTTTTATTTTGCCTTTCGAAACATCTCTGCATCTGGGACACCATAAAGCAAATCCTAAATTACCACAGGTGAAGTGCAAAGAAATTCAAGGTTATATTTTAACTTTAAAGCTTTGCCAGTGCTCTAATGTTAGATCTCATAGCCCACTGTAATGGTCATGAATTTCTATAAGATTTCTGTAAGATTTCTATTAGGCTGCTGGAGAAAGAGTGGAAGGAAAAGGAGGGGGGGCTAGGAATCATACTTCTTGGGGACTAGCAGAATCAGGTGCAGTATCACCAAAAGAAAATAATGCTGTGTATTCCTAGAACTCCATGGAAATAATCTAGGACACCAAGGTGTAATTTTGGCAATATTATCAATATTGGCATTGTAACAGCTACAGACAGCACTGCGTTGTGGGAATCTTGAGCTGCTCTGTAAAATATTTCTCTAGTCTTTTTAGTTTTTTCCCTATCAAATCCCCAGCTGCTCTTTCTGGGAAGTATATACAATTTTACCTTATGTTTTTCCAGATTCATCAACAGGATACTTATTTTATGTATTTCAAAAGTCATGAACATCTGTCAAGTTATTTTTATTGAAAAAGAAGTTTGTTCCCAAAACTTGCAGTCCTGTGGTTTACTCTAGATGATTATGATTTGTATTTGAATGTCTCACATCAGCAGAAACCCAATACAGGCATTTATTAGCACCTCTGTCATTTGTTACTATTTAATATCATAGTCCATGTCTTACTAAAGAAACTGGATATTTATATCCCTTTAAAGAAGCAAGCCATCAATGGGAATTAACTAAGGTCAGCAAGAATATTTCTGGGAATTCTCTTTGTGCTATAGGCGCTATCTGCAAACACAATCATGATTTAAGTTACATTTTATTTTAGTAAAGCACAATTCCTTTTACAATACAATACAATACAATAAATCCAGGTTGGAAGAGACCTTCAAGATCATCGTGTCCAACCCTATCAACCAATCCAATCCACCTAAACAACTAGATCATACAATACAATACAATACAATACAACAACAGGTTGGAAGAGACCTTCAAGATCATCACGTCCAACCCATCAACCAATCCAACCCACCTAAAATACAATACAGTACCATACAGTACAATACAGTACAAAAGAGTACAATACAGTACAATACAGTACAATACAACCCACCTAAACAACTAAAAAAACTAAACCCTGGCACCAAGCACCCCATCAAGCCTCTTCTTGAACACCTCCAGTGAAGGTGACTCCACCACTTCCACAGGCAGCTGATTCCAGTGGGCAATCACTCTCTCAGTATAGAACTTCTTCCTAACTTCCAGTCTAAACCTGCCCTGGCGCAGCCTGAGACTGTGTCCTCTTGTTCTGGTACTGGCTGCCTGGGGAGAAGAGACCAACCTCCGCCTGGCTACAACCTCCCTTCAGGTAGTTGTAGAGAGCAATAAGGTCACCCCTCAGTCTCCTCTTCTCCAGGCTAAGCAACCCCAGCTCCCTCAGCCTCTCCTCATAGGGCTTGTCTTCCAAACCCCTCACCAACTTTGTTGCCCTTCTCTGGACATGCTCCAGTAAGACAACATCTTCTGTAGTCCTATTCTCCTTCCTAACCTTGTTAGTTTCTTCACTTTACTGTTTCTTTAATAGACATCAAATCCATGCTACAGTATTTTGGTCCAGCCAGTGTGCTTCGTGCAATATGCTATTCCACAACTGATAGAATTCTTTGATTGAACTCTACCAGATGAATCAGGATATTGAGGACAAGGGATTGTTTTCATTGGGCAAATTCTCTCTGTGTAGATTTCTTTATGTGTGCCTATGAAAAGTAAATTTGTTGGGAGAAGGAGAAATATTAAGGTCAGATTATACAGTGCAACCACATAGCTCTATGCAGAAGAGGATGACATTCAGCAGTGTGTGCTTATGTTTGTTTACTTCTGTTTTTTTTCTTAACTTTTACTGGAATTGAATTACAACTGACCTTTCTCTAAGATCTTTCTGACACTCCTCAGTATGAAATCTCTTGTATGTGTGTATATATATATACAGACACATGTATATATTTCAATTTTAATAACTAGAAGAAAAGAACAGAATTATAGTTACACAATTCCACTCCATGCCTATCACTTCAGTAATACAAAGAGTACATATCTTTTTTTCTTCTTCTTTTTCTCCACTGGAATATGAAACCAGACAGAGGAAACACATTCCCACACTGCCATCCACTGATTAACTCATTAGGACAGTTATTAGCCAGACTCCATTTGCCACCCTTGTGGCACACTGCTGGGATAGCTGACAACCAAAAGAAGAATGATGGTAAGGGGTCAAATGCTGCTCTGCTACCCAGGAGGAACCCTCAAAATAACTCCACTGACATTGAAATCAAAGAGTAAGCATGTTGCCACAAAATTCCAACATGCAGCAGCACACAATGTAATAATTGAGAAAAATATTTCTCTTCAGGAGACACAGACTTAATGTTTATCCTACAATATTTAAGAAAGCACTCTCATTTTCAGTCATTAGTTCAGCTCCAGTGCCTATTGAAGTCCATGACAGGAGTCCTACAAGATGCCAGACTGAATGCTCCCTGTCATCTGTTATTGTATTGAAGAATTTCAGATGTTTGTCTCATTATTTCACTGTACTTCAGTTCTGCCTTTATACTCCCAGTTTTACTATGAAAGTTGAAGTATAAACAAAATTGTTGTATAGTTGTTGCATAGAAGAAAGTGGGCAAAAAGAGGAAAGCTGCAGGACAGTCTGGACCAGTTACAGCAACATTGCTCTTAGATCTGATCTTTCCTGAAGTTCTTTCCTCTGTTAATTAATTTTTGGCACCATTTCAAACATGAAGAAATAGACATGAAAGTTTTCCTTAGTAAAAATCTTATTTATGGATCTTCTGTGTATATGATTGTGTCTCTACATTTTCTCTCTTCTAATTTTTAATTATTCAGCCTATCTGCTTAAATACATTGGCTTTGAACAGCAGCAAAAACAGCCCACTATGTTATCTTGCATTTCTAGTAGAGTTTTCTATTTTTCATCTATAGCCTGTTTTCTTTCCATGCCAAGATTTATCTACAGTACTGCTTTCAGCTCATTACCGTGTGCAAACATCAACATCCCTGTGGGGCAGTGTTGTAATGAGGATCAAGAAATTCCACTTAAAAGATCAGGAAGGGGAGGAAAGCGCCACATTTTACTTTTAAAGCTCCTCCTGTGCCAGTCAAAGGAAATCAAGCAATGTTACTTTATGTTCCAAAAATGTATAAAAATTAACCATAAGTAAAGCATATTTTTTTGCAGAGGAATACCCAATGGATTTAATTATAAGGAAAGACTGTGACAATTATGGAATAAATATGACACTGTGTTCCAAATATTTTGTGTGTTCTTCATCCACCAGAGATTGCTGAGCTGACCCCAATACAGCTGAGGTGTCAGAAAATTGATTTTTAATGTCATAATCACAGCAATTAGTATATGATGTCTGGATTCTGACACATCAGGCAGAGGCAGAAGAGTCTGTAAAATATAATCCACTGAGGGAATAAAAACGAAACCCAAAACATATATACACACACCCCCCCCAAATCAACCTAACCCAAACTCCAAAAAACCCAAACTCACCAAAAAACAAACCAAATGAGAAAAAAACCCCAAACAACAAACAAAGAGAAAACAACAAACAACCCCCAAACCAATCAACAATAACAACAAAAAAAACCCACACAGCAACAACAACACAAAAACCCAAACAACTATTCAGATAGAATTAGAGCAATCCTGCAGACCTGATTCTACACATGCAAATGGATTGGTACCTCCAAGTTAGCTCAGAATCATGACCTGCAGTGCAATTAGTAAGCCCTGGGTGTCAAATCTAGCTTCAGTAAATCTTTAAAGAAACAGTTGTCTAAATGTCGAATTACTTGATTTTCATCATAAAATCCAAATACAGATTTGGAAGACAACACAAAAATTGTCTGCAGTGTTTCTCTGTGGGAAAACAAGAATCAGAGCAATGACCCAGAGCACTCTTCCTTTGGATTTGAGGTGCTAACAGGGGGTAAATGTTGCTGTCTCTTTGTTTAATCCTTTACTGCACCTGATAAGGTCAAGTTATTTTCGGTTAGAGGAAAAGGCAATTGCAAGACTAAATATAATATTTCCAAAATAGCCCTTATTACCTGAATGAGGCAGCAACTCCTAATGTTCTGAATTATATCATGATCAACCACTCCTACTCCACATTATCATTTTGAATAAAAGAACCCATACACAAACCCAGCACGTTTTACAAAGGCATTTTAGTGCGCTTCAGTTTAAAGGACATTGCAACAGACATAGACATACAAGACTGTATTCTCTGCTCTATTCCATCTATCTTCTCAATATCATGCATTTATATATGACTATATATATATCTATATAACCATCTCCTAATTTTTCTGCAGGCTACCTTCTTTATGTGGAGAAATGTTGGAAAGCTACAATGATAATGCAATTTCTGACTGCTTAGCATCTCTTAAGGCCTATTATCAACTAATAGATAATTTCAGACCCAATGTTAAACTATATTATGCTGCATTTGCTACAGAGCAGGCTCAGGAATCAGGGAAAGGAAATTGTATCCTTCAGTCTTCCAGTTTAATCTCCTCCTGTAAACAATGGAGAAAAAGTATCAAAAGATCTGAAACAAAGTGGAGTGTAATTAGATTTCTTTTCAGTTCTCCTCTCTTTCAAAGCATTGCCACTCTTTCAGCTTCTCACTGGGAAAGGACAGAGCGACATAATTTTACATCACATGGCGTGTATTTTGCTGGGCTTTTGTCTCCTGTGATAGAATATGGGGATAATACAATGATCTCCATGGCTAAAATGTTACCTCCTTTGAAGTTAATGGGAGTGGACTTCATCCCCTGGCTATAGTAATAGGAGCAGGCTACCGAGCATGTGCTAGTGTAGTTGTTCTGCATCTCTTCTCCATGATTAAATAATTTCAGTTTACAGTGGTTGCAGGCCTCACTTTCTATTTAAGACAGAACAGGATTTCATTTTCAGTGGCAAAAAAACCCCCACATGTTCATAAAATAATTTAAGTAAGGGTGTGTAGGGAACAAATATCTCAGGACAACGTATATTTAAAGTAATTTTAGAAGGTCAGCTACTTAAGTTATAATTTCATACTCTCCCTTAGTTTACTCAAATATGAGTTTCGATCATTTAGTGGTAGGATTTATTTCATGTAACTATGTGCCTAGTTTGAGCTTGTCACTTTCTTTAACCTGTGGAGAGAAAAGAGCACAAAATGAGAGAAATCAACTCCATTCTGCATTAGAAATCTGTTTTGGGCGGTAATGACCCACACTCTTAAAATACCCCAACTGAGTAAAGAGTCACCTAGACAAGTTATTTAGGGTAAACATGCAATTTTCATATAACTAGAGGTAGGTGAAACATATCCTATGAAAGCATCAATGACCTTAGCTTCATAACTATTTCCAGGCTAATGGAAAATGGCTATCTAGACAATTTACATGCACAAACATGGTTTTAATAAAAGTTTTCACTATCTGTCAAGGAAATATCAGGCTACCTACTTTCATGCTAGCATCCAATTTGGAAGTGCACAGTCCTTCATCAACCATAGCCATTGCTTTGTGACTGTAGTCAAGTTCTAAAATAAATTCAGCTATAGAGTGAGGGACTCTATTAAACAACATCTCAACTCTTGAAGGAGGGCAGGTGTCATATTTTATTGTTATAGGTGGACATTAATTATCTTTTTGTACCTTCTTTTTACAGTCATTACGAACAAAGGCTAAAATACTTGCTTCCAGAAATAGAAGCCAGGCAAAATTGAACTCTTAATTGCCCCTTTACTTTGCTTCAATATTTGTTGAAGTACAAAGTACAATACAAATCTACTGACTGTCTACTAAAGAAAATTTATTTTTATACTAAGTTCTCCAGGAAATATACTGTAATTTCTAGCTCTAAATAAAATGCAGAGACTACTTTTTCAAGTGTCATATATTTCAGTATGCAAGCAGTGGGTAGCAGTAGTTCAAGGTACTTTGTTCTTACTGCCAAACGGAGAACAAGCTTCTTACATTTTCTCTAACCTACTTTTATACAGAATATCCTATTAAATGGGACTAGCACTATCTGAGACATATTTACATTTGTACTAGAAGATTAAAGATGCAATTTGTAAGCCAAAATATGTTTTTTTAATTATCTCATTTCCAAAATGATCCCAGAGATCATGATGCTATTTTTGTGCCAGTCCCTCTGTAAAATCATTTGCATTGCACTATGAGATTTTTCTGACAGAAAGGAAAGCAGCAGTTACCTCATGACAGCCATGTCACAAACCTGCTTCTGGGCTAGGAAATATGAAATGCTGTTGGTGGAGATGCCCCAGTCAACACAGTTCTGCAAAGATGGTGATACATGATATGAATGTTTTCTTGCTGCCCACCACATAATTTGTTAGCTATTACCTTCTGTGCCTCATCTACATACCTGTTCCAGCAGACAGGTAAGATCAAGTTATATTGATTCATGATTACGCATCTGGAAATCCCCAGTTTGGATTTTAGAGTGTCAGAGTCAAGGCTATAGGCTATAGAATCACAGAATCATAGAATTGTTAGGGTTGGAAGAGACCTCAAGGATCATCTAGTTCCAGCCCCCCTGCAGAATCCCTGTGGAAACAATAAAGAGAGGACCAAGAACTGCAGCTTTGAAATTCCTGGGATGAGATTTTGCAAAGTATGATGTTCTTTAATGTTTTGGAACTGCAAAAGAAAACTCCACACTAGTTGGAATGTTATTGTACCCTTGTGTGCCTACTTGCACACCATGTGTAAAGGGCTTACTGCTGTGAGAGACTGCACCAAAGGCTGAAATTATTTTCTTGCTCCTTTAACCTGATGTACCTATTCAAATACTTACTATGTTAATTCCAGAAGACTGAAGACTCTCAGAAGAACACTCATGCATATTTCAAGCTTCACATAGTCAAGAGGTACTTCCTGTCTTCTGAAATTGTGTCTGCCCTGAGCTACAAAAGTGCAATTTCCATTTAGTTTGTCTCAGGCATGTCAAAAGGATATAATACTATGCAGTGCAGACCAAGCATGCACCATATTTCACATATTATTCCCTTTCATAGAAATATCACACACAGTATGTGTTTTTCTATTGACTTGGGACACTGGGAGCAAAATAGGTGGCATAAAGACAGGCAACAGCATGTGTGCACACTGCTGAAGTTGAAAGAAGCTTCTTCAGTCAGTCCTTTTATTTCCTGCTTATTATGCAAGGAGTAGACATGCCACACCAATGAGCACAGTGTGAATACTTTGTTCTAATAGGTTTTCTGTAAAGCATGCTTTCAAAAATATTAATTCTCTTAGATTATATATGCATAGTGTAAATCATTTTACAAACTCAAATCCTGCAGAATTTGACTCAAAAGCTGTCACAGGCGATATTCACAACCATTTTAAGAAGGATACAACTCACATGAACAAAGTGATACCAACTTGAACTTAAACCTGTTGAGGAAAGAGAGGTCTTAATATGGTTTCAGTGGATATGGCACACCTTTTTATTAACATGAACAGAAAGATGTCCCCATGGCAATCCTTCTCTAAAGCGGTCAGAGGAGACTCAGCACATTTCCTAAGTCTTTCTAATGGCTAAAGTGTCCTGCAATTAGAACAATGACACCATTTTTAATTGCTTTAGCAGAGGAGACTCTACTTACTATGTTACAGCACTAGTATTTGCTAAAAGCAATCTCTTATTTTTGTCCATGTGATGCAGGTACCAATGAGTTTAATACAGATTACAGTTTAAAGGACAGAAGCACAATTTTTTGTAGTGTCTACATGCTGTATAAGTTTTAGTCCACAGACATGATGAGTGCCTGAATATGAAAGGGTTTTGTCACTGTATCAGTTTGTGTACATTTGTAATGTGATGTGCACTCCAGTCTTTTGCAGCAAACAGAGACATTCATCATTGTAAAACAACCTAAGAGAAAAGTTAACACCACAACCTCTGGGGAAACCCTGAGATATTTTCACTACATGTCTTAATGTTAAAATAGATAAATATATTTAAAATAGCATTTCTATTGGGTTTCAATAAATTTCTGTAAGCTTCACCTACTTTTTCAATGTAAAGAATAAAACACTACTTAGAAGACACAAGTTCAGATGTGGATACTGATACTGACACTTGGCACAAGCAGATCTATGTGAGTGAAATTTTGTGTTTAAGAAATAATTTTTCAGCCTGACACTGTAATGTTTGTAAAAGTACTTTCTAGGCATGGCCAACAATATGCATTGGAGGTGAAAGGGATGAAGAGACCAGTAACTACAACAGGTGTCCTGGTTGTCACTGCAGTGAATGACTGCCGGTATTCCACAGGAAGGATGCATGGAGGATTACCCAGACCTGCAGGAGAAGCTTACACAACTGCAGGATAAAGAGGTCTTTTTTTATCTAGAGAAATAAGGACAGGATAATGCAAAGGTGGTTCGATCATGTGGTAGGTTAGGGATGTCTTAGCACTAGGAGAATTTATTTTAGGATTCACTCTCTCAACTGAAATCTATGTAAGTAGCTGGGAAAATACACAGATAAGTCAAACCTTCAATTGTTAAATTACTGAAGAAAGTTTTACAAAATTGTGCAGTGTCCATGCCTGATTTCAGTACAAAGGAAAAGGAAAATCAGGCATAGACACAGGGAAAAGAAGGGCTGCGAGAGGAGGAAAATGGTAATATTTACATGGAAAAGATGCTAGGAGTACAATCATTGATAGAATGAAACCTAATATACTTGGGAAATTTGGTGAGGGCAGTAAAAAATCTCAGAAAGCTTGTGCAGCATTGCAAGCAACAGAACAGAAGAATCTAAATTACTGCCATAAGACATAAAAAACTTATATTTTACAAGTGGCAGACAGGCAAGGATAATAAAACCGTTTCTGGAAGATATCTATTATTAAAGGTAGCTAGAAATAAAAGTGCTGAGGAAACACTAAGTAAATAATGTTACAGAGAGAAGAGATAGAGCAGATAAATCTCAGTCAAACACTGGAAAATAGTATGGAGAAACTAATTTCAAGGTCCAGAATAAACTTTTCAACTTCGTCTCCAATCCTATGACTACTTATTAATTTACATCATGCAGAAGATTGAAATAGTCATGAGAATTCATGCTGGATTCCAGATTTCTTATACTGCATTTGAGCACGCAGTTCTTTCTCATTCCCTTTTTTGTGCATTTGCTGTGCTTGAGACTCTCCATCCACTGGTTAATCCCAGAATTCTGGCCATGATCTCAGAGTTGGCTTCCTCAGACTGGAATACTTCTGTACAAAAGTAAAAGTCTAAGTTCACAAACCTGAAGAACTCCAAAGTTCAAAATATTGACATCTAATTAAATGACAAGTTCTGGGGAATGAGCTTTCTTAATTACTCTGTTGTATGATCCAGCAACATGTCCATATTCCCTCAAACAAACCTCTCCTAGGTACCAAACCAAACCCTCTGAATTTTACCTGGCCGCAGCAGCATTTTATAAAGAGTTAGTTGAGACCTTCAGTTTAGCAAATCTCTTTTGATAACAGCACAGACATTTCTTGTAGGTTTAGGTCATCTTCTCTTGCAAGTAAGTATGAAAAAAAGCCAGGATTCATTTTCTTCTCATTTAAACTTCCCTTAAGGCAACCTGCACTTCTTGTGGAGAGGAAGAGTTGGAGGCAGAAGGAAGACAGAATAAATCAAATAAGTAGTAGAACATTTTATTAGATGGACAAATGCTAATGGAACATTTTAGTTGTTTTTCAAACCACAGAAAAGGAAGGCATACATTTATGAACATGATGCTCCTTTCCAAATTCATTTACAAGTGTGTCTATACAAATTTGCAAATTTGTAAACAACCACATGTTTACCTGAGGTGAAGCTAATAAATGTTTAATGTATTCTAAAGCAAAATAACCTTTTCAAGCCAGTGCCACAGCTGAGTCTAATGCTTGCTGACAGCTTCTATTTTGGCAATTATTTTTAAAGGTCTGTTTCTCTTCATTTTATTAGTGCATGATAAAGTCGAGCCCTAAGGCATCCAGTTTCTGAGTTAAATGATGAAATAGAGTAGTTACTGAAAAGGACTAAATTAAAAAGATAGAAATTATATTATGTTTGGGGAAAAAAAATACAGTAACTTTTTAGAAACTGGGGCTCTTACAAAGAGTAAGAGTATAAGTATAAGGTGAGAGCATTTTATTGATAGTCCATGTTTCATAGTCACTTTCTCTGCCTTTCAGTTGTACTATATGGTAAGCTACATGTTGTTACTGAATGTAATAGAGAATATTAATTCCTCTGACTTTGTGCTGTTTAGAGTCAGCTCCTAACAGACTCAGAAGAAAAGGTATTGACAAAACTACTGAGAAAGGCAGCAAACCAGCAACAGCTATGCTGAGGGCAAGAGGATGCAAGCTCAATTAAAAGTCTCAGTTTTAGAATTGCAGTGGAAACAGAAACATGAATAGAAAAGCTGTCTGTCATTTGGAAACACACCTTTTACTCCAACAAAGAAGCAGAAAATAACTAATCTAAGCTCAAAGATGTGTTTCACTAGTTATCCAGACATCTCTAACACCAGGGGCAAGAGATTTAAAGTAGAACACCATTTCATGCTTATTTATATTTTATGGAGAAGCCTTGGGACTGAATGATGTTTCATGATATAGGGATGTAAACAGAATTTGACCTATGCCTTTTCAGATACATGAACTATATTACAGTGACAATAGCAAACTAGCATTTAGTATACATAAAAATATTTTGAATTGTAGATGTGAGAAAGAGGGTTGGGACAGTGGCAATAACACTAGCTTAGGTAAGCTATTCAAAATAAATAGCATCTAGTAACAATATTGCAGCCTGTACCATATGGCCCATGAGTCAAATAAAAACTGCTTTTAGGGAAAATAAGTTTATTGATTACCTTTGGCCTTTACAGAGAAGTATTATTTTTTTTGTTTTGGTCTACTGGAAATAATCACAAGCATAAGTATCTGAGTATGTGTAAATTCCTTTGCTGTCTATGTGTAGTCCAGTAATTTAGGCTCCTTTTAAAATGTGTTGGAAAAATGGAAATTCTAGATTATGGTGTATTAGAGAAGGTATCTTAAAATAAATAAGGTGATTAATTCTTGTGTTTCCCTTTGATGGTAATGGGATACCTGCTGTGCATATGCATATTATAAATTTATCTAAAGAGAATGTGATGAATTCTAACTCCAAATACAACAGAAATTAGTGGTAAGTGCACATACATGTGGGTGAGAAAGCAAGAAATATAAACCATACCTATTTTAGAGAGCATACACGTTCACCACATGAACACTGGTTCCTGCTGAGTGACTGGTTTTCTGCAGTTCCATTAGTATTAATGTAATTTTTTTAAACCTTCTGATACTTTGGTGTCAATTTCTAATACTTCTTTTTCAAGTAAACAGAAGTTTAGCTTCCAAAATATGTGACTTGAATTAAGCCTTGCATTTTTTCAGTCATTAAAATAATTCAGCCATGGTCTGATATTCTGGTCTGAGCAGTATAAGCTCAAGTGTCTTTGCTAGATCCCAGATTCTGCTTCCCAGAACTGAGGAAAATTTACCACTCAGAAACAACGCAGTACTCTTCTCATTGTCCAGCAATTAAACTGTCATCAACAAAGACAGACTGCAAATGTACTTTAACAACAGCAACAGCAAGAAAACTGTTTGAAGAAGAAATAAGATTTGGCTTTGCAGTCATAGAATTATAATTCACATGTGAAAGGACCTTTGGACATCATCTAGTCCAGTCACTTCCACCATGCAGGTCTGTATGTTCATTAGAAGACTCTAATTGCCCTGACTGCTCTGTGTCATTCTCTTTAACCTCTTGGCTGCTAGCTAGGACTGACTTACTACACTATGTACTCCAGGATGCTGTTTGCCTTCTTTGCTACAAGACTGCACTGCTGGCTCATGGTCAGCTTATTCACTGAAGCCCCAATATCTTTCTCTGTAGAGATATATTCCAGTTGCCCAGACCCTGTTTGTACTGTAGTTGGTACATGAATTTACTCTTCTTCAGATGCAGGTCATTGCACTTGCCTTTGCTGAACTTCATGATAAACCACTTAGCCCAATTCTCCAGCAAGTCCTGGTCCCTCCAAAAGGCAGCACAACCATCTGGTGTATCAGCCATTCCTCCTAGTTTTATGACATATTCAAACTTGCAAATTCTGTCTAATCATCCAAGTCATTAATGAAGAAGTTAAAAATATTTGCCACAGTATCAGATCCCAGAGGCACATCACTAATGACTTTCCTCCAAATGGACTTTGTGCCACTGATCACAACCCTGATGTGACCACAGATTCCCTGGGCCTGGCTGTTCAGCTAGGTTTCAAGCCACCTCAGTATCTATTTATGTAACCCATATTTTGACAGATAATTTATAAGGATGTTGTGAGACAGTGTCAAAAGGCTTACTAAAGTCAAGATAAATAATAACCACTGTTCACCCCTCATCCACCAACCTAGTCACCTCATTTTATAAAGCTATCAGGTTGGTTATGCATGTTTTCCCTTTCATAAATCCATACTGACTACTCCTGATCACCTTTTAATGCTTCACATTCTTGTGCTTTTAGTGACTTAGCAGTTGTGGCTGCAACTCATCAGGTGGCACAGATTTCAGTTTGTTTAAGTTCCCCCTGGTCCTCCTCCATCAAAGGTAATTACTCCTTCCTCCAGAGTTTACTCCAGTTTCAGGAACAAGTGATTCCTGAAGGCTGGTTTTACCAGTAAAGACCAAAGCAAAGAAGGCACTATGTAAGAACCCTGGTCTTTTCCATACCCTTTGTCAGCAATTCCTCTTTGCTATTCAGCACTGGAGCCAGGATTTCCCTAGTATTCCTTCAGCTGATGCATAATCCTTTGTGTCATTTGTATTCCTTGCTAGATTCAAATCCAGGTCATCCTTGGCTTTCTTAACCCCATTCCTGCACAATCAGACAGCAAATTTAGCACAGCAGCCCACTCATGCTTCTCCCTGGCACTGAGCTAACTTCCAAGATCAGAGCAGATTCCTCAAGGATTACCTGGTTGAGATTTTGTAGCCTCTCTGTACAACTTGTTTCAGGGCTTAACTGCTCTCACTCTGACGACATTTTTGCACATGTCCAAGAAGAGGCTAGCTCCATCATCTCTAACCCCTGTGCCAGTAGAGGGAGAGCCCCTTATACTAAACAAATTCAGCTTTGCAGTCCCTTTACCTAAGTTATATGCTCCAGGCCTATTAAAACCTTAGTTGCTTTTCAGTGGACTCTCTCCAGTTTGTTGATTTTTCTCTTGTACTGGAGTTTTCAGCAATGCCCAATGACAGGACAAGGGGCAATGTGTGGAAGCTGAGGCATAAGAAGGTCCTTGGAAATGTGAGGAAAAATTTTTTCACTGTGAGGGTGACAGAACACTGGAACAGGCTGCCCAGGGGCACTGCAGAGTTTCCCTCTCTGGAGATATTCAAAACCTGCCTGGATGCATTCCAGTATGATCTGGTGTAGGTGATCCTGCTCTGGCAATGGGGTTGGACTAGATGACCTTTCGAGGTCCCTTCCATCCCTTAACATTCTGTGATTCTGTGAAACTGGGCAATTACAACTGGTTAATAACAAAACATGGTAATCTTCAATTTTTTCATTTTTTTGAGTAATTCTTTCAATTAAAGAAAACTTCCGACAGTACTAATGGATAAATTATGCTCACATACAACAATAAAAGTTAAACATTCTAATTCTTCTAGTTTGCCATCTTCACAGGGCTGGGATGAGATGGGTTAGAAAAGATATTTAAGGGACAAAAGAAACAGGAAACTGAAACAACAGTTTCAGGAAACTGAAATTTGTTAATTGGATCAGAACAAGGCTGAGCTATTCTCTTTATCCCAATATCCTTTCTCCTTCATTAGACTGAAATTCTTTTGCATTTGTTTCAATTATTCTTTCCTTTCCAACAACCAAGACTGCAGTGATTTGATTTTTTTTGAGATGCTTTCAGCCAGTGCTATGGGGTTGAGAGTCAGAGTTTCTATTCTATTCAGCAAAATCCCCAATAATCTAGCACAGCCTTCTTTTAACATGATCCCTGTAAAAATTTGGGCCAAGAATTTTAGGCTAATTGCTGAAACTCACAGAAAATAATCAGGAACAAATCAAAGGATAAACCCCAAACCTATGTCATTTATTCATATTAAAATGACCAAGAGTATTACTGTTAATGTTCTAAAATATAAAAGTCAAATTAACTTCATAAAAACATAGAGATGTTATTTAAACATAAAATGTTTAAATGTTATGGGCTTTAATGTTTAAATAGCATTTAGAGCTTTAGCTAGCCTTCATAAACTTGCTGATAGAAGCTTTAACATATTTTCTTTCTACATGTTACTACTACATTTCCAAATAGGAACTGCAGTATTTTATGGTGTAACAGGCAAGGACTACAATAAAACGGTTAAAGAATGGAGTTTAAAATGCTAATTTTGTATTCTCATGCTTTCTGTGAAGTGGGCCCCTATGTGCTATATGCTTATGATGAGAGAACTTTCTGACAAGAAGGAAGATTTGCCTAGTTTTTGAAAGGTAATTAAGAAACAAAGCAACAATCGAACAACGTTAGTATCATGCAGCATTTCCAGCTGAGTGTCTGTGGAGAGCTACTTCTCTCAAAATATTAATATTAGTCATGATTAATTACTTGCCCAAAAAGTCTGGGTAGAATCATTGATTCACTTTAAAACTTATCAGTTTATTGTCTCTAAGAAGGATATTTAAGTCAACAGCAAACAGGAATGATGCTGAGATAGAAGGGATATTAAAGTATTTAAACCCAAAGGACTGAAACACAAAAATAAAATCAAAGCAAAAGGATGATGTGCAAGATTTACATATTTGTTCTCATATTTCAACAAGGAAATGCAGCATAACATCTGTCTTAAAGTCTGCTTGCTCCTTCCATTAGCTTTGCCTGTTCGATTTTATCTTACACAAATAGGTCTGTTGAAGGATGATTCCATGCTTAGTTTTTATGCTGAACAAATTATTTTCTTTATCATGCTACAAAAATTGTTGCAGATAGACAATCTAGTTAAAGAGTACACATTCTCATTCTCCCTTGTACTTACCCAAGTTCAGATTCTTCTTCAGATCCAGGTCAGATTATTTAGAAAACTGTTTCACCCACCACTGCCATCTAGTTGATCATTTAAACTAATAGATTACAGGATTGCTAGAACAAGTGAAGTCTTCAAAAGCACACAAAAATTTAGCTTATATTTCTTTTGAAAGAAAAGGTATTGATCACTGATATTAATGGGTGATAAATTGACATAGGTGTCTTGTTTGAGTCATTTAGTGGTTAAGTATATTTGAAACATGCAGAGGGTAACAAGTGGTGTGCCCCAGGGCTTAGTATTTGGGCCAGTTCTGTTGAGTATCTTTACCAACAACTGGTACAAGGGGATCAAGTGCACCCTCAACAAGCTTCCAGATGACACTTAAGCAGGAGTGCTGGCCTTCTTGAAGATAGAGAGGCACTACAGAGAGGACAGGTTAGATCAATGGGCTGAGGCCAGCAATGTGCCCAGGTGACCAAGCAGGCCAGTGGCATACTGGCCTGTATCAAAACCAGTGCGTCCAGAAGGAATAGGGATGTGATCACGCCTCTGCACTCAGCACTGGTGAGGTCACAGCTTGAGTTCTGTGTGTCATTCTGGGCACTACAGTGTGGGAAAGACATTCAGGTCCTAGAGCACGTCCAGAGAAGAGCAACGAGGCTGGTGAAGGGTTTGGAGGGAATGTCATATGAGGAGCATCTGAAGGAGCTGGGGTTGTTTAGTCTGGAGAAGAGAAGGCTAAGGGGAGACTGCATTGCTCTCTACAATTAGCTGAAAGGACATTGTAGTAAGGACAGCGTTGGTCTCTTCTCCGAGGTAACTAGTAATAGCACAAGGGGAAATGGGATTAAGTTGTTCCAGGGAAGGTTTAGATTTGATGTCAGAAAAAAATTCTCTACTGAAAGATTGGTGAGGTTTTGGAACAGGCTTCCCAGGGAGATGGTGGAATTGCCATCCCTGGAGGTGTTCAACGTGGCGCTTCAGGGTATAGTTTAGTGGTCATGATAGTTGGGTTACAGTTGAACTTGATCTCAAAGCCTTAATGATTCTATGAATAACAGGCCATTGGAACAGAATTCAGCAGGGTTTTCATCTTAAAATGAAATGGCAGATTTGAGATTTGGACATACTCTGGTCTATATCCTTCAGCCCTGATATACTGGTATACTGGGAACCCAGAGGAGCAGATCTTTCAGGGTGCTATAGGCCACACAACCTGTTAAATTCAGCTTTGCAAAACTGGAACAGCCACTGAATTGCCAAAGCTCCCCAAGACTAAGCCACATTCTTTGTCAAAACTATTGCTGAGGAGCAGCAAGAGGCAGGCTGACAAACCACAGTTGAGGTTATGCACAGCACAGGCATCACCACATCCTCTTCATCAGGGTAGAAACCCACCCACAGTATCGGAGCAGGGTGAGAACAGCAGGGATGCCATCACAATGGGTCCCACCCATACTTGAGGCAAACCTGAGGTAAACATCCTGTCTAATAGCAGTGCAAGAAATATAATGAGCACCTCAGGAAGTGGACAGGGCTGCAAAGAGGCAGATGAGGTGAAAACTAGGGACTCAGGCTTCAGTTGAAATGTGGCTTGGTGTCCTGAACAGGTAGGTGGGTGGGGGTCCCAGATGAGTCTTGTTAAGCTATTTCACAAAGGGACTGAGGAACCTCACAGAAGAGGGGTTTAGCAAGAGGAAAATCCTCTCAGCAGGGCCTCTAAGCTGTTCTACTTCTGTAGCAAAACATCCCAGTCTCATTAGAGTTAGAATTACCTTGGGTAACCAACTATGAAGGAAAAGTAAATGACTGTAGATAGACCCATTAAAAAAAAATTAAATAGATTCTTGTGGATAAGTAGCATTCTAGAAAGCAGAGCAGTGGTTGAACCTATTTATTATTTGGTAGATGGTGTTCTGAGTTTAAGGGAAGAATTAAAGCTGCTTATCACTTCTCCCATTTTCAGTACTGATCCTGGTACCGTAAAAAACCTAGTAGTTGGGTTATGATGCCAGCTGGTTCCTGGGAAGGTAAAAAGTACACAAACTATAATTCACATTGTCCATCCTGCCATCATTAGTGTTAGTTAAAATTAATAAAATCCTAGAACTACAGATTAAAAGAGACCTTCTTAGTCTCTGATTCTAACCCCTTGCTTTCTGTTTGTCAGAAGCACAAAACAGCTGAAGTACAAAATAATATTATTTATAAACACATTGTGACCACAGTAGGCCCAGGGGCTGAGTGAAGATCGTGTGGTCTGCGCTGCCATGTCACCAGAAAAGAATGTAGAACCAGCACAGGCTTGTTCTTCCACTCACCTACTGATCATCCACAAAATCAACTTACCTGTTTGTGCAAGTGGTAATGGCCACAGTCCCACACCCTGCACTCTGCAAGAGATATCAATATGACTCTGATTTCTTACCTAACGGAGTGATGAGAATTTGACACCTAACATTAGGGGCATAGCAGCAGATTTCCTCTCGCTGCCCCCAGAAGGGATGCCTTTTGGTAATATTTGCAACTTTGCCTACACCTTGATGCTTCCCTTGGGGTTTGTATTCTTGTGATTGCAACTGTATTTTAGAGTATAGAATCATAGAATGGTTTGGGTTGGAATGGACCTCCAGAGGTCATCTAGTCCAACCCCCCTGCAGTGAGCAGGGACATCCTCCACTAGGTCCAGGTACTCTGAGTCTTGTTGAGCTTGACCTTGAATGACTCCAGGAAGGAAGCCTCAACTACCTCCCTGAGCAACCTGTTCCAGTATCCACCACCCTAACAGTAAAGAACTTGTACCTAACATCCAGTCTAAATCTACTCTTCTGCAATTTCAAACCTGTTCTGCAGTTTAATGTATTTATCACCAGAAATCTTAAAGACTATGTATATGTTGCATGTAAGTAAGTTGCACTATTCATACACCCAGCTACTTCTCTTCAATGTGGCAAGTCCTACAGCAGTCAGGCTGTTTGTGCATCGGTGTTAGGCCAATAATCATGCTGATAATTGGCATATTTATTAAGAGATACATCCAGCTACCATCAGCCCCTCTAACCCCTGAGGACTGGCAAGAACACAAAGGGATTCATGTCTTACCAAATTTATCCTTCACTAAATCCACACTGTTCTATAGTATCATTAATAAAAGACTAAGATTGGTGTTTGAAGTAACTGGTGGTTTTGCTGTCTCTGTTTTTTGGGGTTTTTTTGAGGTTACTCCATGCTAATTCTTTGCATACTCTACAGTCAGGATATGCAACTGTCAACACTGGCAGGTCTTAAAATCAAGTGTTCCAGTATCAAGTTACTCATTTTAGCAACAAAAATTATCAATTCCTACTGAATCTGTGAATGGAAGAGTAAAGACTATAACACAACTGATAAATTATCAAGGTCCCAACCTACAGGGCATGGACAAAACATCAAATCATAACACTTCTCTCAGAAATACCATTGAGCCTCTTTCAGAGATGTTTATCAAAGAAGTTGAATAAATTATATGGTCAAATTTAACAGCTTCACTAGATATCCATACAGCACTGAAGTGTTGAAGATAACTCTGGTAGAGGGAATCTCCACAAGACAGCTGAATCTATACAATGAGCTTATTCTGGTTTTCAGTTTTGCTTCTTTTACTTTTCCTTCACCCAGCTTCTCTCCAGTCTGTAAAGGAGACATGCTAATACTTGTCCAATAATGGCATTAACATTTAAGAGAATGCTCTTTCCTCCAATTCTAATGTTGTTTTTTTTCAACTATCTGACTATTGCCAATCTCTGTTTATCCTGTGATTCATTTATCCTTACATTACGGTAGCTACAAATGGTTAAAGAAGGTCATTAGAGCAGCCTCAGTATTGGTAAAACAGTTTGTGTGCTGGAGTAGTGGATTTGTTGTGTAAATTTGGATAACCTCGAGTTGCCTTTACACATAAGAAAAGTTGAACTGATTCCTGCCTTACCAGAATCACATACACAGAAGTATGTCTTTGAGAATACTTCGCCAAAACTACCGGGCTCAAATAGTTACTCATTGGTCTTACCTTAGTGTCTGAGTATTATTTAAAATAGCTACAGAGACTTTTTTAAAAGCAAACATCCCACAGAGAGAAGATAAATTCTCTTATAGATCTCTGAATTATTTGTTAGGAGTGCTTTATCTATGGATTTTTTTTTAAAGTATTGTTTAACTTATATGTGATGCTGTTGCAATTACCAATGTTTGTCCTTAATACCAGTCATTGTGAGGTGTCCTACTGATTTCACAACAATTAGTTATGTTAGTAACATTAAATGCAGGTACCTATGACAACATAAGTTTTAAAATACTGTAACACGTTAATTAGAAAGGGCCCTGGGGGTCCCTTCCTCATATGATTTCTCATTAAACAGAAAGGGTGCCGATTGACAGCCGCCTAAACATGAGCCAGTAGTGCGCCCAGGTGGCCAAGAAGGCCAATGGCATCCTGGCCTGCATCAGGAATGGTGTGTCCAGCAGGAGCAGGGAAGTCATTGTGCCCCTGTACTCAGCACTGGTTAGGCCACACCTTGAGTACTGTGCCCAGTTCTGGGCCCCTCAGTTTAAGAAGGACATTGAGACACTTGAACGTGTCCAGAGAAGGGCAACGAGGCTGGGGAGAGGCCTTGAGCACAAGCCCTATGAGGAGAGGCTGATGGAGCTGGGATTGATTAGCCTGGAGAAGAGGAGGCTCAGGAGAGACCTTCTTGCTCTCTACAACTACCTGAAGGGTGGTTGCAGCCAGGAGGGAGTTGGTCTCTTCTCTACAGCAACCAGCACCAGAACAAGAGGACACAGTCTCAAGCTGCACCAGGGGATGTTTAGGCTTGAGGTGAGGAGAAAGTTCTTCACTGAGAGAGCCATTCATCATTGGAATGGGCTGCCCAGGGAGGTGGTTGAGTCACCATCCCTGGAGGTGTTCAAGAGGGGATTGGATGTGGCATTTAGTGCCATGGTTTAGTCATGAGGTCTGTGGTGACAAGTTGGATTTGATGATCTTTGAGGTATCTCTTCCAACCTTGGTGATTCTGTGATACTGTAACTACTGTATGCCTATAGGCACTTTTGCAGTTAATTGTATGTGCTTCTTGCATTTTATGATGTTTTGTTGCATATTGCAACAGGAAATTCCATTAACAATTTTTTTCCCCAAAGCTTCAAAGTATGACTTCTGGTGATTCACAAGGGACACAAATATTAAAGGCATAGGCAGTTGCAGAAAGTTCAAACATCTGACATGTAACACTTAGGGCAACTTGAAGCAATACAAGAAACCTCAGGTTATTTTCTTGACTGATGTTTCAGCCACCTTCCTCAGTATGAAAGACCAAACTTATTTTTTCTGAATGCAGGTTTCAGTAACTCTGGATTGTAAGAGATCAGAGGGAATTTTACAGAGATCAAGTGAAAATGAGGGGAAAAGATCAGACACCTGAGAATTATGCTAGTAAATTAAATTTACTGAGGGTATTCCTAGATCTTGAAACCAGCTGGCACAGAAAAGCCTGTTTCTATGCTAGTAATCACTGTTTTCCTGGGAAACAGGGTGGTTGCATGCAAACTATCTACTGGCATAGAAAGTTGCTCACTGGAACTTTCCAATTCCAACAGCATGCCCAGGAATTCTTTGGGTAAGTTGTGGCATATGAGAAATCATGCCAAAAACACAAGGTAAAATGTTAAAAGCTTACTAGCATAGGCAACTGTCTTCCAATGCTCAGCAACAGCATTAGGCATTGCATAAAGAGGTAGCAGTTTGTGTTCAGTATTAGGATTGCATGAGATACATACATATATATATATATACATAAAAATCTAGATAAACACATAAAAAATAAATGCTGTAACAGCCATATAATGTGAACACAGCTCCTATTACACTCTCAAATGCTATGTCTATTCACCATGATTCAATTTTACATCATGTCCTTACAGTGGGTAATCTAATGCTACATTTACTTATTCACTATTGATCTCACACATTGTTCTTCTGCCCCAAGTTACAGCTAATGGTTCCCTGGTAAGCATTTTTGATGAAACAAGCCACAGAGCACAGTGTTGAAACACAAGATGTTCAAAGTGCATATGTTCCTTTTGTCATGTATTTTTTGACATTGTTTATAGCTCTGCCATTCTTCAAGAAAATCCTTTAACTTGCTGTGTCACAATCACAAAGCACTCTCAAGCTGGTTCAGCTGACCCTTCTACAGCATGGACAAGGCTGGAATGGATGGAGCTGATTACTAGTACTATTAATAGGCTCCATAGTAAGTGTAATCTGTGATAACATACAGCAACAGGGAGTATCTCCTGTTTGGGTTAAGCTCTGTTGGTGTAAAGTTAGCAAAAAAAAAATTAATACAAGGAGCATGGCTGACTTAAAAAAACCTCTTCCAATGCAGCTCTAACCAAATCCTAACTGTCTTGAACCATGCAGTTGCAGCAGCTACTTGCAGCTGGCCTGTTGTATTATGCCATCTCTGTAAGGCATTTTGAGTGCCCAGATCATGACTTCTTGTAGAAGACTACCAAAAACTCCTTCTTGGAAACAGAAAAAGAATGAATGCTGCTCCTGTTGGCCAAAGCCAGCCATGACCATCTCCTGTAGCTTTTTTCCAGGTGATAAACAGAGTGAATGCTGTTTCAAGGCACAAGAATTTGTTGAAGGCTTTGTGAACTAACTGCTTCAAAAATTGCAGGCTGGTACAAACATTGTGGACCCAAAGAAAGTCAAGAAACATCCTCCTAGCTCAAAGCATTTTTCATCTCAAGGACAGAACATCAGATTTGGGGAATTTACAAACCTGTCAGGTGAAACAGTCAAATCGATTTCCAGAAGAGTGTTTTCAGCAAGAGCAGTTTGATTTGTCAGATTTGGTAGTTCTCTCAGCTGACAGAGAAAATGTCAGGTATGGTAGCACAAGTCAAACCACCTCAAGTAATGTTATCATGCATGTAGCAGGAACCAAAGGGTTTTGTTATTACCCTGGGCTCTCTGACATATAACTGCCACAGCAGAGCCAAGCATGCTGGTAAGTGCTGAGACTGTCAGGCAGAAGCAATTGTATAAAAGATTGAAAGTCACATTTCTAGTCCTCCAAGGACTCTTGTGATTTTGTGAATATCATTTACATGTCTCTGCCCACACATTCAAGTAATCTTGATCTCGTACTTCTGCCAACAACTCAGAGTCCTGCTGCTTTGGCCAGCACTGAAAAGACCACTTACTGTCCTCTGAAGCAACACCATACATGTTGCTCTGCTAATCAACAAATCTGCTTTATCTTTGTTCAGGGCCTCCTATTGTTATTTAGAAAAAGCCAAGACCATTTTCAAAAAACCTGAGCTAATCTCTCCACTTCATGCAAGACATTAAATCAGTACAGAAAACAGTAAAAAACTGAATCAAAATTTCTACATCAAATCATGCAACGTGACTCTGAATAAGCTATACCATTTGATAAAGTGCAATGATGTGAATGAAGCTTAATCCCAGCTTAGAACTCTATACAGTCAGAATTATTTTATATACTTACAATTTTACTTTTCCTCTTCACTTTCTTCCCACCTACTAATTTAAACTGTTATGCTTTTTTTAACTTGTGGCATCTGTTAAAATATGGCAAAAGTCAATTTCACTAAAATAAATCACAGGTGTGAAAAGGGAACTACTAAGATTTACCTTTTCTTGTTTTACTGCCATATGTGTTGCAACAGCTTAATACCCTGCTCTTCTTTGCAGTAGGGAAGTAAAAATAGCAAAAAACTATTAAGTGAAAAACTTTGCAAACACATCTTCAAAAGGATGCCAAATTTGAGGAATGCAGGACTCAAGCTCTTTACCCGGCTAGTAAAGTAATTGGGCTTTTTGCTCATCCCAGAGCCCATTGTTTTTATCAATGCAAAGAGCTTACAAATATGGACAAAATACCTCCTGAATGGAAGCACTGAGTTTTCCTAAACTAGTGAAATTTTGAAATAAATCTTTGCTGCATAGCAAATTCTCACATGTTGTTAGATAATTTTCAATGAAGCCCTCCTGCTACCTTCAGAGCTTTTTTCTCTTGTTGAGATTTAAAAATGTCTTACTGTAGTTCTAAATTAGTCACACTTCTAGCAATCACCAGGGGTTTCCTTGCAGGTCTCTCAGAATTGGTTGCTTCACTGAAATGTTGACTTTATGAACTGTGAAAAGATTGGACAAACTGACAAATTCGTCAAGCCTGAACTGGAATGTAAAGACAGCTTGTTTGATGCAGTAATTCATGTGAAAGCTATTTCCAAGGAGCCTTTGACAAGCTGTCAGGACATTGGTTGGACAAGCACCGGGTAGCGCTACTCAGGAGTGAAACAGTGACAATGGTGAGGGAACTCGTGTCATTTCAACTCTGTATTCCACTTCTTGAGAACCAGTTGTCATATGATGGAAAATATTCCTCCTGTCAGATTGATTTTATGTGCTAGTGCTCTACAAGCTGTCCACTTAAAAGGTGTATTCACAAAATGCAACCTCTGGCACAAGAGCCTAAGTAAAGCAGGTTCCTCCTTTTCAGATGGTGGTGTGAGACAGGCTCTTCCACAGACTACTTCAGAGATCACAGGTGAGGCTCCTTTCATGAATTCCCTCTAAAATGGCTTGTCTCCTGGGCTCTTGCCAGCATACTTCTCTGTATCGCTTGACAGGCTAGAGAAGTGGGCTGAGGAGAACAACATGAGGTTCACCCCACCTGTATGTGTTCATGTAAGGCCTGCTCTAGGTGAGCCTGCTTTGGCAGAAGCATTGTACCTGATGATCTCTGGAGGTACTTTCCAAGCCCTAACATTCTGGGATTCTGTAATAATGCAACGTTCAAGGTCCTGTACCTAGGTCAGCGCAATCCCTGATATCAGTACAGGCTCGGGGATGATGAGATCGAGAGCAGCCCTGCAGAAAAGGACTTGGGGGTACCAGTGGATGAGAAGCTGGACATGAACCAACAATGCACACTTACAGCCCAGAAAGCAAAATCCCATCCTGGGATGCATCAAAAGAAGTGTGGCCAGCAGACTGAGAGGTGATTCTGCCATTGTATTCTGCTCTGATGAGACTTAACCTGGAGTACTGTGTTCTTCTCCGGGACCCCCAATGCAAGAAGGACATGGACTTGCTGGAGTGAGTCCAGAGGAGGGTCAGAGGGCTGGAGCACCTCTCCTGTGAGGACAGGCTGAGACACTTGGGGCTGTTTAGCCTGGAGAAGAGAAGACTCCGGGGAGATCTTACAGTTGCATTTCAGTATCTCAAGGGGACCTACAGGAAGGCTGGGGAAGGACCGTTTAGAAGTGCTTGTAGTGACGGGATGAGAGGCAATGGTTTTAAACTAGAACAAGGTAGATTTAGGAGGTAGTTCTTTACAACAAGAATGGTGAAATATTTGAACTGGTTGTCCAGAGATGTGGTTGAGGCCCCATCCCTGAAGACATTTAAGGTCAAACCTTATGGGACCCTGAGCAACCTGATGTAGTTGATGTCCCTGCTTACTGCTAGGGGGTTGAACAAGATGACCTTTGAGGGTGTCTTCCAGCCTGATGCATTTTGTTATTCTAATTCTGTGAGGTCTCACTGAAGGGTAGGGTAGCCCAACCATCACACATTCCTCCCAGCTCACCATCATATTTAAAGTCACTGAAGGTGCACTCTGTCCTGTTGCCCAGGCCATGAACAAAGATGTCGGACCCAGTATGAACTCCTGGGCACAGCACTAAAAACTGTTCTCCAGCACAGCTTTGTCCTGATGATTGCAACTCTTTAAGCACAACTCTTCAGCCAATCTTTAGTCCACTTCACTGTACACTTATCTAGCCTATACTTAATCAGCTTGTCTCTAAAGAATATAAGAAACAGATGGCTTAAATACAAGAAATGGAATCGATTGCATCACTGAAGTTGAAATAATCTGCTCTCTCCTCATACTCCAAGCCCAGTATCTGTCTCAACCTAAAGGGTAACTCAGTCTGTGGCTGTGTGGAGATCATGATCCTGGGTTCTTAGAATTCCCTAACAGATGGCATAGAGGTTTTATTCTCTAGATTTCTCTACTTATTATAATTACCAGAAGTACCACAAAAAATCATCACTAGATAATATGCTGTGTTAGGGTGAGAAAGTTCTCCCCCACACACAAAGAAACCACAGCTAACTCAGTCGGAGAAGCAAATGAAATAAGCTGTATTTACAAGCATAAATGGAATGCAATGAATATGTACGCAAATATACAGTATTTACAATATATACAGAAATATACAGCAATGAACGTAATGCAGAAGACCCCCAGCCAGGGGGATTCCCCTCTGTACCCCTCTTTCCCTCCCTACCTACCTTTTTTTCCCCAAAAGGGTTAGAGAGAGAGAGAAAGGCAATTAAGGAGAAAAATTCTGTTAGCTCAAAGCATGTGCAAGAATTAGTTTTCTTATCTGGTTAGCTTTGTTAATTCAAGGCTGCTCCTGTCCGGCAAGCTGTTGCTTCAGAGAGAGAAACAGGCCCACACGAACAGAGAGAACAGACTGAACCCACTCTGAACTGACAGAACTTAAACTTAAAGTTGCATTATACCAATCTACCAATGAAATTCGTTTAGACTATCTTGTTTTCATTTAAATATCAAAAACATTCAGCCAGAGTAATCCAGCAATTGTCCCTTTCTTAAAGGCACAGCCTAAACCCGTCACATATACCTATGATTAATATAGGGGGGAAAAAAAACAACATCTATCAAGCTATTACAAATTATTATCAGCAATCAGTAATACAGAACCAATCAATAGCATGGTACCATACAATTTCAGTAACCATCAGAAATAGCAGCAACTAATAGTATAGCAACAATCAATACCATAGCAGCAACCATTAATGGCAAGAACTAAGTAGGTGTATACTGCTACAGATTACCAGACACACCACTGGTGAAGCAAACATATCACCAATATACCTTTCATGTTCACAGATTCATGTTGTACAGATTTTCACTATGTTATAGATACCTGGTAAGACAGTAAGATGTTAAATGTAACTTTTGGTTTTTTTCCTAGCCTTCTTTTTTTCTTGTCCTGTCACTTTTTTAATTTGTTTTCCATTTCAGCTCTTCATATTACCTTCCTCTGGTTTATACTGTCTAAATATGCCTATGACCGTTAAATAATTCATATAAGGGTTGTTCATGACTTTCCATAAATATCCATTAATTTCTGGAATGTCACTCTACATTAAGAGTCCACATCAATTCTCAGATGGCTACATGCAACACCACCTGATAAACCTTTTCAGAACAATTGGATTCCTGACAAAAATATAAGAAAGGAAGATTTTTAATATTCTGAGCAGTGTGTGATACTTTGTTTTGCAAGCACATTTTTATTTCAATTATTATTAAGTTTCAAATAAGATTACTCTCATAAACATGCTATCAATTAATCAATGTCTTACCAATATCTTGCCTATGAACTTCATGACTGTCATCTCTTCATCTTCCCACTTGGGAGATGTGTCAAACCACAGTACCACTGCCCTAAGAAAACTGTAGAACCCCCCTCCATAGTGACCGGAGGTGCTGATCCATAGAATACATAAAACTTCCTCTCCTTATTTTCTTCTTCTGATCCCTAATTTTGCAAAACTACTATGAAGAAGTGTAAAAGGGAAAACAGCAGTTAATTGGTAGCAAGGGCATTTTCAGAGTTTAAGAGAAGTAATTATCTTTAATCACTACTGCAGCTCTTTTTTTCCTTTATTTTTTAAAAAAATCACCTCTGTTTGTGATTTTTGCTACTATCATTTAGCCAAATGCATTAGCTGTGGGGTATTTGAATCCTCGGGAATGGTTATTGGATATGTCTCCAATGAAGGTAATGACCTACACTGTTCATTATGATCCTCTTTTTAAAATCTTCTCTGCCACGGTTCACGCTTTCTGAGTTTTTTTCCCTTTTGACTTTTTCTCACATGTGGAAACTGGCCTCTCTCAGACTAACAGGAAAATGGACAGATGACCCACTAAGAAATTGGACTGCTGACCTTGGCAATGCCTAATTTGCTGTTGTGCTAAATCTATCTCTCATCAGGTTGACCTTACCTCACTAACCTTCCCTTGTCTTCCACTGGTTAAAAGCACTTGTCAGTGACTGTGGTTCTCTTCAGGACAAAGTGGTGATAGTTTCTGACGAAGCTCCTCCTTGCCACAGTAATAAAACCAATATATAAGAATAAAATTTGCGTACCCTGAGAGAAATTTAGAGCTGGATGTCAATAGAAATGATAAATTATCTTTGTCAATGCATAGCGGTTATCTGTTGACTATCACATCAGACTAATTGTTATAAAATACACACTTTCTGTATTATGTGCCTAAATGAAAGCCGTGAGGCAGGTTGGGAAGAAACAATGTACTCTCTACAGCTATAAATTATATGAACATTAATAACTACCTGCAAATAAACTGACCTTCTCCTCTAAGAAAAGATCATTTGTACAAGCAAGAGTTGCAGGCTCTAAATATGCTGTGCTATTATGCTCCTTCATGGTTGATTGCTTTCTTAAAGATAGAGAAATCAGGAACCCTTGTCTGTAGTCGGTGCAAATGCATCCAATGGCAACTTATCAAAATAATTAGACGCTTGGTTGAGCACCTAGCTTTAGCCAATTCAGTGGAACACACTTGTAATTATGATGTATCAGAAAACACTGTTTACAATGTTCATTCCTTAGTGCTTTTTGGATTTTTATGAGTTATCTAAATGACAACAATTAGACCAATAACATTAAAACACACAAATCACAAAACTGACCTGAACTGTCGCTATTAAAAAAAATTAGCAAATGCCCCATGGAAATGTGGCAATGAACAATCATGCAAGATTGTGTAAAACAAAACTAGATGACAACTTTCAGGCACATGTTAACCACTTCCTATAAAATACAATGAACATATACAAATCTACAAAAATTCAACACATTGTAAATATTTATTTCACAGTCTGCATATGAAGTCTTCCACCTCTGGCTAGTGATTACTTTTGGTTCCTGCAAACAGCTTAGAATAATGCCATCTAACTGAGACTAATGCAGCTTTAAGAAGTGAATAAATTTAAAGTAAAAGTTTAATACCAAATTTTATAGAACCATAGAAAAATAGAGTTGAAATGACCTTCAGAAGGTATCTTGTTTAGCCATGTGCTCTGAGACAGATAAGGTAGTTAAACAAAATATTAGCCTGATTACCAGAAAAAATCCATTCAGCAATACAGGTTTCAGAAAAAACAGTCCATGTTTCAACATTATAATTCTTTTTTTTTCCCCTTTCTATTGTTCCATTCTAGTAAGAATAATTCATTGCAGAATTTAAGCTTACTTCTACACAACTTCACATGAGAAACATACCCTTGACTTTAGACTAAATAACCCAGGTCTTTCCATTCATCTTTGAAGGTTATGTTTCTTAAGCCTTTCATCATTCTTGTTGGTGTCCTTCAGAACCTCTCCAACTGACCTATATTTTTCTTGAAGTTTTATGACCGAAACTGGACATATTACTTCAGCTTATCAGAGTTCCTGAACAGAAAGGTTATTTTATGTATCTTACAGGCTATTTATGTCATTTGTTCTTGCTCAGAACAGAATGACATGTCGGACTCGAAATCAGCTTGTGATTCATTCCATTTTTTCTCTTAAAAAAACAGCACTTAGCCCATTGCTGTGTTTCTGCAGTTGAATATTTTTGCTTAAGTGCAGTATCCTTTGCTTGTCCCTGTTGACTGCATCTTATTTTTAAAAATAATTTTCTTTAATTTGACAAAATACTTTTGTAGAACAACAAAGAACCAACATTGTCAGTATCCAATATAAGAGTCATTCTTCAGATTACAATACCTCCCAGGTCTGCTGTATTTTAAAGACAACAAAAACTCTGTTGCCAAGACTCTAAGAGCCTATCAGCATATTCTCCTAATTCTGGAGGACCTGAATATCTGTTCTGACACTTTTATGGAAACTGAGCTGATGCAATACTTCTCAAGAGCTCAGCAGTCTGTTAAATAAGGTCTTACATCTTAAGAATCTATTCTGTGTGGATTTAAGTCTCATGGAACTCCACAAGAATGTACTCCGTCAAATAACCACATGGGGGCACTCAGAAAAATGTGGCCAGTAATAGATCACAAGCACTCAAGTTAAACTTTAGAAGTAAAGATGAGTGCAGAATCATCACAGAAGTCTTTCTATGCTTTCCTCCTACTCAGTTGCTCATGGAAAGTTTTTTTTCAGTCATTGTCAAAAAAACAAAGAGAATATTCTGCCTCGGTTTGAATATTTTTGCTGCTTACAATTGTAAAACAAAAAATGTTTGTTTACCATGTTTTAGAAAATGCTGTTTCTGTTTTTCTGCAATACAGAAGCTAAAAAAAAAAAAAAAAGTAGTAATCTAGCCCAAGAAAATAAACAGATGAAAATGTTTGGAAGATTAAAGACAAACATCTATAAAGTTATTAAAATTTTAAAATAAAGTGGTCTGTCATTCATAGTAGAACAATTTCTGGCCAGTCTTTCACAGAACACTAAAACTAAGGAGTTATAGAGCACTGGATTCCCAATCCTTATCTTCAGGGTACTGAAAATCTCTTAGGGCCCTTCGAGCTAAAACCTGAATTAACAACATCTTAGAAAACATTCAGGGTATCTCAGGACAGGGGGTGAAATCATTCTATTTAAGTCACATGTATTTCCCCTCCTTTATTTACTTAGTTTTGATTTTAATTTAATTTTTCTACTACTGAAAGCCAAAAGATATATACTTTAAAAAAACAAAACACAAAACCACCAACAAAAAAACAACCAAACAAACAAAAAAACTTAATGCAAAGTCAAAGAGGTAAACAAATGTAAAACCATAAGGAAAAAATGTAAATATATTCTGGATACTCCCCCTAGAGTCCATGAAGACAGAATTACCAGAACTGAACCCTAAGAGCTAAAGAAGTTTCAAGAAAAAGAACAACTGCTTTTTGTGCTTTGGGGATATTTGATATATACCAGAAAGTCTGGGGTTTACGCAAGTATCATTCATTTTCTACACTGGAGTTTTCTCCTGGCTTGGAGAATGCAATGACATCTTAGAAACTGGCAATAGTGAAAGCTAAGTAACTAAATAAAACAGGCTTCCCAGTATCTCTCTTTCCAAGTCTCTTCTTGCTTCCAGACATATTTTTGGTTTCATAGGAAGTATCTCACTATATTATAAGTTAACTCCAGTTCTAATTGTCTCAGTGTAATTAGAATATAAAATTTGCAGCCCAGAAACTGGCTTTTTTGTTTCTTATCACAGTGTTAAACATATGAGGATTCCATCTCATGATAGCATCTATAAATTTCCATGGGGATGCTTGTGATAATAACCACACAGGACTCTCATTCCTGAATTTCCCAAATAAACTGGTTCAAAATAATTCTATTTTAAAAGTCAGAAAAGTAATTCTCAGGTTTTATAAGTACCATAGAAAAACAATTGCTTCATTTAATGAAAGTAAAAGAGCAAGAAACATTTTACTATATTACAAGCAATAATTAAATAGGTCTTATAGAAATAGTTCTATTTATCTGCGCTCACACAACTGCACCCTTTAATAAGTTCTTTTAATGAGTACCTTGAAAACACATTCCTAGGCTCCTGCACACTGCTATCTACAACCCAAGCACGCTTAATAAAATTCACATGATGCAGTGAATAGACATACAAACAAGGGATCTTTCATCAGGTTCAAGCACCTGAAAGATTAAACATTTCCATGATGCAATTTTGTTTTTAATTACATTGTATATATGTTGTTCTTTTCTTGCAGAAGTATCTTAAGACATTCCCGGTTTTATTCCTGTGTTTGCAACTAAAGATCCAGTTGCAAGGGTAACAAATCCATTATGGTTCATTTCTACAGAATACTTTTGTGTAGCTACCTCATCAGAAAACAAAATCCTATCGTTGAGCAAATTAACTAACAACACAACCGTGCACCAAGCATACTGAATGAGTGTAACAAATTTAGAAAAATGTCCTTTTTTTAAGAAAGAAGCAAAATTCATACTAGGAAATAAAAATCTTATCTACTGTCTCTGCGATGATTGGATGAATAGAACACTTGAAACCAATGGGAAGACTAACTTCAAACACTGAGCTTTCGGTCAGGTTCCAAAATTTACACTGACTGTAATAATTTTATATTCTATTAACATCTGTCTTATTAATATTTAAAACCCCAGTAAGTCTTGAAGTAGCCAGGAGGCTCAAGAAGTATTTCTTTCTGAGTGATCCACGTATTACATATCACTCTTTTTCACAGGAAAATCTGGAGAATTTGACACATTTTAACACTGCTGAAACACTGAATTTCCACAAGCACAGATCTCTACGTAATCACAATATTAGAGACCTTCTTTACTCCCAATTCTTTTCCTTATCCCATAAATATAGAAAATTGTCTCCATCATAGAATCATCCACTACTCCATTAGTGAGTTATTAAAAGCTGTCTTCTTCTGGTCAGGGAGTCAGTAATTAATCTGTTCTGGAAGTGAACTACTTGAAATACCAGACATAGTCTGTGACGGTTTTCCAATGTTGTCAAGTAACTTGTACAATCTATAACCTATATGAATTAGTCTAATAAAAGCTTTGTCCTCCTCTGCAAATATTGCTTCTTAAACTACCATAATGTACCCATTAAATACTTATTAAATGTATATTCTATTTATTTTTGCATTCAGATAAAATATATCCATGTAAGTGAGCTTCGATTACACACAACATTATTATAATATAAATAATGAAGAACTATCTATTATAGTACTTCATACATAACTATTTCAAAAGAGTCTAATTTCATCGTTGTATCTTGGGTTTGCTAGCAGTGCTAACAAAACCTCATGGACCTGACTGTCCTTCACAGAAGAAAAATCATTTAAGCACAGGACTTTGCAGTGAGAAGCATGCTATATTAATATTTCTTATGGATTCACTGCACATGAGTTATGCTTATAAAAATGTAATTAGTAAAATTGCAGTTTTGGAAATAATCTAGAAATTATTAAACATTTATACTCTCATAATTTTAGCAATTTTAATAAATTTCAATTTTAAACTTCTATTAGCTTATCTACTCTAACAAGCAACACAATCATTTCAGATGTACTGCAAAGGATCTCTGCCTCCTGCCTGACTTTGGCCTCTGTGCATAAAAGTCTACTAAAAATCCAAGTGCTGCTCATCAAGGCAAAGTTAGAGGAGTAGGAAAGAGCTGCCTTTAGCTGTGGAGGTATTTGGAAATAGTTTTACAATAGCTCTCAGATGAAATGAAAGCTGATCCTTTTTGAGAGATGCCTTATTTAAAACCTGAGTATATACTTTCAACATTCTGTCAACAGCCAGTGAAATATCTGATGCGGAACTTAGAAAACAAGATCCTAATGGAGATAGCCTGCATTCCTACAGGACAATTCTCATGCTATTGGTTACTAAGATAGTGAAGGAAAATCAGGTTGAACAGCTAGAATTTTCAATATTGCTATGCACTTGACTGCTACTGAAACATCTGTTTATCAAAACATGTTTGAAAATGGCTCAAAAAATTAGAAAGAAACATGAACTTAAGGCTAGCTTTCCAAGCCACTATTTAGTTTCCTACCTCATTAAGAGAACAGGCTTTAGCAGCACCTCTGATTAGGTATTGATTTAATAGATAAAGCTTCTGTTTCTGAAGGGTTTGATTCAATGTCTTATGTTACATATATTTTTGATGACTAGGGGGATGTTTTGGCATTGCTAAAGTGAACAGAAAATTTTCATTATTTTCAATAGGATCAGAACTTCAGTTGCATTTGGAGCTTTAAACAATTTCTAAATTGGTTAGGCGTATGGACAACTGTTACTTGTGGACCCTCTTTGAAATTCCTCCATTTCAAAACTGAAGTTCAAGAAATAAAGCTACTATGTTGTTATTTATTTATGTTGCATAATTATTTACAAACTTTCATTTAGTAGTGAAAGCTTTTAACATCATTTATTGCAAGTCATACAGCAAACTAATGTTAAGACCAGAAGTCTGATTTTGGGGTTTACATTTGGTTTGTTTGAACAGAGAGTACCTCCTCACCGGAACACTACAGAAGGTGTCCTGATGTAATGTAATTCAATACAATGTTCATCGAACTTCTCATATTGAATATAATATAACACTGGCATAAACTGGGCAGTTTCTTGAAGAAAAATTAATAACTAAAGAGGAAAATGACTATCATTTCAAGCAAACAAACAAACCCCCAAAATACAAACAATGAAAAACAGAATTAAAAATTAAAGAAAACCATATTTCAATCTAAATTTCCGTCAGACACAGCAACTGTTTTGGCAACATATAAGACTAGGACCTATATTCTTCTATCAAAATTCTCTAAAATACAGCTTTTCCTTTATTTTTCTCCTTCTATTACATACAGGACAGCACATACAAAACTCAAATTCATTGAGGTTTGAGATTACTTTATAAACTAATTTAATAGCAAATTTAGAAAAGGCATCTGGGAACAGAAACAGCAAAAGCTGACAGAAGTAAGATGAGAAGTAATAATTTAAATTACTCGAGGAGTGCAACTTGCTGTTTCCAAATGATTTTTTAATTCATCTATAATGTATAATCTTTCCATTATTTCACTTCATCGTTACTTTGTTAAAATCTTTTACACACATGAAAAAAAGAAACAGAAGAGTAGCACATCAGTGGGTTAAAGCAGAATTCCCTCACTTTGCACTCTTTCCATCTTTCCATTTTATTTTTTCCACACAATGAAAAGGGCTTAAAAAATGTTTCATTGCTTATTGTATCCTTCACCACTTGATTATCAACTCTTTTTGCTGGTATATTTTCAATTGTGATCAAAACTGCTGTCTTGAAAATGTAGATTATAAAAAAAGAGATCACAAGAGAGAACAACAATATTACATCAGAAATGCTCAACTGACAAAAATTAATAGTCTGAAAATAAGATTGGATTCTGAAAACCTTTCAATGGAAAGGAAAGACATGGACCAGTGACACCAGTCTTCTCTGTCTACTCTGCTGTTGCCCCTACACATGGCTGTATCATTAGGCAAGCGTGCTTAAATTCCCAGCTCCATCTTAGCTCTGACTGTGGGCTATTTTTTCATGTCTATGTCATGATATTTTTGCTTATAACCAAGTATATTAAATGGATACCCAATGGGAGGTATAAAGTTTCTTGAGAATAGTGATCAAAGAAACCTGTTCCAAGGAATGTTGTCAAGAATGGAGTACAAAACGTGAATGTCAAGTGAATGTCCTTCCAGAGGTTTCCTGAACGTGGATATAAGTTAAATTTTTCAACTGAATTTTAACTAAAATATTACAGAGTTAACCAAACAGTTCCAAAATAGGGAGTAGGCTTTGATGGAAAAGATTTAAAGGATAAATTTTTGTCAAGTCACTAGTGATGAGATACAAGATCTGGAAAACTGTCCCAGATACCCAGGACTGCAGATGAGGAAGTGGAAAGAGTACAGGCTGGCAAGAAGACCTATCTCTGAGGTGCTGGAGAGAGAAAGCTGGGATCTCTAAAGGAAGAAACCTTGCTGCTGAGATGTTGAGCCCTCCGTGCTGTAATTTTGAAATGGCAAGCATTGCCAATGGGATCATCTGTCAGCATCCAGCAGGTCCGAGGGGGACCCTGTGTCTCTGGCCACGATAAATACTAGTTTTCAAAGCCTGGCGTAACGCTTCCTGGCATTTAAGAACGACAAACATCAGCATGTGCATGTACCAGCATGTCCCCTCTCTCTTTTTTTTTTTTTAAAGTTTTTGCAAGTGGCAGCTTCTAAAAGCCCCTTAACAGGGTCACGACATCCACATTTTAGTGGCCACCCAACACGGGAGCGGCCCCTGCCAGGACTGGGAGCCCCCGTCCATGACGGCTGGGAGCCGTCGCTAGCTCGGATCTAGCTAGCCGGCAGCCTGAGCGGAGACAAAGGAAAGCCAAAGGCCGGGAGACGGCCGCCCTCAGGGCCGGCACAGCTCCTGTACAGACATGGCCGACAGCGGGCATTGCCAAACCACTTTGAGGCCAGGGCCAGGCCAGCGGCTTCCGACCGAGGGGACACTCTGCAACTCCCGCCCCTCTCTCCGCCGATATTGTCCCCTCCGCCAGCTGCGTTCGCTCCCGCCTCTCTCCGGCCTCTGCCTAATTGGCCGGTGGGAGACGAGCCCTCCCTCCACCCCTCTCAGTGCGCATGCTCTGTCGGCCGGCGGAGGCTGCCCCCTCCGCCGGTGCGCATGCGCGGGCCGCGGCGGCATGCTCGTGGGGGCGGCTGGCGCGCCGGGCAAGCGGAAGTGGGGTTGGCTGCGGGTGGTTTTTGCATCACGCTCGGAGACAGGTACTGGCAGGCCTGCGGCCGCCCTCCGCGACATTTTGTTATTTCTGTGGGGTTGAGGGGAACGCGCGGGTTGCTAATCTGTGGAAGAAGAGTGTCCAGCAGTCGGGAGACACCGCCGTCTCTGCCTGGCTTCTGGCTTGCCGCCCTCCCAGCGGGGCAGGGTCTATCTCGTTGCTTTGTGCTGCCCTGGTACTTTGTTAGGCTTTGCTTTCACCGTGAGACCTGCAGTTGTCTTGTACCATCCTTCCCTCCCTGAG
This sequence comes from Colaptes auratus, assembly GCA_015227895.2. Lineage (NCBI taxonomy): Eukaryota > Metazoa > Chordata > Aves > Piciformes > Picidae > Colaptes > Colaptes auratus. The sequence continues at coordinate 48,734,451 of CM037632.1, forward strand.
GTACCGTGCACACGGCCTCTGGTTGAGTCCCTGCTTTGACAAGCACTTCTTTACGTATTGCAAGGCCGCCTTTTCCCTTTTCTTTCTTTCTTTTTTTTTTTTTTTTTCCTTTCTTTCAGTGTTGGCACTGAGTATGCTGGAAAAAAAGAGTTTGTTGTTGATATGCCTATGCTAATACATCCAAGTTCTTGGTTTTAAAGCTCACACCATTTTGCAGTTGCTGAAGTGATGCTGAAGTTATTAGAGTTCACATCCTGGAAGGATGTGTTTTCTAGCCATATTTTCCCGAGGTCTGTTTTGCAGTAGGTGGCTGTTTCCTAAAACTGAAGTATTGTTGAGATAAGTAGTAGTGTAGGAATCCCTTTTTTCTGGTACCGTTTGATTATAGGCTCATCGTGGTATCAGTCAGGTTCTTCTACCACCCTATTTGGCAGTGTGAAGCTCAAAAATTAAAACCTTTAGAACTCACATAGATCCACTGTTTGATTCTATCAGTACATAAGCCTTTGGGTATATACTTTGTCTTGAACACTGACGTTACCAGGCTCTTGAAGCCTGTATCTAGGGTGTGCTGCACCTAAAAGGAGATGCTGATTGTTTTGTTTTCCGTGTCAACTGAATTGTTTTCTGTTGTACTGTAGTTCAAGATGGGTTTTGTGGTTTTGGAACACATGTTAATATTCTGTAGGCAGTTCGGACAGAAGTAGTGAATTGTAGTATGTTGTTCCACTGTCAGAAATTTGAGGTCTAGAAAATCAGCAGGTACAACATCAAGGATAGTGTAGAGGAGCACATGACATTTCAGCCCATAGCCATTCCTCAGAGTTCATATTAAGCAACTGATACATACCACTTTCTCTTCTAAGGTGTTAATTCTGGGATCTCATACAATGCATGTCCTTTCATATAATTCTTTGCTTGTTAAAATTGCATTTTTCGTTCACTTTCTGCTACTGGAAGACAAAAGATGTTTCTGTACACTGCCGTTCTACTCTGCATGCATGTTGTGTGTCAGTCCTGTTCAAGGGAATATCTCATGGTCTGCCTACCTTTCTTGCAGCCTCTTGGTTTTTTTTTAACCACCCATCATTGTGAATAGCTCTGTTTAGCCACTTACAGACTTTTTGAGCATCAGACTGTGTTAAAATGATCCTTGTCAGTGTTAACCAAGTCAGCCTTTTGAGAACAACAATGATACTTCCCAAACTTATTTTCACATAGCTTCTGCCATTCAGGAGGGCTGTGGACAGCAAGGAAGGCACTAAAAATATCTTCATGTTGATTCAGGAAGCTAGTGCTATATCAGTTTGTATTTGAAATTTACTTTTGTAGCTTTTAGAGCTGGACACATTTGCATTTTTTGTTTCTTTAATCGCAGAGAGCAGGAATGTGGGAGTTTCAGAGGTTAGAGTATAAAATACGTGACTCTATTATTTGCAGAATTTAATATCTGAAAAAAAAATGTTTTCTACTTGAACATTATTTACATAATCATCCTCAATTGTAAGATTATTCAATAAGTAAATAATACGGGCAGATTCCACAGCTTCAGCTTAAATATGGCTCCTTGTTGGAAATTTTCCTGTGTAAATTTGAAGGCACATGTAAACTGTTTTTCCCGTTGAATTAAATGGCAGAGGCCCCCTTTAAATTAAACCGAGAGCTGTAGAGTTTGTAGGTAGTCATCAGAGAGAGATGAGTTTGTAAACCTCAGTTCCTATCTTTAACAATTATGTTTAAGTTGTAATAAAATGCATCTTGCTGTTACACATCTTTGCAGGGAAGAAATACCTGGAAAAATCTATTTAATCACACAAGTACTGTAATGGGGGGGGGGAAAGAGTGAAAAAAGTATTAATCCATTATGTTGTACATCTCCCTAGCTCATTGTAGTGCTGCTGGATGAAGATCAATATTGCTGATTAACTATAGAATTGACTGTTTGGAGGTGGACTAGATCACGTTCTCAGTCTGCTAGTATGAACTGAAAACCTTTGTAAGACTTCTAGTTGCTCTTTTCACTAGAGGCTTCAAATGCTCTGTTGAGGAGAGCCCACCACAGTGGCACAGACAGAGCTCTTGTCCAATACTTTCTGCATCTCCCACATGAGGTTATGGCTGGACAGAAAATTATCATAGATGTTGACACTTTACCCTTGATTAATGTGTGTGGCCATTCCTTCTTCCTGCCTTCCCTCCCACACCCCCCCCCCCAAAAAAAAAATGGATGTAGTTATGTCTTTCTAGCATCTTGTTATGAAGGAGAAAGCTATTGAAATGCAATCAAATTGTCTTACAAGGAAACAGCTGAATGTAGAAACCCATTCTGGGGAAGGTGGCATTAAAAGTCTCTGCTGGGTCTTTAGTGTGCATAAAATACCTACATAGTTTCCATTACCCGTTGCATTCATGTATGAAGTAATACACTATTAAGAGCAAATCTTTGTCTCTTCCTGCCATTCTTGTTACTGAGAGATGAGGACAATGCCTCTGTGATTTTTAGTATTGTATAACTTTCTTATTATGAACTAGATAGATAAATGCTCCACTTCTGAACAAATTGCAATTTCTATTAACTCCTAATTTGAACAAGATAACTACTTTCAGGAGCCTATCTTTTGTTTTGTTTTGTGTTTTTTAGAGAAAACAGCTATGCCTGTTCTATTGCTGAAGGTCGTTAATGGAATAGCTGAGACACCACTGCCAAGCCATATTCAGAGGGAGGATTTGAATAATTTGCGAGAAGGCGTTGATTGTGCCAACAAATACTTTCAGGTATCTTATCAATAGAAGAATTTTGGCTTACTTTGAAATAGCTCCTGGTGTAAGAGATCTTCACATTCCAGCACAATTGCTGACTTGATGCATCTGTGGTTTTGTGTGCATCTGTTGTATATCTTAAACCAATGCAAATTTATGACTCCATTCTACTTTATTGCACATTAGTATTGACTTCGTTGGTTCACAGTTCTTCCTTTTATGTTGTTAGATTTAATTATTACAAGAGATTTTCTTAGTCTAAAAAGGGTAGACCCATTTAAAAATACAGTAATATGCAGAAAGCTTTGCTGAAAATGGATGGATTGGGGAAAGTTCAATGGTTATTTTGTTTTTAAAAAATAGTAATATGCACCATCACCCTGTTAAAAGGTCAGATTTCAGACTAACAACCAATAAAGCAATTTTCATTTCTTGTATGAAGCAATGCAATATCCAGTTTCATGAAAACAGGACTCTGTAGCAACTGCCTGCATCAAGCTGGAATTACTTTTTTTATCATTGCCATGTATGCATTTATGTTTTACAGTAGTCCCACATACATTCCAGCTTGGAAGTACAGTTCTAGTGTACTGGCAAAATGCAGAAATATTTTTTTCATCTCTAACACAAATATAGTCTGTAAAATGCAGTGTTAGTTCTTAAGGGTTTTCTAACCTGTTTAATTTTTTGGTGATTTGTTCTGAAATTCTTTTAATAATCTCTGATGCTTAAGTGGCAAGAAGTCAACATCATCCCGTATTTGCCTACAGTCTGATACCAAAAACAAAAAAGGGGAGGGGAAAAAAAAGTAAGCTAATTTTGTAGAAAATCATAGGTGGCTTGTATTCTTAAAGAAATGTAAGCTGTACTGGCCTACTGCTTTTCTGTATCCAAAACCATTTTTCTTCCCCAGCTGTGTATTCTCTGTTCCAGCTCTGGTGCTTAACTGGCTCTGTGATTGAGTCCATTCACGAAAAATAACTGGCAGAAGACTGTCCGTATTGATGCAAAGAGGGTAGTTTGCTGCTGCTGTCACTTTGGCCTGGTTCATGATGGTGTCAAAGAGATTGCCAGGAGTAGTGCAGTTAGGTAAAGTGAAGGAGCATAACTACCCTTTTTTTATTTTTTGAGGTAGGTGGCAGTGGTGTGATAGGAGGTGATTTGATTGGAGTGATCCAGCTTCCCTTAGGTCTTGTAAAAGAACAAATGGAAACATCAATAACCAATGCTGCTAGTAAATCGGGCTTTTATTCCATAGGGCGTAGTTTTCTGTCCCATTCACCTGCAGGGCATATAGGCCTTTCTGCTTTTAAGTCTTGTAAGCATCCCTCACATGGATTTTCCTTTGTTCACAGAAGAAATAGTGAAGCATACAAAAATGGATTGTAAATTAGAAAATGTTTCTGCCAAAAGAAATGTTTTCATTAGGAAAGCAGAGGAATTATTACCAGACTGATTTAAAGCATACATGCTGTGTTCTTGCTGTTTGCTGAAAGAGCAAGCATGTAGACTCTTTCTCAAGCTTCTGCTTTATGTTAAGAGAACTTCATGCTGTGGCTGACATGGATTAGTAGGTGACTAAAACAGCTTGGCATAAAACCAGTGCAAGTGAAGAGCAGATAAGGCTGGTGTTAATGCACCATTACATATGTAGGAAAATCCAGTTCTGCAGGCTGAGCTTGAAGCAAACCTTAGAATGCACTGATGTTAGGTTATCTTAGGGGTGGCACAGCACATTGTCACTCTAGACCTGCCAAAATGGGGATCAGGTTCTTTGCAGAGAGAGGAAGAGAAGAACAAGATTTTTGTGAAATGTGTTCTGGAAAAAAGCAGCAAATACCATCCAGAATGCTTCTGCTTGGCTCGTGTGCCTCAGTCCTTTCATTCTTCTGAAACTTTTTTGTTTTCTGTCATTCCTCTGAACAATGCAAATTTTAACTTACATTTGTGGGAACACAGTGCAAGTGATCTGCATACATCCTCAGTCATGATGTCCATGAACTGAAATTGATGCCCTCTGCCATTAATTGATTATCCTCCAAATTTTGCTGTGGCAAAGCTGAACCAAATCTGTAAACCTGCAGCCAAATCAGCTTTCAGAGCATATGGGAATGAAGCTATGGCATGAAGGAGATGGATTCACTAGAGGAATTGCACAGTGGTTTAGGGTGGGTCTAATGTTATATAAAATGGAGTTTGGAAGAAGTTTGTCTATGGGTTCAATAAGCAGTGCAGGATTTGTGGAGGAAGATTGAATTTGAGGAGGTCTTGTTAAGGCTGGTTTTGTTGAAGTTTGGAGCTGTCGTGGATAGAGTCATGCACTTCCAATTGTAAAAGAGAAGCAACAATATACTTTATTGATATGAAATAGTGAGTCAACATTAACAAGATTTGATGGCATGCTACACTTGACTATTTACTGCATAGAGGGCAGGGTCAGGTACACCTGTCAGGGAGACCTTCCCATTAAGTCATGAGATTCAGAAAGCTTTAATAAGTGTTGCTAATATTCAAGTCAAGCTTTGCACTGAATGCAGGTACTGTAAAATCGTTATGATTTGCCTGACTAGTCTCTTAATGTAGCTTTTGTGCATTTATGCATAGATTGCCTCTGCTGTCTCTTTAGAAGAAATCTTTTATTTCTTGTGCTGTTTGTGTAGTTCACTTAAGCTAGAGTCTGTTTTCAAATTACTGTGTTTTACATTATAAAAACAATTTCTGTGTTTTTACCCTTGGGAAGGATACAGTGCTTTGCCTGTCATACTGTGGAAAAATGCATTTGACATTTTTGCTACAGTTGAAGGAGAACCTTTTTTGATGAGTTACCGTATTTCTAACAAAACATATTTGTTCCAAAGAGAAATTAAAACCATTGAAGTTGTGGGTCTGTGATTTTTGCTTATTTGTAACTCAAAATTCAATATAGAGTATTTTTACATAATTAATAGAACTTTAAATCTTGTTGATTGTATTATCAACAAATGAATAGGTCACTACATACTCAAAACTTTGTATTACTCTCCTCCCTGATGTACAGATTTTTTTTTCCCCACAGATTACTATTTATCTTCATATACATCTTTTACCTCTTCGCTATGCTTTTGTTGTGATATTTATGTTGTAACGCTTTGCCCTTGGAGAAATTACTGTGTCTTTTAAGATTTTGATCACTCTACCTTTTTAGTTGCCTTTCAGATTTTGTGCTATAACTGTAATTGCAATTGATGAGGTCCTTTCATAGCTGCTATTTCATTATTTAGTCTAAGCTTATCATCTAGTCAGTATCTTCTAAGTGGTGTTGATATGTAATATTTACTTCATTATATCCCAGGAATACTACTTTTCAATGATGTCTTCAGCAGTTTTTATTTGTTTTAAAGAATTCAGTTCTACTTTCTTAAGCTTACAGATGTTTCAGATGTTACCAGTGTCTCAGTAACTTAGAGGAGTGTAGTCTTAGCTCACAATACTTCCTTTCTTTTTTTTCACTTTCTAGGGAACAGTTACACTTTCCTATCCATTAACGAAACTTGCAGATGGGACAGACTTTTTCAAGATTGTTCTTCAAGGTACTACATTTAAGTATATATTTTAAATATTATTATTTTTGTTGAGCATCTAGACACTTTTGGACACGGTGCTACAAAGAGAGATAAAAAACTACCTTGAGCCTTGCTGATTTCACAGCTGTTCATAGAGGCCTAGAGTTTCTGCTGTTTCTCCACAGCCTCAAAGAATGTTTGTGCAGAACAATAGAATTGCTTCCATTCTCGTGGAGGGCAAACACATATGTCTTAGGATGGTAGTTTTACAATATGCTCTGTGTTAAAACATAAAATGTGACTGTATAGGATATTGCCTGTACTGCTGTATGCTAAATTATCCAATTGGAAAACTTTGTCATTTCTGTTTAATGTGTACTGATATAAAATGTATGCACATTTTAAATGGACCTCTTAAGACTAATATTCTGCTTGGTATATTTAGCACATACAAGCAGTTGTGTAAATAGTTGAAAGGATTTTCTGTTTGTAGATTAATTTAGAATGAAAAGTGTTTGACTCTGTAGATCAACTGGTTGTGGACATCTCTTTCCATTACAAAGAGAATCGTAGAATCATAAAATTGTTTTGGTTGGAAAAGACCTGTAAGGTCATTGACTCTTACAGTTACCCAACTCTTCCAAGTCTGGTGTTAATCCGTGTCCTGTAGTACCACATATATGCATGTTTAAAATATCTCCAGGGATGCTGATTGAAACACCTATTTGAGGAGCCTGTTCCAGTGTTTGATAACCCTTTCAATGAATAAGTTTCTTCTGACATCCAGTCTAAACCTTCCCTGGTGCCACTTGAGGCCATTTCCTTTTGTCTTGTCACTTGATACTAAGGATAGGAAACAAACACACATCTTACTACAGTCTTCTTTTAGAACAGATAATGTTGCCTTTCAGTCTCCTTTTCTTCCGACTAAACAACCCTAGTTCCCTCACCCACTCATTATAAGACTCGTTCTCCATACCCTTCACCAGCTTTGTTGCTTTTCTTTGAACATACACCAGGATCTCAATGCCTTTCTTATAATGACAGGCCCACAACGGAACACAGTACTGAAGGTGTAGCCTCACCAGGGCTGAATTCAGGGGCTTGATCACTTCCCTGGTCCTGCTGGCTACACTATTCCTGATACAGGCCAGGATGCTGTTAGCCTTCTTGGCCACCTGAGCACACTGCTGCCCTATGCTCAGCCAGCTCTTGATCAGTGCCCCCAGGTCCTTTTCTCCCTCACAGCTTTCCAACCACTCAGCTGCAAGCCTGTAGCATTGCATGCAGTTGTGACCCAGGAAACACCACTTGTGACCAGCTGCAAACTGCATTTATCTCCGTTCAGCACCACTCTGAGCCTGGCCATTCAAGACTTCTTTTTATTTTTTTTTCACCCAGCAAAGCATCCCTTCTTGTAGGTGGCCATTACATTTGCAAATCTTCAGTCAGCTGGGACCTCCCCACTTCACCAGGGCTGCTGGTAAACGATGGAAAGTGGCTTGGTGAGCACTTCCACCAGCTCCTAGTATCCTCGGGTGCATGACATCTGGCCACGTGGACTTGTGTATGTCTAAGTGGTGCAGCAGGTCACTAACCCTCTCCTCTTGCATTATGGGTACTTCATTCTGCTCCCCATCCCTATCTTCCAGCTCAGGGGCCTGGGTATTCATGAAACAGTGGTCTTACTACTAAAGATTGAGGCAAAGAAGTTATGGAGTATCTCAGCCTTTTCTTCATCCTTGACCACTGTTCTCCTCTGCATCCAACAGAGGGCAGAAATTTCCCTGAATCCTCTTTTTGTTGCTAATATATTTGTAGAAGCATTCCTTACTGCTTTTAACAGCTAAAACCAGAGTAATTTCTGGTTGGGCTTTGGCCCTTCTAATTTTTTTCTGTGCAGCCTCATGACAGCTTTGTAGTTGTGAGTGGCTTGCACCATCTTTCAAAGATCTCAGACTCCTTTTTTACCCTGAGTTTCAACTAGATGTCTCTATGTAGCTAGGCTGGCCTTCTTGCCTCCCAGCTCGTCTTTCAGCACATGGGCATGATCTTTTCCTGCACCTCTTGAATAGTGTCCAGCCTTGCTGAACTTCTTGGCTCCTCAGGACTGCCAAGGGACTCTATCAACCAGTCTTCAAAATAGGCCAAAGTCTACCTGCTGGAAGTCCCAAGTGGCAGTTCTGCTGACCCCTCTCTTCTCCAACAACTGAGAACTCTTTTATCATTTTGTGATCTTTCTGCCTAAGACAGTCCCAAGTCATTACATCACCCACAAGTCCTTCTCTGTTCACAAACAGCAGGTTCAGCAGGGTACCTTTGCTAGTTGGCTCCTACAACCTGTGTCAGGCAGTTATTCTCCACATGCTCTAGTTACCTCTAGGCCAGCAATCATGGGACTTCTCACAGATGCCTAAAGAATATTTTACTGTCTCTTCATTTGGATTGAGTGGTCTCTAACAGACTCCCACCAGACTACCTGCCTTGTTGGCCTTCCTGTTTCTTACCTGTGAACACTCATGCCTGTCATCACCATCATTAAGATCAAGACACTGAAAATGCTGTTTTGTTTTGGAGAATTTATGGTAACTAGAATCACTTTTGATTTTTCCCTTCTAGATTTGAATAACTCATGTTCACGGATCAACAGCATCAATGTTCTAATGTATGGAAAAATGGCAGAGGATTGTTCAAAAGTTCTAAACCATGGGGTAACATTTATTTATTTATTCCTATTTTAGATACTGTTTTCCATAAATGTGTGTTTAATTCTGGTCATGTCTTTGTATAGCTATCACCAAAACTAGAAATACTCTATATGGTGAATTCAAATCTATCAATAAGAACTAGAAAAAAAGAGAAGTATTTGTTTATGTACATTCTTTTTAAACAATGATATTGAAATAAGACAATGCATTTTGCCAGTGCTATTTACCTAGCAAGTGAAGGATCATGCATATGGATGATAGAGAAGTCATCCATTTTTGTTTGTAATTTCAGTGTGTATTGTCATTTGATAAGGTATAGTTTAGAATTAAAATGATTTAAAAGACATAATATTTTTTTTAAGAAGAAAGAATTATTTCAAAACTCCATTTACAATTGTCTTTATTGGTTTTATTCCCTTTATTCTTCAGAGGTACAAGCTTGGCTTGATTAGCTCCAAGCTAAAGGACATTGGCAAGTCAGTCTATGATTTCACGAGGCAGTGTTGTGACTAAAGAAGGAAAACAGCTGAAAAAAACTACATCATCGTAATATTTTTTAATTAGATTCCCTGTCAGATAGATGACATTTCAGTATTAGTCATCTTTAAAATTAATTAGTGTGCTATACATTATTGCCTCATCTTAGGGCTTTTTTAATTTGTAAAAAATTTATATAAACTCACACTAAATCATAGTGTGATTCAGGCTGGAAAGGACCTTTAAAGTTATCCATTTCCAACTTTCTGCCATGGACAGAGCCATCTTACACTACATCAGCTTGCTCCAAAACCCCATCCAGCCTAACTGAACACTCCCAGCATCTACAACTTCTTTGGGCAGCATGTACTAATGTCTCATTACCACCCACATAAAGAATTTCTTCCTTGTGTCCACTTTATGCCTACCCTCTTTCAATTAAAACCAGTGCCCTTTGTTCTGTCACTACAGGCCTTGGTAAAAAGCCTTTCTCCAACAAAAAGATGGAAATCTTAGTGTTGAAGTTTGGCTTCATTCTTATGTTTTTAGAAATACTTGTTATGCAAAAAAGTTAAAGGCTTTCTCAAATATGGAGAACCTAACTTGGATTAGTACACCTGTACTCTCGTGATCTGTGTGTGTTGAAAAAGGGTAAAACTTACAGCAGACCTTAGGACATTAAAATAGTACTTGAAGTCCAAGTTGCTTTGCATTTATGGGCTGTCTTAATTTCAATTCAGATACATGCATGTTCTTTTTATGCAATTCTGCCTGAGATTAAATAATGACTTCTGATTGGTTCCTGTATTTTTTTAATTTAAAAAAATACTTATTTTTATTTCCTCTATTTATGTTTCTTAAGAGTCATCTTTCTGTTTCATCTTGCTCTGAATTGTGTCAGCTTCAAGGATGCATGCATCAGTTCATGAGATATATGGGACCAAAGCTGCTAATTTCAAGAATTACACATACAGTTGCAGCTGGGGCATTTCAATAATGTATAGTAAACTGTTATAATTTTTTACAATTGCATACTCATAAATATTCAGATACTCTTTGAATCTGTTTTCAACATTGTTAATCTGACTATATTAATAAGAATTTGATAAATATGTATAGAGGAGAGAAGGAACTGAATGTTTAATTACTGCTTTCATCATGTAGACAGTCCTCAAACAGCAGGTGACATATGCTGACTGCCTCTTCAAATGAGTATAAAAAAGTATCTTGTTAAAGAATAAAATCCAGTTTCTGGATTGGATATGAAGGAGAGAAAGCCTGGAGGAGGGAAGACTCTCCACTGGTCAGTGAACACTGGGTCAAGGATCAGTTACATAAATTGAATATTCATAAGTCCATGGGCCCTGATGAGATGCACCCAAGAGTGTTGAGGGAACTGGCTGATGTTGTCGCTCTATCATTTTGGCAAAATCGTGGCAAACAGGAAAGGTGCCTGAGGACTGGAGGAGAGCCAATGTGACTCCAGTCTTCCAAAAGTGCAAGACTGAAGTTCCAGGAAACTACAGACCGATCAGCCTCACCTCCATCCCTGGAAGAATGATGGTGTGGCTCATTCTGGAGGTTATCTCTAAGCACTTGGAAGAGAAGATGATGATCAGCAGTCATCATGGATTTACCAAGGGGAATCACGCTTGACTAATCTGATAGCCTTCTGTGATGTTGTAACTGAATGGGTAGATGCAGGCAGACTAGTGCATGTGGTCTACCTTGACTTTAGCAAGGCTTTTGACATTGTCTCACATAACATCCTTGGGAGCAAGCTCAGGCAGTGTGGGTTAGAAGAACAGACAGTGAGATGGATTAAGAGCTTGTTACATGATAGAGTGCAGAGAGTGGTGGTCAATGGTGCCAAGTCCATCTGGAGAGCTGTAACTAGTGGAGCCCTCCAGGGATCAGTGCTGGGTCTGGTGCCGTTCAACATCTTCATCAATGACATTGATGAGGGGGCAGAGACTGCTCAGCGAGTTTGCTGATGATACCAAACTAGGAGGCTTGACTGATAAACCTGAAGGCTGTGCAGCCATTCAGTGAGACCTGGACAGACTGGAGAGCTGGGCAGAGAGGAATCTAATGAGATTCAACGAGGATAAGTGCAAAGTCCTGCATCTGGGAAAGAATAATAAACTGCACCAGTACAGGTTGGGAGATGATCTGCTAGAGAGCAGCCCTGTGAAGGACCTAGGAGTCCTGGTGGACAGCAAGTTATCCATGGGACAGCAATGTGCCCTGGTGGCCAAGAAAGCTAATGGTATCCTGGGGTGCATTAAGGAGGGTTTGTCTTGCAGATGGAGGGAGGTTGTCCTCTACTCTGCCCTTGTCAGACTTCACATGGAATATTGTGTCCAGTTCTGGGCTTCCCAGTTCAAGAGGGGCAGAAATCTACATGAGAGTGTCCAATGGAGAACTACAAGGATGATTAAGGGACTGGAGCACTGCTCTATGAGGAAAGGCTGAGGGACCTGGGGCTTTTATAGTCTGGAGACAAGAAGACAGAGAAGGGATTTAATAAATGTGTGTACATATCTGAGGGCTGAGTGTCAAGAGGGAGGGGACAGGCTCTTCTCAGTTGCACCCTGTGATAGGACAAGGGGCGATGGATATAAACGATAGTACAGGAAGTTTTACCTCAACATGAGGAAGAACTTCTTTGCTGTAAGAATGATGAAGCACTGGAACAGGCTTCCCAGAGAGACCATGGAGTCTCCCTCTCTGGAGACTTTCAAGACCCTGTGTGTTCCTGTGTGACCTGCACTAAATTATATGGTTACATGGTCCTGCTCTGGCAGGGGGGTAGGACTCAATGATCTCCAGAGGTCCCTTCCAACCCCTAACATCCTGGGATCCTGTGGTTAGTGTGGTTTTTTTTCTTTTTTCTTTTTTCTTTTTTCTTTTTTTAAACAGAGATGTAACTGTTTTGAGATCATTTTTTTTTCAACTAAAATTTGGAAAGTAATTAAAGATTGTTAGAGGTTTGGAAGTTGCAAAATATGGAGGACAGACTGACAGTGACTGGGCACACATACCGAATTAAATTAGCTCCAGATAATTTTTTAATATTTAATAACCCACTATATTTTTATTAATATAATATTTTTGTTTTATCTCCTTATTAATTTTTATAAATCATAACAGTTATGTGAAGGAAAATTCAGTAAACCTTTTGATGGTGAATGGAGGATTTCACAGATGAATTTATTCAAATTAGTTTAGCCATAAAGAATAATATTTAGCTAGATCCTTTTAGCAGAATGCATGTAGAGATTGTGCTGTCGATTTAATCTCAGGTTGACATATGTCCCTTCTCAGCCCTTTGGTACATGTGACCTTAAGGGAACAAAACTGAGGGGCTTTTGTCTGGGTGATAAGTTGTGCAGCTCAGATTATTCAGTTTTACACTGAATTCCACTGTGAATCAAAGCCTTGTTTTAATGGTTGTCCTGTGCCATGTTAAAGAGAGAAATATGCCTTGAAATCAGAAAAATCAGCTCAGTCCATTTAGGGCAGAAAAATCTTTTACAACTGTCTTATGTATAAAATAAGAAGTGACAGTGTTTATACACGTTTCTCCATTCCTTGGAATTTTGGCAGTAAGTACAGGACTGGAAGTTCTTAAAATAATCTGTGAAATACACAAGCTGCAGGATAACAGGATGGTGTGTGCCAGGTGCAAGGAATATAGAGTTGTCTAATTATTTTGACTTACGTAGCTCTGATATGGCTTACATTTAGGTGAGTTAAATATTAGCTTTTAGTCAGAGTATACATTGTACTCCTATTTACAGCACTACTGAAAATTACCATACCCTAAGTAATTTTGTTGTGTATTAAACTGCCTGATGAAACTTATGTTTTCTGCAGGTTTTTTGTTTGTTTTGGTTTTGGGTGGGGTTTTTTTTTCCCAATAGCTAAATATAGCTAAATATATCACCGTCACTTAAGCTAGCAGTCTTTCTTTTTCTTGCACAAAGCATTAAGGTTTTGGATCTAAACTATTTAGAGTAACATTGTTAGATTGCTGAAATGGCAAAAAAGAGCCATCATAGTCCAATATTTGGCTAAATCTGTCAACTTTAATCAGAAAACTCTCGTATTTGTTATAAGCAAATAAAGACATGAACAAAAGTAATTTGGTAAATGCTTATGGAAGTGTTTTTGGTAGAAGGTTAAATAGAAATAGGTTTCTGGATTTAATAGGTTTGTTGGAATTGATCACACTGTTATAGCCTTGCTATACAGTTCTGGTACCAAAGGAGCTGACTCTGAAGGAGCATCCCACCATTACTTTTGTTTGGTCAGTTGCCTTTCTTATCTCTTATCTTCTAAATGTATTTTCTGTTTCCATTTTTTTAGTTTTAAGGTTGCTACTAAATACATGAGCTGCTTGCAGGGACTTAAATCATTTCCCCCTTATGTCATCCACTTCTTACTCACTTCGTGGTCACTGAGAAACTCATACCAAAGTGAAAGCGCAGTTGCAAATGCTTCCTGTGCCAGAATCTCCAGAGTGATGCCAAGAGAAGTTTATAATGTCTCTTGTGATACCAGAAACATACCCATTGAGTGAACCTACCTATTTAACCCCTAAAGAAGAAACTGGAAGATGTCAATCAAACCAAACCAGAAAATACCTACAAGGAGAGTCTCTTCAAAGTGCAGCTGTAACTCAATAAGAAATAAGCTCTGAGAAAGAGTGTTTTGTCACTGATGCTGTGATTTGTGGTTTCTTTTCTAGCTTAGTTAAGCTTACCTGGAAAGGAGTCAATCTTCAGTATATTCAAAAGGGATTGTTTATTTTGCTTTATTCAGTATGACTCTTTCCTCTGGTCCTTGTCAAAATTAGCACTCGGTAGCATCAAGAATGTGACAATTTTAGTGGAATTACTGGCATTGGTTGAAAATTTTCATTCCATGTGTAGACGAACTAAACACAGAAAATTAAAGGCAGTGTTTAGAAATTGTTCTGAATGTTGGGGTCTCAAGTGTCTTGGTGCTTTAGGGTGAAATTTCACATCATACGTTCTTAAAATAGAGTATGTGATACAGCTGTGTAATCATCTGTTTATCACCCTGTCCCCACAGGACAACTTTGTAATTGCAGGATTTAAATTGGTAAAATCGCCTACAGCCGCAGAAGATGGTAGACATGATTGCCATCTGGAGGTGTCTGAAGATGCTGGATCAGCTGTTTATGTACGTGGGTACCCAACTCTTTCTTGCCTCCAAATGCCAACATTCACGTTTTGCTTTACAGTAGGAAAATATAAGTAAAATCTTTTAGAACCTGAAGCGCCACAGGTGATTTGAGCGTTTTATTCAGGAAAGTATCAGGACATATTTGTGAGTGTGTGTGTGTGTGTGCATACAATTATATAATGACCCAAATTATTTCAGGAGTCCCAGGTAAATTTCTACTTGTTGAGTACAGAAATATGTCCTTAGTTGGCTTTAGATAGATCCCTAGAGCAATTTAAATCATTGTCAGGCATAAGACATGGTAGTGTCAAGGCAGAGGGTACAAGAGTGATCCTAGGTCTATCATTTTTAGTATTATTCTGTGAGTTTTCACAGCTTTAACTCGCATCATTACACTATGCCTTTGTAATACATGGATTCCTAGATGCTTAATTTTAAAAAGATAATTACACTTCCTTTTTTGGAGGAAAATGCTTGTTTTGTACTGTTTTCGCATCAG
The DNA here is from genome assembly GCA_015227895.2 of Colaptes auratus. NCBI lineage: Eukaryota > Metazoa > Chordata > Aves > Piciformes > Picidae > Colaptes > Colaptes auratus. The sequence goes on from CM037632.1 coordinate 48,749,651, forward strand.
TACTATTCATATTGATTACTTCATCTGTTGAGATGATGAGTGGAGATAGTCTGTTCTGCTGATGCTTCTGTTTACCTGTAGTAATACATCTGCAATGCATGTTCATTGTGGTCACTGTGTCTTTGCTTCAAGAAACATTTGCTCATCTTTTTAAGGTTAAGGATTAGTATTGTAAAAGTTATAGGACTCGAAAAAAAATTACTTAAATACCAAAGGATTTAGGACCTTATTCTATATTTGGAAACCTGTAGGTGGGGGAAGATGGTTCGGGTGTGGAACAAAACTAAGGTTTCAGAGCATTTGTTGGACCCTTTAGTGGGGTACTTCTGATATTTCTTATGGAAGTTATCCCAATAGTTATGGGCATCTGGTAAGAAAGTGTTGCATTTTTTTATCACTGTAATTGTCTACTTCTGTTAAAGAGAAGGATAATAGCATTGAACTGAACTCACACTGACAGCGCTACAAACTTCATTCTGTAGTCAGTGAAAAGGATAAGGCTCTTTCACTAGAGAATAATGCATTATACTATATGGTGATTCCTCTGAGCCTGTCCATCGGGTTTAGAAACATTTAGAAATAATTATGAAAACTTAAACACAAAATCACATATAAAAGAGGCTTAATAAAATAAACGTGCACTCATGTCAAGATTTGAACTTTTGTCTGTGTAATTGTTGTCTGATAATTTTAAATTTAAGAAAACACTTTGGGGTTTTTTAATTTCAGAAAGGCTTTTTTTTTTCCTCTGTAGATAATTAAAACTGGGCATGCAGCTTAATGAGAAACAAAATTACTTCCACTTACAGTGCAGACTGTTTCATGTTGTTATAAACAGGTAATGATAGATAGGCAGAAAAAGTATGTTTCGTGGAAGATAATAGACAGCAAAACTGTGCCCTGAGTATGAGCAAATGTGTCTAAGCTAAATGCACTTAAAATCTAGGCACCGCACGAGGCGTGCGTTTGAGTTACGGCAGGACCTCATGGCGCAATGATATCCCTAGGAAGACGTGCAACTCACTGAATGTCTAGGTTGTGCTGAGGAGGTGCCTGTCTTATCATTGACCACAGAATGGAGCTTCTAGCACTTAATTTACTGACATGTTTAAAATTAATAGATATGATGCAAATTTTTTGTGCTTCACTTTATCAATTGCTCCTGTTCACTTGGCTATTGACTAAAGGCAGGTGAGCCCTGCCTTTCTCATCATAGGATATGTGCTACCACTGTGTCAAATGACCACATTTAGTTCTTCAACACTGAGGATAAGTCTGGCTTATAAGTATGGCTCTAACACATTAGGAACTATCTTGAAATACAACATAACCCATTCTGGTGTGTTTGCCTTGACAACTTTTCTTTTTTAATTTTCCCCAAAGGAGGGTAACAGGTTACTGAAAGTAGATCTGCTTTAAGTATTGGCATGTACAAAGCCTAAACCCGTGTAAGTTCTTTGTTAAGGAAGCACAGTTCTGAATGTGTGACCTCCAACTTTCAAATGCTGCTCTGCTGATATGACCTGACATGCTCAACTATGCATTTCAGCTTTAGAACATGTATCTGTTATTTGCAGTAGTTTTTGTCTGTGTGTAATTGGAGTAATTTTAATATTTTTTTTTACTTTTTATTTACAATTGTTTCAGAGCTGATTCGCATAACAAAAATGTCTATAGTATTCTTTTCTACTTGCACATAGCATTTTATTTGCTTTAGAGTTACCAAATTTTGGTTTACTTGCAATGCTTTCAATTTTATAATTGGAGAGTTTGGGGTGTTTTTTTTCCTCCTCAGATTTATGCAAACCCGAAAAGAATTGCTGCTTCAGAAACCTTATCTATGGTGAGTTTTTATTTGGGATGTCTTTAAACCATGTGAAACTAACTGCATGTAAATAAGAAAGCATGAAATTCTTTTTCTTTCCTGTTTATTTTACTGCCGTACTATCATCCCAGCAGTCATTTGTTTAGCTTTTAGTTTGTGTCTGGAAAGCAGAACAAAGTATGAAGAAGTAGTATTTTTTTCTGTACTGGGAGTACAGTTCTCGTTTTGATCTCAAAATAAGCTGTGTGTTGGCTTAGGAAATGTGAACTAGAAAGGTAGCTGCAGTTCTTAAAAAAAAAAAGAAAAGTAGAAATATGAGTCTTCCTTTGCTTTGAAATCAAACTATATACTGGTTCTAAATTTTCTTTTGATTACCATTTCAGTCAAGCCTTTGTATGTCTAACAAGAAATAGTTTATTAAAGGCATAAAAATTGGTATATGAAATTTTACTGTTCTTTATACTAAGGTTAAAGACTGAGTACTGAGAATGATACAACTTGGCTTCATGTTAATTTTATGAGGAGTTTCACCTTTTGTGCCCCCTAATACAGTAATTGAAAACCATGGGTTTCAGTCAGTTTAGCAAAACTTGTATCCTTTAAAAGAGACTAATTAGTGTATAATGTAACCTTAACATGAAAGGAGAATAGTCCTTCAACAGTAGAAGGAAGTCTGTAATTTCTTTAATAATCCAACAAGGGTGCTATTGAAATAGGAACACCTACTCAATGGCTGTGAGAGGTAAAACACACTTGCCCCCCAAAACAGTGATTCTGTACAGTGACACTGCCAGTAGGACTACAAAATGATTAACATATGTGCTGTGAAAAGCCTGTTGAATGGGTATGTTAAAATCGATCAGTAAAAAATTATTTTACATCATTCTTTATTATAATGACTTTTATTCACCTATTCCATGTGTTGAAACTTACTTAAGCTGCCTGGTTAGTTTATTGCAAGGAAGATGCAGTCACATAAAGAAATGGAAATGAGTCTTGTGTGCCTTACTCAGTAGCCTGTGAACATATATACGTATGTATTTCTAGAAAGTCTAAGGTGAGTAAGGTAGATAACTTTTTAAAAATTAAATAAAAGATGTCTAAGAGTGAATGATGTTAAAAGACAATGTTCTGTGTGAATATTTGAATTAATTTTTTCTTCTCCCCTGTTTTTTTTTTCTTCTGCTCCCTTTCCAGTCAGTTGCGCCAAAATACGCATATACTTCGCTAAATCAGCTTAAAGATGGAACTATCGTGAATTTGTATGGTGTTGTGAAATTCTTCAAGCCTCCATATGTAAGCAAAGGAACTGGTATGTACTAATATGCAAGCAATTTAAAATTTCCTCCACCAAATAGCACTGTTCTTACTGCGTTCATTAAAAATCAACCCAAACAACAAACTCATGGTTCTCAACTTAGCATCAAGGAAACAGGACAATAAATAGGCAAGGGATATCAGAGTCAGTTTAGGCAGACTGGTAGAGAGATCAAATGAAGAAAGTATTTATCAAGCTAATGCTATCAGTACAAAACAGGGAAAAGAATCTATTAAAAAAGAAAAAAAAAAGGTACAAAATCCCTGCACCTGTTCTGGTGGGAAGGGATTTTTGTGTAACTATATGTAATTCTTCATTGAGATTTTGGCAATAAGTGTTACGATATGCTATAAATGCAGTGTCAGCATATGTGTTACTTGTAGAAGCTATGCAACAGTTGGGTAATTTTTTCTCTGTCAATTGAGCATTTCTTTTCCTAGAAAATGGTACTTGTTTTGCTAGCTGACTGTACCATTTCACTAGGTGCTCAGTAAGCACGGAGGTAGGTTATATCCTTACTCAGTTCATTTACACAATAGAATTTGACTTAGAACTAACCAAATTATTTTCTTCTTATTATAAATATACCATGCATTTTAAGGTTGTTGTTTTTTTCCCCTTCTGAATGTATTTCTATTTGAACAAAAAGAAAAACAGATTGTGATGGTGACTCAGCTTGGGGAATCAAAGTAAGGAGAGAAGAGGAGCTGTTATGGACTGACTACAGCACCCCACTCTCCATCCTCTCCAGTGCTGCTCAGGGGAAGAAGAGGGGAGGTAGAGATGTTGGGAATGAAGAAGCAAAGAGGGCCCTAGCAAAAAGGAGTGGAAAGGAAGGGTGTTTTAGTCTTTGTTGCTCACTATCCTACCCTATTTTTGTTGGCAATAAATTAATCTTCCCCAGGTTGAGTCTGTTTTGCCTATGATGGTAACTGGTAAGCAGTTGCCTTGTCTTTATCTCAACCCATGAACTTATTCACCTTATTTTCTCCCCTGTTCTGTTGAGAGGAAGTAAGAGAGCAGCTGGGTAGGTGCCTGGCAGCCAGCCAAGGTCAACCCAGCACACATGCTGAAACCAGGTTTTTGGGACTTCCCTGTTCTTTATGGTGTAGTAAAATCTTGAAAAGTTTCTTTTGAAGTTAGACAAATGAACAATCTCTAGCTTAAAAAGCCCCCAACAATAATAACACATAGTCTTTCTGTTTTTTCAAAGGACCAAATTAAAAAGCTTACAAAACACTTCCTTTGAGTGGGTGATCTCATCTGTAAAAGGCTTCATTGTAGAGGTGCAAATATAATCTAGACCTGTACAAAACAGAGAAACAGTATTTTGGGTTTACTGTAAAAGCCTGATAAATTACTTCAGTATTGATTACATCTATTTGGTCTGCCCAGGCAGCCCACGACATCTACCTGTCAATATAGCGAGCTTCTCAAAAGTCTTTGTTTTGTGGTATTGTCTGGTGATTGCTTGTTTATGCTAGACTTGTTCAAATTCTATCAGTCTTACACTATCTACATAGTATTTAGATAAGAGAATACATACATTTTATTTGAAAAGTTTGGCTCACTGATTTCTCAGCCTGTAATTGCAATAGATTATTAAGTTGTGTTTATATGCAACTAAAAAGATAGTTTTATCTGTACTAATTCAGGCTATCGACAGTGGTGAATGGAAGTACTTTCCTCTTGAAAAATACAATAGGTTTAAATCTCAGGCTTAAAAGCAAAGAACCAAAACAAACCTCTCAAATCTTTTAAGGGTTTTATTTCCTTTGTTCATATTGTTGACAACAAAAAGGGTAAGGAAGAAATTCATCAAATACAGAAAGTACTACTTTTATTCTTGAGTAAATCATTGAAGGGCAGTGGTTAAAGGATTACATAGTCTAGATTTGTCATTTACCCAGGTGCTTTAACAAGACTCTGTGACCTGAGACTTTTGAACATCTTACTTAGACAAGCACTGATTGATAGGAATTAGTAAGAAAAAACATTACTCTCTTCAGATATGTAAAACCAACAAAATTGCATACACTGATTTTCAAGGTAATATGTCACTGAAAGAACAGGGACAGGTTTTTGTAACTTATTTCACAGTTAATCACTTCAGTTTCATAAGTAGTAGAAATTTATTAGGGAAAACTATTTTTTAAATATCCAGTAGTTTTTGCCTATATGTAATGAATAAATTCCTGTATATTTTCTGTTGGTAATACTAAAAATAGCCAACACAACAATCTTAGTGAGGATCAGGGACACAATTTGAAAAGTTTCTTATTTACGAAGATAGTTGTGATTCACTTCCGACTTCATAATGAAAATTTCTTTAACAGTTTTAATTGATCGGCATTTAGTATAAAACCATTCAATACACAGTTAACTTTTTCAGTTTTGGGTTTGGACTTTTTCTACAGAATCCAAAGTTAAAATACTCAGTGATTGCTCTGAATTGCCAGGGTGTGAAATGACTCTCACCAGAGAATTCTGTAGTCACATTAGATCTGTCACAGTCCTAAACTAATACATTCCCTGTCTGACACTGCTTTAATAGAACCATATAGTTTTATAGTTTCATAGTTTCATAGTTTCAGTTAGGGTTGGAAGGGACCACAAGGATCATCTAGTTCCAACCCCCCTGCCATGGGCAGGGACACTCTACCCTAGATCAGGCTGGACAGAGCCTCGTCCAGCCTGGTCTTAAACACCGCAAGGGACGGGGCCTCAACCACCTCCCTGGACAACCCATTCCAGGGCTTCACCACTCTCACGGTGAAGAACTTCCTCCTCACATCTAGCCTGAATCTCCCCACCTCCAGCTTCATCCCATTCCCCCTAGTCCTATCACTCCCTGATAGTCTGAAAAGTCCCTCCCCAGCCTTCTTGTAGGCCCCCCTTCAGATACTGGAAGGCCACAATGAGGTCACCTCGGAGCCTTCTCTTCTCCAGGCTGAACAGCCCCAACTCCCTCAGTCTGTCCTCATAGGAGAGGTGCTCCAGCCCTCTGATCATCCTCGTGGCCCTTCTCTGGACACGCTCCAGCACCTCCAGATCCCTCTTGTAATAGGGGCTCCAGAACTGGACGCAGTACTCCAGGTGGGGTCTCACCAGAGCTGAGTAGAGGGGGAGAATCACCTCCCTTGACCTGCTGGCCACACTTCTCCTGATGCAGCCCAGGATCTGATTGGCTTTCCGGGCTGCAAGTGCACATTGAGAGCTCATGTTGAGCTTCTCGTCCACCAGCACCCCCAAGTCTCTCTCCTCTGGGCTGCTCCCCAGCCAGTCACTGCCCAGCCTGTATTTGTGCCTGGGATTGCCTCGACCCAGATGCAGGACCCTGCACTTGGTCTTGTTGAAGCTCATGAGGTTGGCCTGTGCCCACCTCTCCAGCCTGTCAAGGTCCCTCTGGATGGCATCCCTTCCCTCCAGCGTGTCTGCTGCACCACACAGCTTGGTGTCATCAGCAAACTTGCTGAGGGTGCACTCAATGCCACTGTCCATGTCACCCACAAAGATGTTGAACAAGACTGGTCCCAGGACTGATCCCTGAGGGACTCCGCTTGTCACTGGCCTCCACTGGGACATGGACCCATTGACAGCCACTCTTTGGGTGCGGCCATCAAGCCAGTTCCTTATCCATCTGGTGGTCCATCCATCAAACCCGTGTGTCACCAGCTTGGAGACCAGGATGTGGTGTGGGACAGTGTCAAAGGCTTTGCTCAGGTCCAGGTAAACGACATCAGTTGCTCGCCCCTCATCTATTAATGCTGTCACCTGTTCATAGAAGGCCACCAGGTTTGTCAGGCAGGATTTGCCCTTGGCAAAGCCATGCTGACTGCTCCCAATCACCTCTTCACTACTCTTCTGAGTCAGTAGTGCCTCCAGGAGGATCTGCTCCATGATCTTTCCGGGCACAGAGGTGAGACTGACCGGCCTGTAGTTCCCTGGTTCCTCCTTCTTACCCTTTTTGAAAATGGGAGCAATATTTGCCCTTTTCCAATCTGTGGGGACTTCCCCAGTCTGCCATGACTTTTGGAATATAATAGAGAGGGGCTTAGCAACCTCATCTGCCAGTTCTCTCAGCACCCGTGGGTGTATCCCGTCGGGTCCCATGGACTTGAACACTTTCAGGTTCTTCAGGTGATCACGAACCTGAGCTTCACTTATGAAGGGCAGTTCTTCCTCCCCATCCCTGGCATCATCTGCCATGACTCCAGGAGTGTGGCTGGAGGCCCTTGCAGTGAAGACTGAGGTAAAGAAGTTATTGAGTACCTCAGCTTTTTCCACATCACTTGTGACCAATTCACCAGTTTCCTTTCTGAGGGGGCCCACACCTTCCCTACTCATCTTCTTGCCATTAATATACCTGTAGAAATTCTTAGTGCTCCCTTTGACCTCCCTGGCTAGCTTCAATTCAAACTCTGCTTTGGCTTTCCTAACCAGGCCTCTTGCTGCTCGGGCAGCTTCCTTATATACCCCCTGTTCTATCTGTCCTTCCCTCCACTGCCTGTAGAGTTTCTTTTTAAGTAATAGTGTGTCCAGGAGCTCCTTGTTCATCCAGGCAGGCCTCCTAGCGTTCTTCCCTGTTTTTCTCTTTGTTGGTATACATAGCTCCTGGACACAGAGGAGGTGGTCCTTGAATACTGACCAGCTGTCCTGGGTCCCTCTTCCCTCCAGGGCTTTGTCCCATGACACTGTGGCTAGCAGACTCCTGAAGCGATCGAAGTCTGCACGCCTAAAGTCTAGGGACATAAGCTTAGAATAGGTCCTCCTGATAGCCCTGAGGATATTAAATTCAACTGCTTCATGGTCACTGCAGCCAAGGCAGTCTCTGAGCCTCACATTGGTTACCAGCCCTTCCCTGTTGGTGAGAACAAGGTCCAGCAGAGCACCTTTTCTTGTTGGTTCCTCTACCATTTGGAGGAGGAAGTTGTCTTCTATGCAGTCCAGGAACATCCTGGATTGCTGGTGCCTTGCTGTGTTGTCCCTCCAGCAGATGTCAGGGTGGTTGAAATCTCCCATGAGGACCAGGGCTTGTGACCTGGAAGCCGCTTCTATTTGCCTGTAGAGGGCCTCATCTGCTTGGTTCTGCTGGTCAGGTGGCCTGTAGGAGACCCCCACAGTAATATCTCCTTCCCCTGTCTTGCCTTTAATTCTAACCCATATACTCTCAACCATCTCATCATCCCTCCCCAGGTGGAGTTCTGCTGACTCCAGCTGATTCTTGACATAGAGGGCAACACCTCCTCCTCTCCTTCCCTGCCTATCCTTCCTTTTAAGCTGGTACATGTTGGAATCTTGAGCCACTGTACTTAATTCAGATTGGTCTTTATTCACTGTATAGATATGCCTCTAGATAGGAGATATTCCTCCTTATGTGTATTAAAGCTTAAGGCTGAAGCTTTACAGTATGATATTGCTGAAAGCAAGTAGTACCTAATTTAGCCCTGTCAGTTTATGCAATCTTTAATCAAATGTTTGTCATTTTGATTACCATTATTATAGTAGATGAATGTTAAAACACTGATGAATAAAATTAATTTTCATTATTATCATAAGTTATTATTTATTCAAGAGAAATTTGTTTTATCTGAGTATGCTTCAGGTCAGGGCATGTAGTTTGGAATGCCTGTAAATGAGAATTTTATGTGTTCTGAAAACCATCCAAAGAAGTACTTTACATCCTGCTTGGTACAACAGTTGTTTCTGTCTGCTGGAAGGTCTGGTGAAGCTGTTCAACATTACATTCTGGTTTTCATTCCAGAATAATTTAAGAGTCTTAGACATTATGTATTTTTTAACAGGGTGATTCTGTCCTTTCTCCCCCTCCCTTAAGACCAAAGATCACAAATATTAAGCCTGAGCAAAACGAGTAAATACAAAAAAAAATAAAAAGAGCCTGTGCCTTCATAGTGTCCAATGACAGAGATTATGTGCTTGACCATGAAACTTTTGGGTCATTATGCTGTGATGCTGCTGCTTCTTCAACTCCCTTTCCTGCAGATATTAGTCAGTGTTTTCCATAATGCAGTGAAGAATTATAGCAAGAAGAATCCCTGCCAATAGTTAACAACGTGTCATACAAATAATGGGTGATTTTCCTGAGGAAACCTCCACCTCGTGTATTCTCTTAGATATATACTGTATATTCATATGCCATATGTTGAATTATAACCTCATTTTAGCCTATGTAGACATCTATATGAATGGTAACACTTTTACTTAAAAAAACCCAAACTTCTGAAGAGTCAAAATTAATGAAGGACAGCATTTACAAAACATACACTTCTAAAAGCCTTGAACAGTTTTATTTTTATTTTATTTGACCATGGTTGAAGTTCATGAGCATTCTTAGCCCAGAATTTGTTTAAAACTATGTAGCTGAAAAAAAATAAATTTCTAGTATGTGGGCAACTTCAACTAAAATAGTCATTTTTTTAATAAGTAAAGGTTAAACAACTTTAGAATGCAAAACTAACCAGTCTGGTAATCTACTTGTAAGGAAGCAGATATAGAGGTAAATCTGCAGTAATTTTGTTCCTTAAAGTATTGTGTCCCTATTTGGTTTTTTTCCAAATCAAAATATTGAGGATGTATTTAAATTTTGCAAAAGAGAAGAAAAACTGTAAACACAGTGATTTTACTTTTGGAGCTAATGATGAGAATAATACTCTTTTCCCTTCTGTTCGCAGTGGTTTGTGTGTGTTTGTTTTTTAAATAATTGCTGTTTCCTATCATCTAATACTGAAGATAAATGAAAGTTTAAAAAACTTGTAAAAGGAAATGAAAACTTAAACAGCTGAATAAATAGTTAATATAAAGAAATCTCAAGACGGTTACTTTGATCTACAATTTACAAATGATGGCATTAAAGCATCTGTTTAGCCAGATGCTTCTGGTTACTGAATGTATCTCTTGACTGTATCACCATGTTAGATAGAAATAACAAGCTGTAGTAAGTAAAAAATCTTCATTTGATTCTGCAGAGGTTTTCTGGGGGGCTTCTGCAGTATTTGTGTGCATAAAATATATGCACAGATAGGATTATGTATATATTCATACTATTTTTATTCCTGTGTTTTGTTGAACAGTTAGTTGGTTCAACTACTTGCTTTTAGTATAGACACTTATGTATTGAATGGCTTTAGTAATTCTTGAACACAGTATTAATGTTTGGGAGAATAAATTGCTACAGTAATCTCTTGCTCTTTCTTTGTGTGTATTGAAAGATAAGGAACAGAAGGCAGCCTCTAATTAGAGTCCCTGATTGCCAACAAAATTGCTGAAAACCTTTGTATCTCTTTTTTGGAGGAAGTTACTGATGCTGGGTAGTGGGTTTCCCACTTAAATGTTTGTCAGGAATACCTATATGATTGTCTACAGGAAGAACAATGCTTTCTACCTTAGAAATGTATGCAAATATATTTTTTAGGAACTGCTAACATACTGAGGATGTGATAGGTGATGATTTTTCTCTTTTAGAAAATAAGTTTATGCTTGAAGATCTCTGATTAGTTTTATTGTAGAAGTGATGTTTTGAGGTGATAGTTATGAATGGATATCCAAAATCTCAGAGGCAGAGAACTTATGTAGATGGTTTTCTCTGGCTAAATAAAGCAAATACAATATTTCATACTAATTTGAGTAGGATGACTATTAGTCTTTTGAGTATGCTAATTGCACAGAAAATGGAGGGATGTTGTTAAAGTCCCCCCCTTAAATAGGCAGCTACATACGCACATGAAGCTGACAAGGTCATACAATCACAACATCAAAGAATGACCATAATTTTAATGTGAAATGTTTTTGTTACTTCACTCTTGATTCTCATATTGGATTATCTCAACACACTTTAAAATGTTATCCTGTGTCCTCAGAGGATTGCAAATTTATACATGTGGTTGTTCTTAATTGCTCATTTTTTGCTCTTAACACTTTGTAGCTGAACTATTAAATTAACCTCTAGATTTCATACCCAAAGAAATACAACAATCTCTCTTCGGATTACGGTTAGTTATGTGTCTGTATCATAACAAACACAATGGAGATTTTATTGACTTTGTTTTTAGCATTATAACACCTTTGTTCAGTTCCCACATATGTAAACTCTGCTTTAGCATCATTATCATTAACTGCTCCGTAGAATTACATCTGAGAGAAGTTGGGGGGGTTTGTTTTGAGGTTTTGCTTTTTTGTTTGGGGGATTTATTTCTGAGAGTTGAAACACTGTCACAGTTAAACAGATTTGACATAGAGACTTTAATTCATTGTCGTTTGACATAAACATTTAATATCTCATTCAGGTGCTGAGAAACATGTAAACACTTTGGGAAAACACCTTTCATCCACCTTTCCCAGTCTCAGCTTTACTCCAGACACCTCTCCTTCCCCCTTCCTAGTCTCTACACCCCATATTATTTTAGTGGGTTACACCGTCTTTTAGGGGGGAAAGGCTGTTACCTTTCCCAATATGGGTTTCTCTGTGGCCCTCAGTCCTTTTGTTGGCAGGTCTTTTGCAGCATGGGCTTACCCACAAACCACAGTTGCTTGAACTTCATTTACAGCCTTCCAGTGTTTAATTTTACCATTATAGAAGGTGAGAAAACTCACACTAACAAGAAACTTCTGGTCAGTCATTTCAAATTTCAGTTCTATATAGCCAGTTTTAGTTTGTTTGAATAGGAGCAGTAGAATTCATTAACAGGTTTATTCATTGTGAATTTGTGAATTTTTGCTTCTTTACTGTTGACTTGTTCCCTGCTGAATTATGGTGGTGTCTTTGTGTGTTCCATTGTTCATGGTGCAGAATTCCCTGAACAGTATTCTCATTCTTAGTACCTCAAGAGACTGGATACAAGTCTTCATTCAATTCTGTTTTTAAGAGTTGCAAATTACTTTCTTTTCGCAGTGTTGAGAATCTGTTGTTGGCTGTTATCAAACCGCAACATGAAAATTAGCAAAGTACTTTCAGTTGGAACAAGGGTCCACTATAGTAAGATTATAGGAAAAGTAAATGGATTCTGTGCATAAAGATACTATTCCTTTTTTCTGGACAGTATGTCTGCATTTTTATATGCAGATCAGATGTACGAATAAATTTACAATTAAAACTTGCATTCTTAAAGTGGGATTGGAACAGCAAAAACATGAGGTAAAGTTGACAACATTACAAAATTGGAGAGTTGCCCAAGCATTTTGGGTAGTTCAGTTTATACTGTTTTAGTCAGAATGAGTAATAGCAGAATCATTTCATTCATGATTCCAGTCTGGAAGCACTTTGCATGCTGCAAACTTTTTGGATATATTCATTCTTTTCAAAGTACAGAGGAATGCTAAGAAAAATAGTAAATCAGTGTTACACTAATGTGGGAAAGTACACAAACTAATTTTATTTCAAAGTTTTCACCACTCTTAGTGATAAGAATGGTATGTTCAGATGGAAAACCAGTGGCAAGGTCATCATTGCAAGAGTCCAGACTTCAGGAAATCTGAATTTTAAATCATGGAATATTGTTAATGCCTAACAATTATACTTTTTGTTTGAGGATATTGCTATCTCTATGTGAAAAATAAAATTTTGTGTATGTAAATGTATCAGGGTTGTCATCAAGGTTAAAAAAAAACAAGAAAAAAAAACAGGTTATTATGTCTTTGCTTTGTTGAGCTGCTGGAGAAGTTGCAATTAGGCCCTGAACTTACTGTAAATTTCAATAAATGGTGGTATAATAAGTATCCAAAAGAAAAGCACTCTGTTTTCTTGATTAAAAGCAACAAGGACAAGATATGTGGAGGTTTGAGGTTCTAAATATACAGCCAGGTTGACAGTAGATATTTGAAAAGTTCTGAGGCAGGTTAGCCATGCTGCAAAAGAGCAAGTGTACACTGTTTTATGTTTGTAAGATACCTCAATACACATGCTTCTGTAAAATGAAGTGGAAACAGAGGTTTCATTTATCATCTGCAAATACTACTCTAATCTGGGCTGTTTTGCCCTCTCATATTTGTATCTTGTTTTGAGTTTACTTTTTAGGGAGTTAATGGAAGTGAAATTCTATTAATAAAATTTAACTTCAGAAGGGCACATTTAAAATTCTTACTATACTTTCTATCTACTGCAATGTGATCAAACCTTGCAGTATGTGTCTTACATATTTCATTGTAAAGAAAGGTGATTTGTGCTTTAATATGCTTTTTGAACATTCAGAACTCATTACCTCTTCAGAAGGTAGTGCCAAAAGAAATCATAGAACCAGATAGTGTAAGATTGTGAATACACTCAGCATTTTATGGAGGAAGTAATTGAAACCTGAAAAAATAACATGCCTGTCGCAGACAGAAGACAAAGTTTTGTGTGTTCCTTGTTCACAGACCTGTGCTTAATCACTCATTTTCAGTTATTTGGGCTAATTATCAGCAAGATAAGCTGCACTTCAGTTGTTGTGCTTCTGTAATTAAATTAACTTTTGAAGAGCTACACAGATCATAGCAGAAAAAATTTGCCATATGGTTAGTCAACCCAAGTTTAGTATCTATGTATTAATAACTGCACAATGCCTATTCATTCAAACATTTCTGTGTTTTACAGATTATTGCTCAGTTGTAACACTTGTGGACCCATCAAATGCAAAGTTAACGTGCACTCTTTTTAGTGGAAATTTGGATTCCCTACCAAAAATCTACAAAGTTGGAGATGTTGTTCGATTTCATAGAATAAAGGTATGTACTAGGATGTGAGAGGTTTATGTGCTTGCTGTTTTTCCAGTGCAAGGACTGTAGGAATAATTTAATTCTCCATGTATTGAAATTAACATATTGGAGACATTGGATAAAAGAGTTGATTTATAAAATAGCTATTGCTATGGTATGGAACAAAACTGGAAATTTCAAGAGGGGATTGGACGTGGCACTTGGTGCCATGGTCTAGTCATGAGGTCTGTGGTGACAGGTTGGACTTGATGATCTTTGCGGTCTCTTCCAACCTTGGTGATACTGTGATACTGTGTGATACCAGATTTTGTAAACAGCTGATCTCTCTCTTAAAAAAGATGTGGTTATGACAATTCCAGTAGAGCATTATTTTTTCTTGACTATTTGTTCAACTAGTTCACTAGTTGTCATAATACTTCTAGGTGAATAGAATTTAAGTGACATAAGTGTACAATTTATTCCTCTTTGAATTAACAGCATTGAAGGCTTACTTCTGTTATGGAACAGTTTAGATCAGTTGGAGAGTTACCCAAGCAGAGGTAATCCATCTGGGATTGCTAGTGTGCAATATGCTCTAGCTGCTGCTCTTTTTGTTTTCGTTCCTTATCCTGTGTTTACCTGTATCAAAAGCCATGAAGGAAACAGTGTTTGTAGCTTTGGTACTGCTTCTGCTGGATGTTTTTCATGTGCCTGCTGCAACTGTGTTGGATGGAGGAACCACACACCAGAGAAAGCAAATGTGATTCTGTGATTCTTGTAAGGCTGGACTGTACCTAGTCTTAAGTGCAGAGCAGTACCAAAGATATGATTGTCCATGTACATATTAATTTGCACGGTAACTGCACATAATTCTAGCTTTTCTTTTTCTTCAAAATAATTAAAAAGAAATTAACAAATGTCCTGAAAGAGGCTAGTTAAAAAGGAGATAATTCAGACATTTCAACACTTTTGAGAGATATAGGAAATTTAGGATTGGACAGAAGAATGACAAAAGAGACAAATATCAGTAGAATTTAGTGTGTACACTTTGATATGCTGTAGCGGGAGAACAAAGTAAAAAAAGCAAATGTGGCAATGAATGTATAAAGTAATTAAATTTATCCAGTAATTGAGATATGTACCACTGAGATCATTAACAAATAATTTCATAAGATTCAGAAGCAGTTATTCCTGTATATTGCAAACATTTGCAATTGAGAAGTCAACTAACCTCTTCTAGGTTAGTATAATGCTTCCTTAAGGTCATCTTTATGTATAATTAGAGTGGAATGAAACTATCTTTAGATTTTGAAGCTTGTGTTGCTAGTCGGTACCTGAGGTTTGTTAGTATTGGAAGTTCGTTGATTTGACTTCAGATGGGGAAGTCTGAATCCAGCAGAGTGAATGTTACACAGACAGACTAATATCTGAAAGTCAGTGGTGGTAGGAACACGTAAGTTCCTATTAACAAGTTCCTATTTTATAATGTGTGTGTGCAAAAGGAGAAAGTAGAACAGAGCCTGATTAAAATAATTGAAAAGTTGAGTGTGTGTGATAGGTTAATACTGGATATTTTTTTTATGATGTGGGAAATACAGATTAAAACAAAAAAAGACCACTGTCAGGGGACTTAAGTATGCACCCTCTGTTATGCAAACTTGATAGTGTCTTAGTTCCACTATTTATCTATAGTATAATCTTATTAAGGAAACATGTTGATACAGCATATGTAAGGAGTCTCACCATTCTCCTGATTTGGCATCAAATTTTTGAGGAGATCATTCTAAAATACCTGTCAATTGTTATTTAATCATTCTCCTAAGATGATATTTCAATATTTAAAGAGTCTGTTAATTTGCTCCCCACATACACTTACTTTTTCAATCACAGCTGAGCTGGTTTATGTGGTTTCCATCCCTAACTGACTCCCAACTGCTCACAATGCATATCTTCTCATACATTGACATTTTGTTTAATTACTCTCTTAGAATGATCTAGAGTAATGAAGTTGTCTTTTTCTGGATGGTGAGGTTTTGGCTACTCCAGACTAACAATAACTTTGGAAGTTTTCATATCTGATCTGAGCAGGTAAACACCTGACTACTTAGAAACCTGATGCTCACTGCTAGGAGTGAACTGAGAGGAGGGTGACCTTTTCCTCTCTTTCATTACAACCAGTGTACAGAGTATGTGTGATTGCTGTGCACCACAAGTCTCAGTTGAAAAAAGAAATGGACTAATTAGAGTTCTAATTACACTGTCTGCAATTTCTCCTTTTCTTTCTTCTTTTGTCTTCAGGCCTTAATCGCCTTCTCTTAGCTTGCTGAATGAAAGCAATTCAAAGTAGCAGAGGCCATACTATGTCAGAACTGAGTGTACCAGTGAGGACAGATAAAGATAGTCCTTCCAGCTTGTATTCAATTTCCCTTTCTGAGATATGCTTCTGAGAGACTTCAAAAAAGTTGGTATTGATAGCAAACACATTTTAAAAATGACTGCCCCCAGCTGCACTCTCATCTGCTAATGAATAACTTCTCATAGTAACACAGGTGTCAGCAAGGTTCCATGATTCAGAGCTAATAATGGAGAGGATTTTTGGCAGATTACTCTGGGTAGAGAATAATTTTATTTGCTCAGTATCTGTTGAAGAGAATGAAAATGTTAAGTGTCTCAGTAAAAGACCTGAAAGATTATCCCGTTTTAATTACATTTCCGAATATTCCTTGAAGTACATTTTTGACTTCTTACGATGATTCCTTGTGAATTGTGGTACTCAGTGATTTGCAGTACTGCGTTCAGGTCTTCAACCACAGGCTATGCAGAGGTGAGGAGGAGGGGGAGTCTCCCAACCCCAACATAAAAGCTAAGTCTATGATCTAATTGTCTAACCGCTGTCTTCACGGTAAGAAAGGAGTTGTTTTAAGTGGAGTTTTCTTGGAAGCATTTTTTGTGGTTCACTATGAATGCTCTTAATATTTCAGACTTAATGCCTAATGTTTAAGCTGTGGGAGGGTAGAGGCAGCCTGATGGTACTGACTAAATATCTAATATTTTATCCTTGCTTGATTTGGGAGCTTGGATGTGTATTAAGCTGTTCTTTTATTATTCAAGCCCTGCCATGACAATAGAATTGTTAATTTCCTCATTGGCTTTTCTGTAGTATTCCTTATTACCTCTGAGTGATTCACAAACAAGAATTTATTTCCTCTCTCCCAGTGAAGTGAATTGGTATTTGATTTCCATTTTAATGTTTGATAACTGGAGAAAATGAAGCACATTGTTATTTAGGTGTTCATCTTGTACACCCTACTCTAGTTGTCTGATACAATCACTGTCTAGGAAGTGTTTGGCGGGGTTTTTTCCTGAATACACTGCATTGCAGACCTAACTCATGGAACACGTGGAGAACAAAGACCAAGGGAGTGACTGCTCATAATCTTAATGTATATGACTTCCTCAGCACAATGCAATCTCTCTAGGAATTACAAAATTGTAATTCTCTAGCTTTTTTGTCACAATGATATTAATACAATTTGCCTCTCTTCCTTTTGTGCCTTAACGTCTTATGAGTGTAGGCCCAGTTGCAGCAAATGAAGTGGGGGTATTAAACATGAGAAATTCTTGGTTGCACAGCACAAGTTCATCACTGCTGCACTTCTTAACTCATGCATAAAAAGAGAAAAAATAGGCTAATGGAATGGGTTATCATCATATAAATTAAACAAACCATGTTTGCACAGACAACAGTAACTGTGTCATCTAACTTTGGAATAATTATAATTTATCTGTTTTATAGTTTATTTAGTGCCATAAGGAAACAACATTTGCCCAGGGATTTTGTATGTTTTGTTCATTCCTCATCACTTTAGCAATGATTTGTTTTTGAAGGACAAGCCTGGAGAATTTCTGTTGGCCGTCATCTGTTCTGTGTGTCGGACATAAGTAATTTTCCAGCTATGAAATAGTTTGTTCTATAACTCATCCTGTATTTACTTTTCCTGTTTGTTCTGTTCTTCACTTACATGATGTTGAATGCTCTTTACCTCAGAGAGCACGCAGTGGCTTCTCCACATGCCTACACCTATGGACATTTGGGATTACTTCAAGAACATTCATCATTTTCTTATCATGATATTTCAGGTTTACCATGTTACATATTTTATAAGTGCCTTTCTCTACATCAAGGCTAATTTTAATTCTTCTATATGAGAATACTAGGAGATACTAGTACATTCAAGCACAGCCTCATGAATGCTCAAAAAATGGCATAAAGGATTTGGGAAATTGGGAAGTAGTCATAAGTAGGCTAGAGGTCTAGGATATAATTCTTGGTAAGAAAGAAGTTAAGATACTTTGATGATTGTTTAAAAGAATTAATGAAGAAATAACTAGGGAATTTTCCTCCCCTCTGGATGTTACCTGTTTTGAAAACCTATGGAATATGATGCCAGTGGCAGAAACTAAAGTAGATCTACGTATTTATGTTAGATAATATCTTAATGTTACCGTGGAACATTTTTTCCCAGATGATGTGTAATGGGCACAAATTGATTATAAAGCTAAATATTTTCCTGAATTTGTTACTGGCTTTTCCTTCATTTTCAATATTTAAACCTAATGGTTAAAAAACTAAAGCTTTTCAGTGTTAGACTGAAGAAAAACTGCATCATGAATTAATGTGCTCTGCTGGTCAGATCTGGAGAATACTTAAGTAAATGGAAGATTGAACTGTTTTTTTAATGACTTTCCAAAGAATACTTTAATTTGTGCTTTTTAAATTCCAGTGTTTTTGTAGACATAAATCTTACAGCAGTATTTTGGTAAAAAAATGTTGCTGTTTAGAACTTTTTTCTCTTTCTTTTTTTTTTTTTCAGATTCTGTACCTTTAAATCAGTAGAATATTGTACCATTTGAAAATTGAGCACTGGTACCCTAAACTAGATTGTCTCACAAATGCTATATGTTTAGAAGTCTTGTTGCTTTTTTGGTAAGCAAATTTTAATTAAAAAAGGATGGATCAAAACAGCTGTTTTGACATTTCCAGATAATGACTTGTGCAGTGCTTTGCTGTATCTATAAAGTGCAGGGAACAGTAAGACCTCACTAGATCCATGGAGGAATGTTTCAGACTTTGAACACTGTTTTATGTGGTGGCAGATGCACAGCTAAATCAGCAAGATACAGCAGATCTGCCATATGCAGGGCAGTAGACATAAGAGTAATTGTGAAAGCTATATTCATAATCCAAGGGATGAATGCTGGTCACCATTTGCTTTATGGAAGGAAAAGGAAAAAAGAAAAAAAAATATCTAGAACTGATGCTTTCTTTTTCAGTTCCATACTGCCAGGAAGCAGGGCTATTGTGAGAGACAGAAAACAGGTATCCATAATGACTTTGCTCTGCCATAACTTTGTGTGTGACCCCGAAAATTTAATTTTTCTCACGCCTCAGGATTTTTCCTTTTGACTGTGTTCTCCTATATTAACACTAGGAACAAAAATGATCAATGGTCCATTCTTCATGCACATGATCAAACAGAAAGGTATGAACATTTCAAACCACTGCAACCACTTACATTTTTCATATTTTATTACAGATCAGGGAGTACAATGGACAGATGCAGGGAATTACCAGTGGGGGATTTGCATCCTTGACTTTTGATGGAACTGTAGGAACACCAATAGTTCCTCGAACCTCTAGCAAAGTGTACACTTTCACGGAAGAAGAACTGAAAACAGTTAAAGAATTGCGTGCTTGGGCAGCCAGTAATCTTTCCATATCTGGACCTGCAGCAAAATTATCTGGTGTTCAGCCAATGCTGTTCTTTGATCTCACTTGCCAGCTGGTAGGAAAAGCCAAAGTGGATGGATCTTCTTTTCTTCTAAAGGTAGATTTATTTTTTTTCTTTTAATAATTTGTTAGATTTATTATTAAGACATCCTGGTTCAGCTTTCAAACATGCAGACATTTTCATTGGTTTGAATAATGTTATGTAGATGAATATTTTGAGGTTGAGCAAATTTATGATCCTTGACCATTTTATTTCTATTGAAACTATACAAAATTCCCAGTTCTCTTTAAAGCTGTTAATAGGATTTATTTCTCTAGAGAGGCTTTCTAGGATGGCAAGCACTTTTAGGTAAATATTGCAAGAGTTCTTGAAGTTGAAAAATATTGGGTTAGATTTTTACCTTGTGTTTTAGTTAGCAGCAATTATTTATATTTTTTCTAGATCTACTGGATATAATTAATTCAGTAAGTATCACTATCTAGAAAATTTATATGTTCTTTATCTTGATGGATTGTAGGTAGTTTCTTTTAGCTATGGGCAAGCACTTCGCAGATCAGTGCTCACCGAATGTACAAAATGCAAACTACCAGCAAGGGTGATCCATAGCATCGCCTATATAAAAAGGAGGTCTGCATAATTTTCTTGGTTTGTCCCTGGATGTGTGTCTAATGTTATTAGGAAACTCCTTTATTATTATTTTTTTCTTTTACACATAAGTGATGAATAGCCTGTTATTTTCTGGTTTATGACTTCATAAAATTAGTTACTGGTTCTACTGTATTACTCTGTATTGTTACATTTTTAGAAACAGCACTCTACATTATTTCTTAATTAAAGCAGTAAAAATTTTTCTTGTGCAGAACAATGCATGCTCTACACAGAAACAAACCTTAATTGTCATCCTATACTATGCTTTGCAGCTGTTACAAATATTTCCATTTAATTGTCCCTTGTGAAATAGATGTCAGATGAGACCATCAAATTTCAGAACTTTGTGGACTGTAAGTTGTTCATGAATAAGTATATGTTCAGCACTGAAGGACCCTTTTCAAGGACAGAGACAAGTGCTTTCTTAAATCATTAGTATTTCCACTCTCATCCCTTGTAAGATCTGAAGTGGATTTTGTCAGTTTTGTGTAGTAAAGATAATGATTTGGAGGGAGAAACTTAGGATACATTTAGGAAGGTAAAAGTTTGAAATCAAATAAGAGATCATTTCTTCAGATTTCTAATTCCTGTCACATCTTTTTAGTAGTATAATTACAATTGGTATGCTGTAGCTAATTTTCTTCCTTTTAAAGCATGGCAAAATCCCTTTTTTCAAAATTGTAGACTGATCTCTGATTATTTTGTTGATTCACTAACAAAAACAAATACAACCCCAAAAAAAGGACACCAGCAAAACAACCTAACCAACCATAAACCAAACAAACAAAAAAAAAAAGAAAACAATCAAACAAAACCCCAAAACAAATTCAATACTACTGCAAATAGAATAGAATAGAATAAACCAGGTTGGAAGAGACCTTCGAGGTCATAGCGTCCAACCTATCATCCAACACCACCTAATCAACTAAACCATGCAACCAAGCACCCTATCAAGTCTCCTTCTAAACACCTTCAATGATGGTGGCTCCACCACCTCCCCGGGCAGTCCATTCCAATGGGCAATCACTCTCTCTGTGTAGAATTTCTATAGAATAGAACAGAATAGAATAGAATAGAATAGAATAGAATAGAATAGAATAGAATAGAATAGACCAGGTTGGAAGAGACCTTCAAGATCATTGCGTCCAACCTATCAACCAATCCAACCCACCTAAACAACTAAACCATGGCACCATGCCTAACCTCCAGCCTAATCATTAAACATTATTATACCATTATTTTGATTATATATTTTGTAATAATTATTTCAATTTATCATGTCATTCCAAGTATACCAGTTATATTAATAGTTAATTATACTACAAAGTGTAATGATTATTTTAAGCACTAAGCTTATATAACTAGTGTAGTTTGCTTCAAGGACAACTAAAACAAATTTCAGTGATTTTGTGCATCACCCATAGCACAGCTTCAATATTAGACATGGTTAATTGGAATATGCACAGCACCTGAGGCTCCTATGATGTAAAGACAGTATCGCTAACTTGTTGGTGCTTACGTTTCTCTGAGAATTTTCTTGTTTGAACTGACAGGGACTAAAAATGCACACTAGAAATTATTCAGTCTTTTATGCCTTCCATATGTATTTTACCTTTATTCTGTCCTTCTGTGTGTCAGTTAAAATGTCTACATTAAGCTATGTCATACAATTAGTATACCAAAATGAGAAACAGGCTTCATTGTGTCTCTCCCATATCAGTATTTCGTTGATCAAAGGTTGTAACTAGCCATGCCTTACAAATTCCTCCCAAAGGTGCCCTGATGCTAACCCTATTTGTTCCTCTTGCAAAGGACATTTTAAGGCTAAGCAGTCATCCTTGTATCTGACAGGGAGCATTCAGGGTTTTTAAATACATTTGTCAGATCCATCTTCTACATGTAGAACTCCAAAGTGTCCCAAGTTGAGTGCCAGATGAATCATAAAGCTTGACAAATTTTAGGTTCTTTATTTTGTCAATGTGATTTAGATTCATAATATGTATGTACTAAATCTGTTTCATTAGCTGAGTTCTGGAAAAGGCTTGGTAATACAAGCAATGGGCAACCTCTCAAAGGTGGTTTTAAGTATTTTAAGGTGCAGGATCAGGAGATAATAGGCTTTTGTGTGTGTGTGTGTAATCTGTGGCAGCATGTATCACCTCATTATCTTGGTCTTTCAGAATACAGTCTTATTTGGGAACATTAATCCGATGTTATGGGTCATTTTTACTGTGAATATTTTTTCCTTTTATCTCTTGATTTGGGATAAGTATTTCAACCATGAGTTATTCTCAATGTATTTACACATGGCTTTATTGGTTCTTAGATCTTTTCCTGTGGGCCCTTTGATCCATAGCAGTTAAGCATAAAGAGTAGAACCCTTTAAAAATTAAGCTTTGCTGTCGTCTCTGCCCCCACTGCAGTGCCTAACTCATAGGACAAAATTCCTTGGTATTACACACTGTTTGAAAATTAGCTCCTGTCAAACCTGTATGCATGAAATCCTATGAAATGCAGGGTTTCAGTCTTGTAATCCAAATGCCTCTAGATTTTTCTTTTTCTATGCCAGTATTTCAGACCATTATTTCTGCTGTCTTTGACAAGAGTGTATCATCAGAAACTTGGGAAACTATAGTTCACAGACTGTCATAAGCAGCTATCACTGAAATGTCAATGTTTGGTTTAAGTAGTAAGATTCTGGTTCCAAAGTGATAAGTCTGTTGTTAATCTTACTTTTTCACAGTAACTTTGATAGATCAAAAATAACTCTGTTCATATTTCAGTCCTTAAATATATCAAGAACTTAGCTTTTGGAAAAAAATTAGAATCCCTGTTGTTAAGTATATGTTAAATACTGATGCTTGTCTAACACATTCTGAATAATTAGCAGTATACACTGATGTAGGAGAACATTAGTAATTAGGGGAATATATACTGTGTGCTAAGTCTTCGCATTCTGTAGCTGGAGAGGTTAAAAAAAACCCTGTGGCAGAATTAGAACATTACATATAAACAGTTCTGCCTGTGACGAACTCTATTAGTTATAACTGCTGGATAAACAGTTGAGGTCTTGCTACTGCTGATTTTGGGTTTCTTTTAAAATATTAGTAAATCTCAAGTCAACATTTAATCATATTCTCTACAGAATGATTTATTACTCCATAAGGAATAATAATTTTTTAAATCCCATAAAATCTAATTTAAGGACCTCGAAGAGTTCTATTAAGATTTCTTATTGTTATCAATTTTTAATCAAACAGTGAATTTATTAAAATATTTAAAAGTTATTTAAAATCTTGTACTAAAGTTCTTTAAGTATATTGAAATAGTTCATTTGCATTGCAGGTATGGGATGGCACAAAATGTCCCTACCCAACATGGAAAGTGTCTGTGGAAGAAAGAGACCTGGAAGGAGAAAAAAGTCGTCTTTGTCAGCTGCAAAATCTAACGGCAGACATTCTAGTCTATGATAACCACATGCAACTGGCAAAATCACTTAAGGTAATGCACAGTTTCGTATTTCTCACTCTCATTTTGTGGCCTATTTTCTGCTTAGAATTCACTTAAGGTATCAATTCAGTTCCTTTGTTAATTAGTTTCAAATGCTCCTCTTTATCTTTTGCTGTATTTCCCATGCCTTTTATTTGAATGCAAAACTCTTCGACATCCGTAAAACAGCCTCATTACCCTAAAACTGCCATGAAAAAGATTCTTCCAATTAAGCAGTTCTTCCCAGATACTGTAATATCATACATAATCCTGTGAAAATAATACACTCACAAAATGTTTTCTATGCTTTAGAATTTTTTTGTAATTATATAAAGTGGGGTTAAACTTGCAGTCTCATTAAAGGCCTGTAATTCCAAAGTCAATAGAAGATTTTCATTTATATGAACTTCAGCAGTTTGCAGTGCAGTCTTCATTTAGTGGGTCAGTAATGTTGATTATGCTTAGACAGAGGAAACAACAACATAATTAAACATTTCATCTTCAGCAATACTGCCATCTTGCTTCTAAATGCAGTAAATTAGCAGAGAATACATCTTCCATTTTAGGCCTTGCTCTCTATGCCCAAGCATTGTTTTTAAGATAGTGTTTACTAGAAAATAAAGATAAGTGATAGCCATTCTGTGAGAGACTAAATCTTGTCTCTCTTGATGTGACTCAACAAAGATAAAATCACCCTTGCTGCTTACCCAGACAATAGCTGATGTGTATTGGACAGACACCACTGGATAACGACTCTGGATTGTGCTGGGGCTATCAGCAGACACGTAATCAACTTGATATATTAATGCCCGCTCATAAGTAGATGACAGCAAAATGACTTGCCTTTGTGTAAGAATTCGTAACAAAACTTACTCACAGAAGTACTTCCTTACTTAAAAGTTCTCTCAGAATTTTTGTTTCGCTACGTGGTGTAACTGCTGATGTTCCAGTGAAGCAGTATGGTTTTAAAATCGAGGCCAAAATTACTTTCATATTAATGAAACACGGGTTCTCGAATAGCTGATGATACTCACTTTATTACTTTTTTACATTTATATTCAGGAATTCCTGCTGAATATGTGGGATGTCTTCATCAGCTTTCAATACTTTTTCCTTTCTGTAAACCATTTTTTCCTTAGCTTTAGAGCATCTGTGCCTTTGCTATATACCACAGTGTTTAGCAGAAGCTCTAATGTCAAAGAAAACTGTTATGAAACCTAGTTTAACCTACTGAGCCACACAGGCTGTTTTTCTTCTATGTCCAAAGTTGCAGTAGTTTCACTCATGGAAACTATAGAAGTTTTGAATTAGACCATTTTTGAACACTCCTTTTTAGGGGAGTTCAATTGAAGAAAAATTGCTGATATCCTAGCAGCTAAAACTCTGGAAAGTTTTTTAAGTTCAGGTACCTGCAGTTTTATTTCACAGAATAATCCAAAGATAATAAAATCTGGGGGGACTCTTCCTAAAATGGAAGATTTAATAAAAGGTTTGTTTTTAAATGCTAATCATGTCATAGTGTAAGAAAGTATAACTGAAATAGTCTATATGAATCTGTATAATATTTCATTTAGTTTAGAGTCTTGTTATGGAAATATTTTTTTGCTTTAATAATTTATATTAAAGCATAAAACTGGAGAGCATTTACTGCATGCAACTGCACCTTGCCTAATGTGAGCATGAGAACAGTGTGGACAGAAACTGTACTAGATATTTTGCTAGCTTACAGTTTCAAAAACAATAAAAGTACCATCTCTTCTGCAGAGGAGAGTATCTTAGGATTGCCTTTTTTAATGTAAATTGTTGTGGAATTGTTAGGTTGCACTCTCTGTGTTGTCATGTGCTATTTGCAATGACAGTTACAGCTCTAAGTTGATGGTTTCTGTAGGAACAACTTGGTCTATGCAGTCTTGATGTCAAGAAGAGCAGACTGGAAAAAAGGGAAATATTTCTTCTTATTTTATGAATTGAATCTGTAGGCATGTGTTCAGATAAGGAATCACTGACTAAACCCTACAGTCTAGAGAAAGTGGGTAATACAGTAAATTTTTAGAAAATCCCAGAGTACAGCATCAGGTGTATTACTGCAAATGTTTGTTGAAAGTTCCTTGTTTGGATTGTCTGTCCTGGGAACACTAAAGATATGAACGTTTTGTCTTATTTCCCAAGCCAGTCAAATAACATTTTCAATGGAGAGAACCTTAATAATATTGAAAGTATGCTACAGTTCATACTATAAGTAGACTTTTTGTCATATTTTCATGCTTTTTCATGAATTCCCTCTTTCTTGGGCTGCCTGGGATGCATAAGGCTTTCTTGTTACTATCGGAACCCCAGCTAACTCTGCATAGAAGAATTGCTCAGTTCATTACTCTTCAGTCATTCTTACTCCAGTAGTTCCACAGGTTCTCAGGATTCATCAGACCTTGCCATAAAATTTAGGAATAGGTTGGTGACAAGCGTTTTTCATCCAAGTCATTTTGCTAGATGGTAGGAATCAAGCCAAGTGAGCATCAATGGAGTCACTGCACAGGTGAACTCCAGCTGTCCACAGCTGATGGCAGATTTCCTATGTGCTGTCCTTCATTGGATACATGGTATTTTACATGCCTCTTCTGCGTGTTTATAATCAGTTTTGTGTTTCCATGCATTTTCTGGATAGTACAATTAAAACAATCCATGCATACAAATTCTAGTCTGTAGTTTCACAGTATTTGCTCTGTGTTATGTATCTTCAGATGTTCCTCCCACTGTATACTATATCATGTCTTTTTTGCTAAGAAGTCTAGCTTGCTTTTCTAGTGCTTGAGCCACATTTCCAGCCCACATATGAGTTACACGTCTGTAAAACCTAGCTTCATACTTTTCAGGCCTGGGTAGCATTCCCTTGACCTGTCAGTGTTGCTTTCCCCACTTTTTTCTACTATTCAAAAGGAAGAAAAAGCAAACCACAACACTTTCCCCTTCTCACACCCCCAAGTACTCCAAACCCTGTAATTGATTTAAATTGGTATTTCTGTTTAATTGCAGAGGACCACACCTGAATGCTGTGTATATGCTTCCTCTCATTTGCCAAAAGTTAGGCACAATTTGCCCAGTAAAATTAGTCTGTTGAACTACTGGAATTATTAAAACCCTATGTGTTTTGAAATAGTTATGAGAATTTGTTATGCTTAAAAGTTAGTTTAGTTGGCTAGTTACAAAGAGCTGCCTATGTGATGTCACACTGCAATTCTTCTTAGCATTAAGATGTACTTTTAAAGTAGTCATTAGCATTTGACTGCAACTGGGGTATTAGTATATTTATACATGGCAAGAAATGCGTCCTTATTGCTTTAATTGTAATCGGACTTGCCCTGAATGAGGTAGGTAGTTCATGCACAGAACAGCTGTGAGTTGGTTTTGTACTAGATTTTAGTGATGGCTCTTTACATCATGGTGTTTATTTTAATGTAGATGA
This sequence comes from Colaptes auratus, assembly GCA_015227895.2. Taxonomy (NCBI): domain Eukaryota; kingdom Metazoa; phylum Chordata; class Aves; order Piciformes; family Picidae; genus Colaptes; species Colaptes auratus. The sequence goes on from CM037632.1 coordinate 48,776,869, forward strand.
TAATTTCTTCACAGTCATAAAGTGTGTTCAGTCTGGTGGCATTCTGTAAACAGCAGCAATACAGTAACATTCCTAACGGCAACACCCACGTTTGCCAGCTCTTGCTAACAGAAGGCAATGCTGCCTTCTAAAGGAGCTCGGGGAAGCTGCACACTCAGGTCTGGTCAGTGTCGACATTCACAGCCTTCCCAAGGTTTTTCAGTATTTGACAATGATGATTGTAATTCAGCTTCTTCTAAATTATGTTAAGATATAAAAAAAAAAATAACCTTTTCAGAAAAGGGATCTAATAAAATGCAAGGTCATATATCTTGGGAAGCTGAGTGTTGCACTAAAATATGTAATTCAGTTTACTTTTGCATGAATTTCGGCACACAAGTTTAACAGGCAAAACTGGCATTTTGTATTTTTGGCTTCTGGGCTTTTCTCTCCTATGTTTAATCTTTTATGCTTGTACACATAGTAAATACTTAGGGGATTCATGCACTGTTTTTGAAAGAAAGAAAGCAATTGTTCAATTATAATTGACACTTTCCTCCTTATGTACAAATTACTCTGGGGGAAGGAAGGATTTTGGCACTATTATAGTGGCATAAAGTTATTTGGTAAGTGGAACCTAGTTAAGAACTTTAAAAAAAACTTTCTCCAAAAGCATTGGCTGTAGTCATTAGCTTAGTTTTATACTGTGACTGTCCTTTGAAGTTTTGGATATTCAACATAGTTAGGTGAAATTTAGCATCTATAAAGAAAAAAAAATTTGAAAAGGCTCCAGATGAGTCTCTTAACTTCTGTCTAAATACACAAGCTGTCTTCTTGATATGCTTTGAATGAACAAAACGGGCAGCGCCCTAATGGTGCAGATCAGTTAAAACTTGGGTAAGAGCTCCATGCCAGAAGTAAAACAAGTACAGCCTGAAGTGCACTTTTCATGTTCCTGATGCTTGAGTTTGAAACTACACTGCCTTTTTCATGAATTACTATTATTTAAGAGCAGTTTAATGCCAGCTTTATATAGTCATAGCCTGTTCCTTGATAGAGAGGAGGATTCCAGAATCAGGATGCTGCTTTGTCTGCTTTTATATGTATGTGTATATGTTTATAAGTATCATACTAAGACCTGGCCAGTCCAGTCTGTTTAGGTTTCTACTGGTTAAAGCAGAAGCTGAAATAAGACTGGCTGCCGTAATAGTAATGTTAATTGAAACTAATTTAGCGTTTCTATAGGGCTCTTTAAAAGATACTTAGAGTGAACATAAATCAAAGTTATTGAATGTGTGTAGCTTGCCAACTAGCAGCTGGATCTTAGGTTATACTTTTTAAAAGTATTTGGAGGCTGGTTAATTTGATTCAAAGGCTTTTAAAACATGTTAAAGGGGCATAATCTATACAATTAAGTCTCTAGATTATCTACCTTTAGAAACTTGGGTTTGTCTTTGTTTTGTTGTTTCTTTGGGGTTTTTTTTTGAAGGAGGAGATATTTTTTAATGGGGAGTGATACTTTAAAGTAAAGGGTTTTGTTGATATTTTAAAGTAAAATATTTTATATTTTAAAGTATTTTAAAGTAAAATAACTATTTAAATATTTTAAAGTTGATATTTTAAAGTAAAGGGTTTTACAGAGATATGTTCAATGCTACCCAGAGAGGTTTGGGGATCTCTATCTTTGAAAATATTCAAAACCTAGCTGCAGATAACCCTAATAAATGTGTTCTAGTTGATTCTGCTTTGGGCATAGGGGTTGGAATAGGAAATCTCAAGAGGTCCTTGACAACTTCAGATAGTTTGTGATTCACTGAAAACAGGGAAGAGGCTTCATGAGACCTAGAATTTTTTTTAGCTAACTATATGTTACCAATTTTTTTCTTTAAGATTGGAAGCTTTCTGAGAATTTACAGTGTTCATGCCAAACAAGGAAGTGCTGACAATGAAGATGGATCACATATAGAATTTCATCTCCATGGGGGCACCTGTTACGGTCGAGGAATAGGAGTCTTACCTGAAAGTAACCCAGAAGTTAAGGAACTAAAAGAGTAAGTTCTGTATGTAAGTTTTTTTCCCTATATTATTCTGGAAAACTCTGGGCTAATGTGACAGCTGTACAGTTCAGAATCATAAATGTATATAAGAACTGGAAACGCTAGAACAGAAAGTCTTTAGCACCACTAAGGTGGAGTACTGCATCCAGGTCTGGAGCCTTCAATATAGGGAGAACACAGACCTGATGGACCAGGTCCAGAGGAGAACCCCAAAAACGATCAGGGGGTTGGAGCATTTCTGCTATGAAGACAGGCTGAGGGAGCTGGGATTGTTCAGCCTGGAGAAGAGGACGCTCCGGGCGGACCTAATAGCAGCCTTCCAGTACCTGAAGGGGGCCTAGAAGGATGGAGAGAGACTGTTTACATAGGCCTGTAGTGATAGGATGGGGGAAAATGGCTTCAAACTATGGCAGATTTAGATTGGATGTTAGGGAGAGGTTCTTTACCATGAGGGTAGTGGAACACTGGGACAGATGTCCTGGGGAGGTGGTTGCAGCCCTGTCCCTGGAGTTATTCAGGGTGAAGCTCAACAGGGTTCTGGGCAACCTGATCTGGTTGAGGATGCCCCTGCTTACTGCAGATGGGGTTGGACTAGATGACATTCGGAGGTCACTTCCAACCCAGACCATTCTGTGATTCCATTTTAGGAGATAGGTAAATAAAGGTTAATTTTTCAAATGTAAAATATGGTAGGGCTGTAATGATAAGGCCTGGACATGTTAATTTACTTAATCGGATTTATAGTGGCATGTAATATTTTACAGATTAAAAAAGCTATGGTTAAGCAAATAAATTGAGCACATTTTAAGCATGTGTATATGTGTTACTTGGGAATGAGACTTAGATGTGCAAAATGAAGCACATAATGTAAGCACTTTACTAAACTCCATTATATAAATAATGAACCATAGAGTCATTTAGGATGAAAAGGACCTTTAAGATCAACAAGTCCAACCATCAATCTACCATCAAGTCCACTACTAAACCATGTCACTAAGCACCACGTCTATACATCATATAAATATCTCTAGGGATGGTAGGTATTGACCATGGTAGGTGTTTCTAGTATGACTCCTGGCAGCATGTTCCAATGCTAAATAAACCTTTTTGTGAAAAATCTTTTCCTAATGTCCAGTCTAGACCTTTCTTGCCACAACTTGAAGCCATTCTTTTGTCCTGTCATTTATTACTAGGGAGATGAGACCAAACTCCTTGCTACAGCCTCCTTGCAGGTAGTTGTAGAATGATAAGGTCTCCCTGCAGCATTCTTTTCTTCAGAATAAATAATCCCAGACTTGTTCTCTAGACCCTTCACCATCTTTGTTGTCCTTTTTAGGACACACTCCAGCATTTTAATGACTTTTCTGTAGTGAGGCTCAAAACTGAGCACAATGCTTGAGGTATAGCCTCACCAGTGCTGAGCACAGAGACACAATCACTCCCCTAGTCCTGCTGGCCACTGTACACACTACTTCTGATACAAGCCATTGTGGTACTTGGCATCTTGGCCATCTGGGCAAATCTGGCACATCTGGGCTCATATTCACCTTGGCTGTCAACCAACATCCAAAAGGTCTTTTTGCCCTGGGTAGCTTTCCATCCACTCTCCCTCAAGCCTGTAGCACTGCGTGGGCTTGTTACCCAAGTGTGAGACCCAGCGCTTGGCCTTGTCAAACCTTATATGCTTGGCCTTGGCCCAGCCAGCCAGCCTGTCCAGATCTCTTTGCAGAGCCTTCCTACCTTCAGGCAGATCAACACTCACAAAACTTGGTCACTTCTGCAAACTTAGCAAGGGCGCAGTCAGTACCCTCATCCAGAACAAAACTGGTGGGGCATCTGGAGCACAAGCCCTATGATGAACGGCTGAGGGAGCTGGAGTTTTTCAGCCTGGAGAAGAGGAGGCTCAGGGGAGACCTTATTGCTGTCTACAACTACCTGTAGGGTGGTCGTAGCCAGGTGGGGATTGGTCTCTTCTCCCAGGCAACCAGCAACAGAACAAGAGGACATGGTTTCAAACTGTGCAGGCTTGATCTTAGAAAGAAGTTCTACAGAGAAAGAGAGATTTCCCATTTGAATGGACTGCCCAGAGAGGCAGTGGGGTTGACATCCCTGGAGGTGTTTAAGAAAAGACTGGATGAGGCACTTAGTGCTATGGTGTAGTTGATTAGTTAGGGTTGGGTGATCAGTTGGACTTGATGATCTTGGAGGTCTCTTCCAACCTGGTTAATTCTGTGTGGTTCTGTGATCAGTGATAAAGATATAAAGGGAACAGGCCTCAATATTGGGCCATGGTGAACACCACTTTTTCTGGCCACCAACTAGATTTAACTCCATTCGCCACAACCTTTTAGGCCTGGCCATCTAGCCAGGTTTTAACCCAGTGAAGAGTGTGCCCATCTAAGCCAAGAACAGCCAGTTTCTGCAGGATGATGTGGTGAGAGATGGTGTCAAAGGCTTTACTAAAGCCTAGGTAAACCATGTTCACAACCTTTCCCTCATCCAGTAAGTGGGTCACCTTGTCATAGAAGGACATATGGTTATTCAAGCAGGACCTGCCTTTCATAAACTCTAGCTCATTTGGCCTGATCACTTGGCTGTTCTGTATGCCATGTGATGGCATGCACGATGGTCTGCTCCATAACCTTCCCTGTCACCATGGTCGGGCTGACAGACCTGTAGTTTCCTGAATCCTCCTTCTGGCCCCTCACAGAATGAAAGAAGATAGGGGTTGGAAGGGACCCCTGGAGATATCTAGTCCAATGCTCCCATCAGAGTAAGTTCATGTAGAGCAGGTTGTACAGGATAGTGTCCAGGTGGCTTTTGAATGTCTCCTGGGCAGCCAGTTCCTGTGCTTTACCACCATTAGCTTCCTTTGCTTAAGTTTGTGCCTGTTATTTCTAGTCCTGTCACTGAGCACCACTGACAAAAGACTGATCCTATCCCCCTGACACCCACCCTTTAATTATTTAGAAGCATTAATAAGATCCCCTCATAGCCTTCTCTAGGCTAAAAAACACAACTCCCTCCACTTTTTTTTATAAGAGAGGCTGTTCCCCTGTTCTAGTCCCCTAATCATCCTCATAGCCCTTTGCTGTACCCTCTCAAGCAGTTCATTGTCCTTGAACCAGGGAGCCCAGTACTGGACACAATACTCCAGATGAGGGGGAGAACTTCCCTTGACCTGCTTGCCACACTCTTCTTCATGCACCCCACGATGCCAGTAGCCCTCTTGGCCACAGCATCACATTGTTAGCTCATGGTCATCCACTTGTCCACCAGGACTCCCAGGTCTTTTTTCACAGAACTGCTTTCCAGCTGATCAGCCCCTGACCTGTACTGCAAGTTCTGACTCAACTGAGTTTTATGTTCTTCCTGGAAAAGTGTATGTCTGAACATTATACTTGTGTATTGGTAAACAGTGGATTTCATCTAAGTGTATGTGTAGTAACATATGTGTGTGTGTATATATATATGTATATAAAATACTTTTCCAGGTTATAATATATTTGTTTATCGTAGATTCTTAGAATCTATGGATCTGGAAGACAGCCAAGATATGGAATCCATGTCTTCACTGGAATTAGAGGGCACTTCTAACAATGTTGCAGGTAAGAGCAATTGAAAGCTAATTTGCTCTATGTTCTAAGGTATGTATGGTCAAGATAAGGTCACTGTTACTGTTTCTCTAGGTGGTTACTGTCACAAAGCAAGCTTAGAAGGTTCTTCTGGATTATTAGACTAGAAATTGATACTACCCTAACCTTCTGTCTGACAGCAGAAACCATGGAAAAATGCTTTCATAGGAGGTAGTGAATAAATTATTAAACACACATGATATCCTTAATCATACTGAATTAGATCATAAGAATTACTAAAAAGGAATTAGACTGTAAAGCTGGTTGGACATAGCCTGCATCTTTGCTTCGAGCTTTCAAAAACCTATGTTGTTTAGCCATTAGTAACATACTGTGACAGGCTATTTCTTTAAGGGTTCAAAAGTCAAGAATAAATAAACAATTAATGTCTAGACTGCAAATTCAGAAAGAATTTTGCACATATTTACTGCACTGTGTGTAGCAGAGGTTGTTCAGAGGAGGGAGCAGACAGTCCATATTCTTCTTAGAATAATGTTTTGATTTTCATGTCCATAAAGATTACGGAGGGATGAATACAGTCTATGTCAACTCTGTCATTTATAGCGTACATTTGAAATGTCTTCATTTTGGTGAGCATTTCTATTTAACATATACACTAATTCCTCCTCAGATGTATTAACACTTGATATCTATTCCTTGGATCCTGCTTACTTAGATTTTTCCTTTGCTTCGTTTTCCATTTTCCCTTGCTCAGCTTTTGTTTTTGTGTGTGTATTTGTTTGCCTGTCTCTCTGGTTTTCTGTGTCCACATGATAAAGAAAAGGAAGGAATACAATTAAGAAATTATTCTTGATTTTAGATCTTGAATCACACCTGCAGAGATGTCAGCAGTTACCTGTTACAGGTAAGAAACATTTTGACTTCCAGATGAATTTTATTTTTGCTAAAGAACAAAAATATTTTTGAGTAATCAGCTCAAAGGTTTAAATATATCTTATTTATTATAAGAATAATTATTCTAAGACTTTAAGTTCATGAATACTACATTAGTTTTATTCAATTTTTAAAGTAGTAGTGTATATTTATGTATTCTAATTTCTTGTATTTTTTCTGTGTGTTGAAATTCTGTACCCAGAAGTACCCCACACTCCCACAGGCTGTTGTGATTTATCTTAAAGTCGTAGTAATATGTTATATTGATAAAATTGAGGCTGGAAATGGGAATGGAAAAAAAAAACACACTACAAATTAAGGGAAAATACATACCTGCAATGACCATGTCCCACATTTTGATGTTTCTATTTTGCAGTATTAACAGATCATCAGGATTTGAAGAACACAGACCTGAAAACCATTCTAAACAGCACAGCCCCTCAACAGTATCGCATTAGAGCAAAGCTGAGAACTTACCAACCCCAGAAGCTCTATCAGTCTGTTAAACTTCATTGTTCCAAATGCAACTCTTTGTAAGTCTTTCACAAAACAAAAGTAATTAGGAGTTGTTCTGTTTGTTCTGGCATGCCTAGATTTTTATTGTATTTTCATCCTCATTTTTATGGAAAATGAGCTGAACATAAATGAATTTAATTTGGGGCAAAAAATGTGAAACTCACTGGTAATAGGAAAGGTTTAAATCATCAGGTGAATTCCATTTACATAATTCTTTGAGTATTTTCAAAGGAATCGTTTTCCTTTGTTTCCAAATTCAGCAGTACATTTTTTTCCAACACCAGAGTTGCATTTAAGTACCTGTTTCTGTACTGCAGTTTTTAAATAGGATATGCAAAAGTGCATGACAATTTCCAAATGAATGAGTAAAATATCTTTGACTAATGTGTATCTTTCAGTGAACAGCATATTTTCTGGATCAAAAAGTAGCAAGGAAATGCCATTCACCTTAGTATTTTTGTCTTTTTTTCTCACCCAAGTCAGCTCACTGACCATTTTATCATTGCTATTTCCCCTTTAATGCCACTCATCATTATATCAAATACTATTCAAATAATCCCCACTTCTGCTACATACTCATCTTGAAGAGTAAAGAAGGTTTGTTTGAAATTGCCTGATTTTGATTAAACTACCTAGTGACGTGCATTACAGTACTATGCATTGTCATCTGAATCCTGTATCACTTTTCTTTTGCCTAGCATCTGTCCCAAGCAAACGTCTTCATTGCTACTGAGGTCAACTGTTGCTTTCTTTAAAGGATGGCACATTAACATTCTCCTAGCCATTTTTTTTTTTCACAATCAACATTTATTAGATACAAACATCACTGAGACAAGAAAATGCCCTTATGATCCTTCTCCTGCAGCTTTTGGCTTTAACAGTATTGATCCTTATCAGATGTTGTTCTAACATTCCTTTGGTTGCTAATGTAAGAGGAAGTGCTTCATCTTCTTCATAAATTAAAAGTACATGGTCTTTGTTGCCAAGTGAAAAAGGAGATAACTGCCAGCATTTTGATGTATTTCCCAACTCTGTATAGTAGTAAGCAGACACAACTGATAGAATTTTGTTTCCTTCTTATGAACATCGGCATTATCCCACAATTTTCCATTACTACCATAACCTTTTTATATATTCTTGACTTGATAACATCCTCATTTCTGTTTGTCTGCATTTCCTACTGGTTTACATACTGCTTGCTAGCTTCTCTCTCTTTGCCACAGAATTAGGGCAGACTTTTAACCAGAAAGATTTGTGAGGCTTAGCATATTTACTACTACTCAACTGTGCACACGGAAGGAATCAGTGAAATATAGTGGACCTGTACTGCAGCCTGGATTGGGTGAGTTAAGAGGCCCAGGAAGGAAACATGGTTTAGCAGTATCCTTCTCCTCCTACATGTTCTGTTACAGAAGAAGTTGTTTAATATTTTAGCGTACACCAAAGAACCTGACTGGACAAACATTAATACAAGTTTGATCCTTTATTGCATTATGCAGCAAGATTCATATAATACTTGGAGTATAAAATCCTTGTGAGAGAATTTTTTTTTTTTGGACTTCAGCTGGAAACTTCTTTGTAAATAGCAAAATATTACTATACATGGATGTAGTGTTATTCATGTATGCACATAGAGAAGTTTCAGCCCTCATGTAGAGCTTAGTTCAAAAACAATTTATTCCAGTCCTGCCTCAGCAGGAAATCAACAGGCAGCCTGTAGAGGCTGGAGGAGTTTAATAGGTGTATCTGAAAAGATGAGTTTTTATGTTAGGTCCATTACTTTTGCATTTAAAATAGTAATCCAGGAACAAAAGAGGAAAGAGTTCATGTGAACGGCACTGTGTTCATAAAGTGAAAATTCAGCTTCAGAAAGACTTCTTGTGTGCCAGTTTTACTGTCCTAGACGAATATTAAAGTTTAATTTCATAGGCAGGAATTGTTCTATTCACTGGTGGAAGCTGCTGCTCTTGGATTTGAAAGTGAAATCATCAGACTGATCTGCAGGAGTTGCTGGTATTTGTTCTTTAACTCCAGTCTGAAGCCCTGACTGACTTTGTGTTTTATGAAAACACCCAAGCTTTGGCCCTTTTTTTTCATTGCCCTGTTTATCACAGTTCATATTTCACATAAAGCCAGCAGATCTGTCTTGCTTAGGAGAAAACATTCTAATGCGTTTCTCATTTTCTGTGTTGCCACTGGCTTTTTGCCTGTTGTTGGTAATACCAGCAGGTATAATTTGAATAACCTGCATTGATTGTCTGTAGGTGGCTATTGGAAATGTATGAATGGTGCCCTCTAGCAGGACGAAAAAGAAACTGGTGCAGAGTTGCAGCTTTCTCATTTACAGCACATACTATACTGTAAAGAAGCTATTCTTCTCCTTCCCTATTTTTTCACCACAAAATAGGAAAAGTAAAATAGAACATAGAACTTGAAATTATGTGAGCTAATACGGTCTTTTCACTCCACTGAAGTGGTGTGCAGCTGTGTGTCCCTTTTAAGGCCCAACTGAAATAACATAAAGCTAATATATTTGTTTTTACATGGATTTATGTGTGTGTGGATGAAGCTACTAGGCTGCCTCTGGTCCTAGGTAAGATGATATTTAGTATAGATATTAACATGGCAGTAAATTATCTTGTTATAATTCACCTGATAATTCTAAATGTTTAAACCGATAAAACAACAAAGTTTTTTTTCTGTATATACTTTTGCTCTCATAAATACATTTTAATATTTCTTCAGAGTACTCTGACCCTTGTTGATAGGTGACCTAAGGAAAAGCTATATAGAATTAACTTACTCATTTTGGAAATCATTTTAGGCAAGAAGTCCCAGCTGGAGATGACTTTGACTTTAACTTAGAAGGCTCTGCTGTTACTGCCCCAAACACAGAATTGCACAGTATGTCCTGGTATGATTCTATAATGTGGACTACACAAGACCAGAAGAAAAGGAAAATAGTTATCCATTTTGTAAAGCATGATGAGCTGCTTCAGCATCCTAAAGATACTTTAGTTATGATAGAAGGTAAGATAAATTGCAAATACACCACTTCTTATGGCACAGTGTTGACTTTTGAGTATTTATGAAGTTAAGATATGTTGAAATTGCATTCAGTGTAAGTAGTAATGATCATAAAGGCATCTTCGTATGAAAGAATAACTCATCAGGAACTTTAAGTTATTGTTGTGCAAACAGGAAAAAGTCCTCTCTGAAGGTCTTATAAGATCTATTTTAAAACTCTACCAATAAGATTATTGTTAGTTCTGCTAGCATTAATGTATGACTACAGAATCACAAAATTGTCAGGGTTGGAAAGTACCTCAAAGGTCATCACAGGCTCACAGGATGTTGGGGCTTGGAAGTGATCTCTGGAGATCATCAAGTTCAACCCCCCTGCCAGAGCAGGATCATATAACCACATAATCTAGAGCAGGTCACACAGGAATGCATCCAGACAGGTCTTGAAAGTCTCCAGAGATGGAGACCCTACAGTTTCTCTGGGGAGCCTGTTCCAATGCTCCATGACCTTTACAGTGAAGGAGTTCCTTCTCACGCTGTGGTGGAACTTCTTGTGCATGCAGTTCCAACCCCTCCACCATAGGCAGGGACACCTCACACTGGATAGGTTGCTTAGATCCCCATCCAGCCTGGCCTTAAGAGCTTCCAGGTATGGGGCTTCCACCTTTTTTTCAGCTGTGCCTACTGATTATTTTTTTTGGTTCTGATTTGAAAACTCACAGAGTCTTCAGGAAAAAAAAAAAACACTTATATTACTGATGTGGGAAAGTTTTGGAAAGCTTTTGATATAGAAGCCTACAATTAACTTTGTCAGCCTCTGGATGTCAGTGTTGTTTCATGTTAATAGGGCTTCTTGCAGTGTGAGGTTTATTTGGTCTTGTTTGTTTTTTATATCACATTTCCTCAGAGAAGAGAAATATTTACTGAACATTAAACAAAGTAATTTATCCAGAATACTAATAAGGAATGTTCTCCATAGAAGTAGTAAATAATTGCATAATGGTACCATTCCAAGTGAAAAATAAAACCTTCAGTTGTTCTCAAGTAGCGATGTGAATAAGCAAACGTAAGTCAGGTGGGTCTTTGTGCAAGAGTCAATTACAAAACCACTTCTGTTTTCTGCTTTGGTGTATGCTCAGTGTGTTCTGATAGCTGCTCTATTTCTGACATCTACCAACCTGGATTTTTTTTTTTTAATCTAATTATATCTGTTTGAAAACACAAGAAAAAATACTCTGTTTCTACTCTGTTTTTCTAACATAACTGAAAAAGAAAAATTATGAAGTTATATTATTCTCAGATGTAAGTGCCAGAAGTTAATTATGTTAGGATATGGATATATGTGCTTCATGTTGGAGCACAAGGAAAAGCACAATTGGAGTTTTAGCACTTTTTTCCCCAGAACATTGATCTAGAATCTTGCCAAAGCTACATGCTGATTTTTTTTTTTTTGTTAAGATTTTTGGAAGTGGAGATTTTGAAGTATCCCTAGAAATCTTCCCAGTGCCTTTCCAGGTGCAGACAACCCTCAAAGATTAAACACATTATGACATTTATTATAAACACATTATGACATTTATTAGACAGGCATGGTCGAGATTTAACTCCTTTGTTAAACACAAGCAATTTATACTTCTACAGCACAAAACTCTATTCTTTTCATAATTGCTATGCTGAAGTAAGTGTTTGGCATCAGTTGGGCTGGAATTGAGGAAATACTCAGATGATGGACAGAATTTTGCATGACCCTCCACAGGGAATGGGTGGTATCCATAGCCATTGCTACATATTAGTTGAACTAAAGAGTGAAATGTTATGGTAATCAAGTAGATTAACACCCCTCACATATCATTATTATTTGTACATGAAATCACCATGATTCATACCATTGTCAACCTCTGGTAATTCTCTGTCTTTTATGCCAGTCTCTTTGAGTACTTACCACATTTGCTCAATGTAACAGCCAAGCTGATAATCTGCAGACTTTTTAGCAATGTCAGTTAAAAGTACCCTGAATTTTGCATGTTAATCCCTTGAATGAGAGTTCAAATGTATATGAGATGCTTTTTATCTATGTCTCTGTACTTAGAGGATCTCTGTTTTCTAACATTTTCAAATATCTATGCCTTTGTTTTCGTTATTTTCTTTAGTAGAAATTAACATTATTGAAGACATTTCATGTTGTGCATTTTTCATCAGCAGTAATAATGCAGTTTATCTGCATTATTTCCCTCTCTGCAATACAAGTAATCTATATGCAATCAATATTTTATAATTGTCATTACATGTTATAGTCAGTGGTAAAAAACTCTGCTGTAGAATATGTTTATTTTCAAACACATTGCTCAGTTTTTCTAATCAACAGCTGATAAAATGTATTTTTATTGAACTATTTCCAAATAGCTGTTCTCTGTGTGTTAAATTAATAAATGTACCATACTTCTACTGAATGGATGAAATGTCAGGAAGATTCCAAATTCTGTTCTGCAATCCGTGCTACAGAGACTAAAGATGACATTTTCCTGTGATTTGTAAAAAATTTGAAAGAACTTTTCCTGCCACTGGAATTGGAAAATCTCAGAGTTCCAGTTCTATGACCTATGAGGAGCAGCTGAGGGAGCTGAGGTTGTTTAGCCTGGGGAAGAGGAGGCTAGAGGGAGACCTTATTGCGCTGTACAACTACCTGAAGGGAGGTTGTAGCCAGGTGGGGGTTGGTCTGTTCTCCCAGGCAATCAGCAACAGAACAAAGAGACACAGTCTCAAGCTGTGCCAGGGGAGGTTCAGGCTGGATGTTAGGAAGAAGTTCTTCACAGAGAGAGTGATTTGCCATTGGAATGGCTGCCCAGGGAGGTGGTGGAGTTGCCGTCCTTGGAGATCTTCAAGGAAAGACTGGATGAGGCACATAGTGCCATGGTCTAGTTGATTGGATGGGGCTGGGTGACAGGTTGGACTGGATGATCTTGGAGGTCTCTTTCAACTCGGTTGATTCTGTGTGATTCTGTAATATAGTAAATGTATGCTGTGCTCCTAGCATGGCCTCAATTAGTAGCATGAAGTTTGATGGATTTCCCACCTCATGTCAGATATGACATAGTTGAATAGCTACTTTTTTTCATGAGCTGCTGATAAACCCCCACATCTTTGTTTTTAATAGGTGGAACATTAAAAGAAATGTGGAAGCTTACAAAAAGATTTAAATGTGTTATTCCTGTGAGATCCACAAAGGATGGTCTGCAATTATTAGATCTTTCATCTCCTTTTCTTTTACAAGGAAATGTAACATATTATGGGTAAGTCAAAAGTATTTATTGATATTTTAGTAGGTGCAGTAATGGATAGATATCATTTTCTTAAGTAATTCAGACTGCAGTGCTCTGGGGATAACTTAGCTGAAGATTCTTTGATGCCATACTACTACATCATATCAAATGGCTCAGCTGTAGTTGAGCTTTATCTTGCTTTATAAATCTGACACCTTTAATAACACAGCACCCTTAGTTCAGTCTTGCATGTGTTGTGTGCGTAGGGCAGCATACTACAGAGACAGAAATGCAGATACAAGTCTATGAAGGCTACAGAATGTCTAAGTCTTTCTCATTTAGTCCAGATCTTACATTTTGTGGTCTTACTTAGTAGGCTGAAGTCAAGATACGTGTTGCTTTAAAACTGTATGCTGGTATTTTTATATGTTTTTATAATATTTAAATACAGTCAGTCAATCCATGTTTCTTCCTGTATTGGAAAAGCTTGGGTTTTGGAAGAAATAAGGGATTTTCAACAGGCTTTCCTTACCACTTACCTGTTTGTGGTTTTCAGTCGCTGTAGAGAAGACATCGATGGGTTTCTGAATTCCACAGTTCCAAAACTATGGGAATACAGTACAGACATCTAGGTGTGGTATCTGTGCTCTACCATGCAATTCCATGTTTATTCTCAATGAGAGCAGCAGTATTTTCTCCCAGTACCTACACAGCAGCGTGCAGTTTCCAAGCACCAAAACAGCAATCCACTTCATGCGAGCTGTTGAATCCCCACTCTCAGCAGTTCTAATAAGTCTAAGCAGAGCCCTGTGTTGCATTGCTTCAGTCCTGTAGGCAATAAAATAATTTCTGTGCAGAAATATTGCAAGTTTCATGTGAACTCTTGAAGTTTCCCATAAGGACCTGATAAAATGAATACAGATACTTATTTGTCTTTGTCACATACTGTTTTGACTTTTCCAGATATGGCTGTCCAGAGCTCTTCTAAATAAAAGCAATATATGAGTATTCCTACTGGGACTGCAGTACAATGTATTTCCCCATGCTCTTTCATAATCCATATACTTCTCTAGCTATGCACAACTCACCTCCAGATGTTGTTTTCTGTTTAAATGGCTCCATTGCAAAAGCAGATGCTAAGATGTCCCATGATTGTTCATAGGGTATTTAGGGAAGGAACCTCACAAGTGTGTGGCATTTCAAAACTTCGTTCTGTGCACTTTTTATATCAGTAGCATATACTTAGCAGAGTATGAAAAAGATTCTGTATAGCAGAATTAAAACAAAGCTATTTTTACTGTAGCAATAAGCTTGAATACCTACATAAATATTTATGTGTGTGCATATGCATGTGTATCACATATATAAATAAACACACACAAAAATCCCAGCTATTTTGTTAGAGTTAGGTGGGTGTTCTAAAGGAAAAAGAAAGTAACTTCATTGAGCTTGACTTTGTATCACCTGATCACAGTTAGTTCTATTGCTTTCTTTGGCATTTTGTATTTAATTCTAAAATATAGTAAATGTCTATTTTAAGTTCTAATTGTGACATACTAGCACTGAAGCTTAATTTGGGAAAAAAAAAGTTGTCCTCTAATTTTACTTCTTGAGGCAAATGAGAACAACTTTGAAAATTGCTCTTCAATATTTTCATCTGTTTGCAGCATTTATTATGTCACATGTTAAATTTATAGCTGCTGGCGTAAGTGCACCAGTAACAAAGAGACACTGTCTTGAAAACTCAAGTATTCTTTTGTTGTAGGTAATGCCAAATTTCTTCTCTAACCCCGCTGTGCTTTTGGAGTGTGCTAAAAGCTCAAATTCACTCATGCTTTTACAAAGTGAGGTGTTTGTATTACTACAACAAAGTAGTGACATACAAAGAATCTGTTTAGAAGTGACATGAATTTATATGTAGCAATGTAGCGACCTTAAAAATCACAGAATGCTTTGAACTGTAAGAGCCCTTTAAAGATCAGGTTGCTCAAAGTCCCATCTTAACCTGACTTTGAACACTTCCAGGGCTGGGGCATCCCCAGCTTCTCTGAGCAACCCATATCAGTGTCTTGCCACCTTCTTCATAAGGGATTTCTTCATTCCATATACAATCTAAATCTAACCTCTTTGATTTTAAAACTGTTGCCCCTTGTCATGTCACTACAGACCTCTGTAAAAAGTTTGTGTCTTTCTTAGAATCCTCTTTTATATATTGAAGGGCCACAATAAGTTCTTCCTGGAGCCTTCTCTTCCCCAGACTGATCAATTCCAACTCACACAGCCTTGATGTACAGTTTTCCTCCTTTCTGTTCACTGAGGTGGTCTTTTCCAGGCCAAAATGATTTGTTTCTCCTCTTCAAAAGCAGCGTCAAGAGATTTGATGTGCTCTAAAGTTTTAATGTGTTCTAAAGCTTGTGTGTATGGTAAAATACTTATTTTAAACAGCAATAGAAATTTGGACTCCCACTGAGTAAGGACATCAGAATAATTTTTTTTTTCTGTGCAGAAAGCTTCTAGTCTCAGTATCTTGTTTTAAATGCCAGGTGCAAGCAGTGTTCAACTCCAAAGCCTAT
Organism: Colaptes auratus; assembly: GCA_015227895.2. Lineage (NCBI taxonomy): Eukaryota > Metazoa > Chordata > Aves > Piciformes > Picidae > Colaptes > Colaptes auratus. Next base: position 48,792,807 of record CM037632.1, read on the forward strand.
CAACAGTCTAAGTCCCCTTGCAGCAGAACAACAACCATCATGGGAACCAACTGAAATAGCAGAAGGTCAGCTGACGTGATACTGTCCTGAAATAATTTTGTGCCTTGATTCTGAAGTTTTTATATTAAATAGTGGGATTTCTGTATAAAACTGTAACATTTATTCACCTTTTTACTAGTTGAAATAACATATTTAATTTTGAAACCATTATGGTTAAAGGATTTTGTATGTTGAAGAGTTGCTGCTACTGCAAGTGTCACTAGTAACACCTATCGTAGTACAGATCTAATTAATACAGATGTAATGAATTTTTGGTTGCATCTGCCATTTTTAAACTGTGTACATGCTTGCAGTCCTGCAAGTTAGTTTTGCTTTTTCTTCAGAATATACAGTTTTTCTGATCTGAACTAAAGACAGTCTTATATAATGACTGGTACAAATTAGACTTTTCTCTTCTGTAAGCCTTATCCAAGCTAAGCATACTCCAGACAGTCTGCAAGAAATAATATTCAGATGAAATTGATTATACTGTAACACATGTGTGTTTCATGCTTTGTTTGGGTTTTGTGTTATTTTATGTACTCAACATCTTCAAATTATGGAGGTAAAATAGAACATAAAATTTACAACACATGAAGGATTAAGAATATTTTCATGTATATCAGTTCATCTTCTAACATATTAAGTTGGAATATCTAGCAGTATCTAAGCATGGTAAAGACTTTATGAAAGGAAAACAAAATATTTGAGCAATACAATGCTTCTCTGAAATAAGCTGTCATAATTATATTTTATTAAATAAATGTAATTGACATTTAGTGCTTTCTGGCATTTGAGCTATTCTTACATAATTTGATTTTTCAGGCTAAATGATAACCTGCAAGTATATCACATCAATTGAACACAAAGTGCTTAGCCAGTTTAGGTAGATGTACCCAGAAAATACTGATACAAAGATGCAGTAACTTTGTATGTTGAAAAAATTTTGTGTTTGCAGCATAAAAGTTACTGCTGCCAGGGACAGAATGGCTGTAGTCTAGCTGCAGCTAGAATATTTCAGGACTGCCAGCAAAGTTTCTCTGAATAAGACTTTGGCTGGTAGCTCTACTGTATCATGTGAAACATACTTTTTTTTACTCGAAAGGTATTTTTCCAGGTGGGATAATATCTTCTTATCACTGAATTAAGAGCAAATCTCCTTTTATCTTCCATGGATAAAAGGAGTAGGAAGATCCTACAAATGTAGAATCTGAGATCTAAGTAAATATTAGATTTTTTTTTACTTGGATGAGTAAACACTTAAAAATCTTGCTACATTTTTATCTGAAAATAGAAAACATAGCTTGTTATTCAGGGCCTCAGGTTTCGGGCCTGTCAATTTTTAATTCTAATGAAAGTAGTTAAAGTCAGTTACTATTGAATGATGGATATTGTCAGCTTGAGTTGTTATGGTTTGTACTGCATGATTACTCTATGAAGCAGATCAATATTGTTTTTTTTCTTCAGTTTTAGGTATTGAGCCACTCCAGTATGTTTTTGTTATGAAGTTTACACTAGTTGATGGAACAGCACCACTAAATGCATACCTTTTTGATTACGTAAGTAAATCTAGGTCAAAGTAGACTCTACAGATTATATGAGTTTGCACTGGATTTGTTTTTAGAACAGCGTGGTGGGTTTGAGGCAGATCCTCCCTTGCCTCCCATCAGGGCAGAAAAAAATGAGACTCAAACAAATAGATTGCAGAAGTGATGGAAAGTTTAAATGGGAAAGTAGTGAGTGTTTTACAGAAAGGTACAAGCACAGTGACAAAAGAGATCCCAAAGCATGTCCAGAAGCCTCCCAGCACTCCCTCTCTCCCCACCTGAGGGTACACCCAAAACCCCCAGGGCTCTTTCTTCCCCACCTCCACTGGTAGGCTAATCTCAGCTGGCCAGATCTGAGATTGGCCTTCCCCCTTCTCCTCTTGGCATTAGGCCTAGCTAGGCCCAAGAAGCCTTGAGATAACTCCTCTCCCATTACCAGATAGGGAACATCTCTCACGGGTGCAGTAAGGGAAGAAAGAGGAAGTATAAGACTTTGCATATGGATTTATAGGGAGCAGGACATTATGGGAATGAAATACACTATTTCCTGTGTCCACTCAATGGACTGGACACCTGGGGCAGCAAAGGTGTATCTTGTGTGGTAGCAGCAGAAGGCACCCAGCATAAACTATCACAAACAGCAAATGTATGTATACTTGTTCTATGTTTTCTGCAGTGTTTTGCAGGGACGGTTATGAGCACTGTAATGTCATTAATACTCTCCATCACTGAAGGTGCACAGAATGCAATTTTTCAATAAAATATTAGAGTATAGAACATCAAAGCATAGCTACAAATCTGAGGCTGGTAGATTATTTGATACTTCCATAGACTTTTCTGCATTTCCATGACTGAATTTCTCTTTTATTGGCAGTGTTAAATTGTGGAGCCTGGTAGTCCAAAATCTCATTACCTCTTTTTTTAACGCCAAGTAGAATCTATCCATTCAATAATTTTTGATTTTTGTTTCATTTGGCCATGAGGCAGACAAGACCTTTCTTGCCCTGAACTTAGGCAGGACTCGGCTATAGCTATACAGATATTTGTCTTTGGTTTCAGAAGCAGTTGATTCAATTATTTTTCTAACCTTAGAATTAACCTATCTTCAATTTTCTCTGAAGCAACTTAAGACTATTCCTGCTACCTGAGATACTGAAGATTGGATGGTTTTCCTGACATTACGAACTGTATGATTCTAACTTCTGAAGGCTAAAACCCAACATTCCTCCTCTCTTCTTCCATATAACAGGTTTTTTCATATCAGAGATTTTTAAATCCGTATCAGAGTTCTTCGAAAGCTTTGACCATCCTCACTGTTCTTCAGGATTCTTCCTAGGTGGCCTACATTCCTCATGGTGATAGTTCAAAGCCGTTACAATATCTTCCAAGCCTAAACTTGGTCCTTCAGCACCACCTGAGAAGGAACTGGCCTACTTTGAAGTGCAGCTTTACTCTAGCATCCGTTCTAACTTCTGTGACAATGCTCTTGGTTCTTTTCTTTCCTTTCTTTATAGGAAAAGTCATTGAAGGGAAAAAAAACAGAAAATTTTTTAGTCAGAAGAAGAATTGTAAGAATGAGAGGAAAAAGTCGTTATCTGTGTCAGTTTTGCTGCTGGATTATTCAGTAGCTTCTGATACTTCCATCAAACATGTCATACAAAAATTACACAAAGGCAGATTATTCTGTATTTGTATCTTTTAACAAGAAGGAGGAGTTGCCATCTAAACCCTTTGAGAAGGTATAAGGTAATGAGTCATGAAAGATACAAAAACAGGTAACAAACTTTAAAAGAAAAAGTAGGCATTTTGTCAATCATGGTTAGTGTATGCAGTTTAAAAACATAGAGAAAAGGTTTATTTGACATTTCAGTGTTCCATTCTTTATTTTACTACTCTCTTCAGAAATGCATTCCATAATGTAAGCCTTTTCCCATCATTTCTAAAACTAAAACTAAGGGTGTTTCATGAATCCATGTTGCAGTTCCTTCTTGTTTTCAGCTAATTTTGTTCCTCTCAAAATTTCTTCTAGCTACATGAAGGGCCTGTTGGGGAGGACTGATCATCCTCTCCAGCCATAACATTGCCTTGTTATGGAGGCTTATGAGGAACATCTGCCCGTTATGTATACAGATATATGTTTTCTGGGTGGCTGTAGCCCCTGAATACTTAGGGGTACATAAATGCAGACTATATTTTTTTCAGACAGTCTGGGTTTTTTTCCTGTATCTGAACAGTTTCGTAAAGAATGTTGTTCTATCTGTATGATTTTTACTTCCTTAATGGATAAAAGAACATGCAGTCAGGATTCTGGCTAATGATTTCTTACCCCTCTTGCAACACTTCATACTTTCCTGTTCTCTTTCAGGAAAAGTTTTTCCAAATTCCTGCCTCTGAAATCTTAACCAGCAATTATCTTCAGCAAAAGATGGAGATGACCATGAATACTCTTTGTCCTCCAGGAAGAAAATTAGGTCAGCTTGCTCTTATTTTTAAGGGGGGTAGAAAGGGAAAGGGTCTTCCAATTGCATTTGCATAGGCAAAGTCTTATAATTCAACTTACATGTGGACAAAACTCAGCAGAAAAATGAAGGAATCTGTAAGGAGAGTTCCAATTAATTTGTTTTGATGTTTCTGCAATAGTAGAACTCCTATTAAAGAAAGAAAAGTAACAGTTCAGTCAGTTCTCATGTTGCATGCAGTGATGTGTGAATACAGTCATGTCTGTGCCAGCACCAACACATTGTTTGCATTCATCTAGAATTAACTAAAACACCCCTGTATTGAATGTCACAACATATTAGGGAAAACTGAAAGAGAAGTCAGTGTATGGCACATGTTTTGGGTGATACTCTGCTTCTGAATACACATTCTGATTTGGAGCATCCCTTGCTACAGGAAACATCCATGGAAATTGAGCAAAACTTTAATCCAAATCCAGTCATAGTTTTTCATGCAGTATTTTGTTACAGTAGAAAGCGGCTGTGTCTAAAATACACAGGTCCAAGGCAACTCTGTCTCTGCCACAGCTACAGCCCCCAGAGCATACTCCCTACTCATACTTGGCAGTTAGTGACCACCACAATCACACTGAAGTCTTTACCATACTCATAAAAAGTGGCCCTATTGTAAAGGCTATAAATGATACTCTCTTACAGATGAATGAAACTGATTCATTGAGACACATGAAGATGAGTCTTTATGTGTGATACACTGCCAGTACTGAGTATTTCGGGATGATGCTGGGGTGGGAAGGGTGAGACTTGGAAGATTGTCACTGAAGAACATTTCAGCTGATGCTGGAAATTTTAAGATGCATATTGAATTTCACAATCAGTAATTCACTTTCATCCCTATTAACTGTTGTATACAACTAGATACCCTGGTTAACATCTTGCTTGTTATATTTCTCTTCGCTAAAAGTTAAAAATGAGTATTAAACAATAATTTGGGTTTTGTTTGTAGATGACTTGCCATGGCTGGAGTGCTTCATCAAGTCCTATAATGTCAAAGATGAGATGAAACATCAAGTTTGTTATCAAATTTTTGACACTACAGTTGCTGAAGATGTTGTATGAGTGATGTGTTGCTAGTAGGAGGTAATCCAGTAAGAACACTATTTCTTTTTTTTGGAGGGGGAGATCAGGAGCTGTGGTAAAAAAACTGCTTTAAGAATTCAATTGGTATGTATGAAATTCTAGTTTGGATATTAATGTGATCAGGAATTATTCTTTGATATATTTACTACTTTCCTGGCATAGAGCCTTATAATCTGTATGCAAGTAGAGGTGGTAAGCTTTTTCACTGGAGCTTGCTTGGCTCAGACTGACGGAAGCAATCTAGTATCCATCTGTCCTTCAAAAAAGGTAATGATGAGGTTATTCTAAACTGATGAGTTTTACTCAGAAGATACAGTGGGAATGATGCTGCTTTGTTTATTTCTGTATTTCTTCAGTAAGCTTTCCCTCAGACTACTTGGTGCAAGCATATGTTACTGTTCTCAGGCAGTTTGATAGGGAGGTTTTCTCCTTTTAGAGAATTCCTTAATTTTGCATTGACAGATACATATAGACAGAACTCTTCCTTTTAATCATACTATGGTAACTCTATGTTCCAGTAATGATAGATTCTGATGGAGTTAAGATTGTGACCATGTAATGAAATTGAAGTCAAGCCATGAAAAAAGTAAGGTAGTGTGAAACTGTAAAAGGAATATTGACATTGGCTAGATTCTAATGGTTTTTAAGGTGGCCCTGTTTGGCACTAGAATTGTTAGTATGCTTATTAGCTGGATATCTGTTTTCAAAGGCTCTCACATATCTGGCTAAATTTGCTGTCAGATTGCACTGCCCAAATCTGCTGTTTCTGTCTTACATAATCAGATTGTATGACTAAATTTAGAGATACAGAACTGATTGGTGATATGGCTTGAAAATACTGCTGGACTAGAAAAATTACTCAGTGGTTTCAATTTGCATTCAGAAGTCTGGAGGACCAATTCAGGACATGTTTCCCCAAGGATAATTAATGTAGAAATCCTTGTCAAAACAAATGCTTTCCATCAGATAAAGTTACTTAATATTTACATCAGACATTTCATAAGGAAGTTCAGAAGCAAGATGGAAAATTTGCAATTAGATTATTATTTTGATAGTAGATGACATTTTATTTTCTCATTTTTCAGGTCTGTTAGGTTGAGTATGCAATTTGTAAATTAAAATTTCATCTAAATATCTTCAGATAATTTTCTGGTACTCTAAAAAATTGTCATAAACCAGGATTTTGTTCTTACTGATGGACGTATAGGAAGAACCAATCTAACAAGTTGTTAGCAGACATTTCCTTTAAAAAAGTATGGAAAAAAAAGACAGCCTCAGAATGGAACAAGTAGTTTACCAAAGAGCAGTACTAGCATATAGTCTGTGAATAAATGCATAAATAAAAAATAGCCATCTCAAATTATTACATTAATATTCTAAAACTTTAGACGCTGGCTGCATCCAAATTATTTCAGAAGTTAGGGCTTAAGTGGAAGGGAATCTTTTTTGCTTCCCTTGTATATAGTGTATGAAAACAGTGGAAGGGAGTGGTTTTATTTTTAGATTTTGAAGAACTCTCTAGTTTTTGATGTTGTTAGATTTTTCTAAATAAGTCTTTGTAAAGTAATAAATAATCTGGTTTGGTTTGGTTTCACTGTTGGTTATTGTAATAGAATGTTTAATAAAGATTTTTGCAAATATGGAGATTTTATTACACTTGACTTTTAGTTCCTAGTTCATAAGACTGTGAAAACTGTCATCAAGTAATATTCATCCAACAAAATGCTCCAAGTGAATGTTTGTGTAGTTTGTTTGATTGAAATATACATGTTTAATTCTCTTTTTAAATGTAATCCATAGAAATAATTTTAATTAGGAAGCAGAAATAATGTATTTGGCAATGCTAAAGATCACTGTATAGAAATGAAGTAGTGCACAGACAGTTGAACATGTCTTTGTCTCCTTGGCAGCCTTTGTATGGAGTAAGGTAAGCCACAAAAATGGGAATTAGACCTTTAGCTACTAATTATCCTCATCACTGCTGAGGCCTGTGAATAGCTAACTGATAGGTGGAAATCTTGAGATGGCTGTGCCCTGATCTTGCAGCACTGGCAGACTGCAGTTTCTGAAAGCTGAGCATCTCAGACAGCAATGACTTTTAGCTTTTATTGGCAACCTCCTTAATAGAAATAAAAGTTGTTTCCCTTGGTCAATTTATTGAACAGGTATGTGATTTCAGTTTATAAAACATTAATAAAAGGTCAGATGCTTATTTTGATAGTTAAAGAATTATGGAAATAGATCATAATGTATTTAAAGCCGCTCAAACATTGAAGTAAGAGTAGATCAGGTTAACATTGATACACTCAGGTCCAATGAAAACTCCAGGCATGTCTTTCTGGTGTCTCATCTTCCTACATTCTCATACAGGGTAACTGCATCAAAACATCAGCTTCTTACTAGAAATGTGGGGGTATGTGACTGATATGCATGGAATGTGAAGTATATAGCACATAGCCCCATCACCACAGCCAAGAGCGAAGAATATCTAATTGTATCTAATTGTAAAGGTGGAGCTGTGAAAGAAACTATAAAAGAGCAATGACAAACCTATCCCTGCCCCCCTCACCCCTAATTACAAAGGTAAGTGCATAACAGTGATAAAATGTGAATTTAAAAAGTTTTTAAAGGAAACAAAGCCACAAAAAAAATAAATAAAAGCAATCAGAAAACAAGTTAACTGGGTAATACTGTTTTCAGGGGTGCCTGTATGATTAGGCTCCTTGAAGTCACTTTTAAGGGTGTTTGAAAAGATTGAATATCTCTCCAAAGTCAGTTGAACTTAAGTTCTTGAATACCTCATGCCCTCTTATATTGCAGAAAGAAGGAGCTATTTCTGATAGATGTCCTGCTGTGCAGTGGTGATTGAACTTTCTCATCAGCTTTTGCAGTTATGGGATCCAGAGATTTACAGACAAGACTTTGAAATGCTTTGCTTAATACTAATGCTTCAGCTGCTGAGCAGCAGGAAGTGGGATTGCAAAGTAGGCAGAGCCTGCAGGCTAACAAGCTGAGGTTTGCAGCAGAAGGAGGAGAGTTTATTGTGTTGAAAGGAATGAGTGCTTAGCTCTTAAATACCACCATGTTTTACATCAGAAGAATTTATTCTTGTTAGGTCACCTTTTGGCCACAGTATTAATATGTGAAAGTGGGGCATGGCAATAAGAAAGGCCAAATGCCAAAATGGAGTTGTTAAAAAAAATTGGCAAATACATACGTTCAGGTTCTTCAGATAGACTCAGGACACTACAGAAAGTTTTATTCATTAAAAAAAAAAAAGAGTTTTAAGTCAAATAAGAATTTACTTCAGACAAGCATTACTTCAAGTGTACTGGACCTTGAATATTAAGAATTAGAAGCAAGGACATTCAACAGAAGAAGCAGAGAGAAGGAAAGACCAGTTTTGAAGAACAGTAGCAAAGGCAAGAAGTGATATTACAGTCTGTGAGCCGGTTTGTCACGGTTCCTGTTTGCAGCATTTCCTATACACGAAGTTCCTGGTAAGAAATACGGGGTTTGGAAACATCAGCCTGGTGAAGGATTGCCAGATCTGAAATGTTGAAAAATTTATAGTAGAATTGTGCCATAACTAATGAGTTCATATTTGTAAACCTGTGGATGAACTTCACCCCAGAGCACTGCTACAATGTGGTTTTCCTCGTTTTGTGCTACAACTCCCAGTATTGCATACAGAGGTACCTCTGTAAAATTGCTGTTACCATTTGTCTGCACAAACTGAGCATATTGAAAGGCTAGGAATGCATCTACATTTAACAGGAAATCATAAACAGAAGGAGCCAGTGGATCAATGTCTGGCTCCAAGCCTGGTGTTTCCAGCAGGACTTTGTTTTTTCAATCATGTGTTGATTTACAGGACACCAGGCCTGCTGGCAACAGGGATATACCTGTCTCAGAAGGGCCCATAAGAACTAGCATGGCTCACTGAAAGACCTTCAAACTAGATTTGAAGGTTTAAGAGCACAAAACCAGGGCTTGCTAGAAATAAGCCTGAGGGCAGTACACCAATGTTTGAATGGTGGTGTGCTAGCAAGGTCTTTCAGTCTGCTGTATCAGTGGAGGTAGGAAATGGAGACCTATGTGACACCTGTGATTAGATAGTGTTGGGTGGTAAGTTGGACTCGATCTCAAAGATCTCTTCCAACCTATCTACCAATGATACTAGAGTTACTGATAAATCTAGAGTTACTGTTGTTCTCAGGACCACCTGAGAACAGCCAGGTAGGAATTAGTATTTCTCTGTGCAAAAAGGTGGCAAGATCTTTAGCCCAACTGTGGTAAATCTGCACACAGCATGGGAAACAAACAGGAGGAGCTTGAAGCCACTGTGTATCAGGGAAACAATGTTACAGTGGCCATCACAGAAATATAGTGCCATGTCTCAGGACTGGAGTGCCACAACGGCTGCAAACTCTTCAGAAGGGATAAGCAAAGGAGAAGCTGTGGCCTGTTATATCAGGGAGTGTTTTGATTATATTGAGGGTAATGACGGTGATGATAGGGTTGACTGTTTATGAGTGAGAATCGGGAGGAAGGCCAACAAAGCAGATAGCCTGATGAGAGTCTGTTACAGACCACCCAGTTCAGAAACGATGTAGACATGGCACTCTGGGACATGGATTAATGGTGGTGTTAGGTTGATGTTTGGACTTGATGATCTTAAAGGTCTTTTCTAACTGAAACAGTTCTGTGAGTCCCTGATCCTATTATTTAATAGACGCTTGTCTGAATTTCAGTTTTTGCAGGTAAACAAGGGGAAAATATATTTTATGTGGAAATATGCCAGAAATTACAGGGTTTTTTTGTCTCATAGCTGTTCTATTACATGCAAAGATTTGAGCATAAATCTAGTTTTATCTTCTTCTGCAGGTATACAGGTTATGGACTACCACTGTTTTACCAAAATATAGTTTTACAAAGTACAAGCTTCATCTTTATAATGGAGACCTTATTTAACTGTAATTTTGAGGACTGACTATCAGGTAGCTTTTGATTATGGAGGTGTTACTTGGCTGAAAGGAAATCCCTGAATGATGGCAGTTTTAAAATTATGCTTGAATTTCATGATCAAAAGAGTGGCAGAACAGAACACTGAAATCTGCTGATCAGACAGATTAAAAGTACAGACTTTATTTCTTTCTTCTTGTGTCCACAGATGATGCCTTTAGAAATGCAGAGCTCCTCTGAAGCAATGTTTCAAATGGCAAATATGATCACTCATAGGCAGGATGTGTATTACCAAAGGGCACTTTATTTGTAACAGCGAGGTGGGTAAGGGGCTTACACCAAACAGCAGTGTTAATGCTATTATTCTTGGCATGTTCTTTTCCTATCAACATTTGCTATGCTGAAGGTGCAAAATTCCATTTATAAAAAAAAAAAGGTAGTTGCAGTGATTGAGTTTGACATAAACCCACAGTATAGAGACATTAAAATCTTGACATGCTGCCCCTTGGTTTCTTACTGCGCATAGGTACCCTGGTACATACAGTGATGGGCATGAGGTCTCACTGCTTGTAAAGCTACAGTTTGGGGGTACTGCTTGATAGTAGGCTGAACATGAGCCAGCAGTGTGCCCAGGTGGCCAAGAAGGCCAATGGTATCCTGGCTTGTATAAGGAAAAGTGTGGCCAGCAGGAGCAGGGAGGTTATTCTCCCCCTGTACACTGCACTGGTTGGGCCACACCTTGAGTACTGTGTCCAGTTCTGGGCCCCTCAGTTTAGGAAAGATGTTGACTTGCTGGAACGTGTCCAGAGAAGGGCAACATAGCTGGGAAGGGGTTTGGAGCACAAGCCCTATGAGGAGAGGCTGAGGGAGCTGGGGTTGCTTAGCCTGGAGAAGAGGAGGCTTAGGGGAGACCTTATTGCTTTCTACAACTACCTGAAGGGAGGTTGTAGCCAGGTTGGGGTTGGTCTCTTCTCCCAGGCAACCAGCACCAGAACAAAAGGACAATCTCAAGCTGCGCCAGGGGAGGTGATTACCCATTGGAATGGTCTGCCCGGGGAGGTGGTGGAGTCACCATCACTGGGGGTGTGTAGGAAGCGACTTGATGGGGTGCTTGGTGCCATGGTTTAGTTGATTAGATGGTGTTGGATGATGGGTTAGACACGATCTCAAAGGTCTCTTCCAACCTGGTTTATTCTATTCATAATCATAATCAGTTATCTTAAAGGGAGATGACTGCTTTATGCTTCCACTCTTTGCTGTTTTCTGAGAAAGGTGAAGATTTGCTTCTCCCATACAGATCAGTCAATGCATTTGTTAGCAGCATGCTGCAGTTTGGATCCTTCTTACAAGAAAAAAAAAAAATTTTGAAAAACTTCTTTTGAAGGGATGGGGAAGGTCAAAAGTTACACACAAAAGGACAGTTAGGAATGTCAAGAGTTCCTTAAATACCTAACAGTGCACTCCTAAAAATCGGATATTGTATCTTGACAATCTCAGTGAAAATCTGTTAACTGCCACGATCTATATGATTTGACAATGAATGACCTTTTGAATGCTGTTGCAATATGTATATAACTGAGTAACTAGACTACTAACTCACAATTATGTGCCTAAGCGAGTTTAATTCTGCTGTTTCCAGACACTGGAGGTTGTTAATATCTGATCCGAGAAGGGTCAGATTATTTTTTCTTTAAAAAATTAATGCATTAAAAAGAACCTCGACAAAATTATGATATTGATCATTAGCTAGATGCATTCTTGCACTTCATCAAGTGTCAGACCCTGCTCACATTAGATTTATTTTACTTTTTTTGGTCAATGACTATATATTACACAGTAGTACCTTGTAAGTATACCTTTTCACAGCAAGCTTTCCAAGGCATTTTAAAAATAGCAATAGTTTTGAAAGCTCATTTAGCCATTCTGTAAGGCCTGCAGAAATGTGAATGTCTTTGGCCTACTTTTCAATCTAGGTAAAGGGATGGCTGATCTGATGTGATGGGGCAGGGAATTCTTAACTCATTTTATATTGGCTATGGCAAAGGTATACAAGCCTCATTTTAAATATCGAGGTCATTGGCTAATATGTGTCAGGAAAGCACAGAGCTGTACCAAATACTCCTGTCAAGAGCACATGCAACAAAGCAATTCAGATCTGGAAATCAATTCCAATCAAAACTGACACAAGGAAAAATGTGACAGAGATATATTCTACTTTTGCCTGGACTACCTTTTTCCCCTCCTTTTTTCACCTTGATGCCCACAGGGCTAATGCTTCTGCTTTTTTTCCTCACTCTTTATTGCCATGCATGGTTTTGCCCTTTCTTAACATTGTTTTTCCAGACACCATCACCTTGGCTGAGGGACTCAGCTGTGCCCTGTGATGGATCAGCAGGATGTGGCTGGAATTGGCTGTTTGGCATGGGACAGCTCCTGGTCTCTCCTCACAGAGACCACCCAGCAGCCCCCACTGCCAGCACCTGGGCATGGACACAAAACACAGTCTCTGACACACTGTCAGCATAGGCTCATACACACCAAGACACTGATGTGTTGCCATTGGTGGCTGAAATGTCCTGATTTTATTTAAAGAGAACAGCATGAAAGCTGATATCATAACAAATAACCTGGAAAGTGGTTATTCCAGAAATTGTAGCCTGTTCTCTGATGGAGCACAGCCAGGCTCTCGATGAGATGTGGGGTTTTGGTAAACACAAATATGTTTGGTTACAGTCCACAAACAGATAAATTCCCAAACGAAGAGTTGAAATAACAGAACAGACCTGTGCAGTGTTCTACCCTTCTTTCTCTAGCTAACTGGAAAACACATTATTAAACACAAGGCTGTATTTTTCCTATACTAGATGCACACAACCTAAATGCTAGTTGGCAATAGAGGGCTTGGGCATTTTAATCAAGAGAAGAATTTAACACTTAAGGCCTAATTGTACAATTAACCCATCTGTCTTGTACAATGCAGAACCAGAGTGATATTTTCAATGTTAAATCAACCCCTTAGAAATTAAGCAATCTGTTGCCACATCTACCCAGCTGTACTTCAGGCAGTGGCACTATTATCCATTACCTCATCTAAAATTTGTAACATGACAGTGAAAGGAGAGGACTTCAAATAATTGAACAAATTATCATATCTCTTCTTTTAATTGCACTGGAATGACTTCATCTTCAAAGATGTATGTACTCACTGAAAGAAAATGTTTCGTTTATAAATGTGCAAAGGAAGGAATTGGAAAACTTCTCTTAATAGGGAATTTATTATTATTTGCAGATATTATATAGTAAGTGCTTGTCATGTAAATAAGATCTTCATGACAAACCCTCTAGCATGAGTCTTTGTAATAAGGAATTTTTGGCATATATCTGGAGGATGTTTTAGCTTTTCTTGTTTACTCTTACTGTTCTGCTTGCATCAAGATGCTTTCAAAGAGAAACTGACATCAAAGATGCATAAATTTCAGATGATGACTAAAAGTTGGCTCTAGAGAATAGAAGAAATGACCATAAATACAATTCCAGTAAGCCTTTTGTGCATTCTTCTGCAGTACTGTCTATCAAGACTATGACTGTCTGTCTTTTCTGTGTGTGTTTTGCCATAGGCTCATTCATTTGGCTAGCCATGTGTGCACTTGGGTAAAACCCAAACACAAATCCTACGCAGTATTTCTTAGAGCAGTGGCTACCATCTGGGCAGTCCAGTCCATTTATTCAGCTATTATCCTTTGCAGCCACTTGAGATACAAAGAGGCTTGTGAACCTGAACAAGAAGCTTTAAGGTATACCAGTAAATTCAGATAGTCATTCAAGACAGATGAAGGAAAAAAGTAATCAGGTGAAACTATTCCTCAGTATCTGAGGAAATGCTAATATGTGAATTAAATAATAACAGCTGTGATTGAAAAATGTGCTAGATATAATACTATTTACAGAGTAAGATTTTTTTATTTCCCTTTTTTTTTTGTAAGCAGCATCAACAGAGCAATAGAGGAGCATTTTAATTCATTGTGGTCACACTTCAAATTTAGCAGAGAACATCAAGTGAGATTCAAACACAGAATGGGAATGAGAAAATAAATTCTGACACAACGGAGCTGAAAGGGAACAAGAATTAGTCAGAAAAATTGCTTTCAATAATCACAGTAGCAACCATATTTCATTGCAATTGACTTAAAAGAGTAAGACCTCAGCCTGAGCAGTCATATTATCTTATTAGAAGTGCATCTGAAGTATTTGCCATTTGATCTCCATGGACAGAAAACATGTGACTAATACACATTTTTAAGCCAGCCAAGTCAGGGACCACAGCCAGAGCTGGAAATCAGGTGTTATGCCCCTCACAGACAGTCATGGAGGCAGGTCTTGTCATATATTGTGCAAGTTTATGATCAGATGCAATACATAAGTAAAACTGATTAATGCGGTATGTGAAAGAAAGGATGTCACCGTAACACTATCATAGAGTCACAGAATGCTACGTGTTGGAACAGACCTCCAAAGCTTGTCAAGTCCAACCCCACCTGCAAAGAAGGATCACTTAGGGCAGATCGCACAGGAATGCCTGCAGGCAGGTTTTGGAGATCTTTAGTGCTAAAGGTTCTTCAAACACCTCATCCTGAATCTTAGAGAAAACATTTCTATTCAATTGCTGACCTGCAGACAGAAACACAAATATCTTGCAGCTAAGTTCAATAGGGAGTTTAGTGTTATGCATGCATACATATTGAACAACGTTATATAAAAAACAGAAACAGTCCAGAGACCAGAGATTAGGACCCTTTTGGTCCACTAGAAAAGCAGGAGGCCACATGTAACTTGGTTTTCATCAGCTGGCCATAAGCACTGTACTCTCCAGGAGTAATTTTGAGTTGAGACTGGGAGAAGACAAGAGTTTATAGAAAGCTAATCTTGAGGGGCTGAATTTCTTTATTGACCCTTGTCCTTAGCTTTTGATGTCTAGGTTCTTCATATTGAATCTCCTTGCTACCTCTCCCTCTTCTCTGCTTTGCTGGGTAGTGAAGAGCAAAATAGCACTTAGACCTGTGCACTTTCCTTAATTTTTGAATAGCAGATACAAGGTTTTTTTCCCTCACTAAGTAGTCTTATATTGTAGGGTTGTCCTGACAATATGCAGAGAAAGACGCTTTGTCTTTAATAAGTCTTGGGTTCATTCATCAGCAGAATCTGCTGGATTTTTTGGTTTTACTTCCAGAAGCCTTCAAGAGCCTTGAAGCTATTCCTTACTGTCCCATTCTGCAAATTACTTCTGGACTTTGAGAATTTCCTCAACAACACCGAATAAAATAAATCTTAACTGAGAACTAATAGTCTGGAATATTGTGTCCAGTTCTGGGCCCCTCAGTTCAAGAATGACCTCAGGAAACTGCTTGAAAGAGTCCAGTGAGGAGCCACAAAAATGATTAAGGGAGTGGAACATCTCCTTTATGAGGAAAGGCTGAGGACGCTGGGTCTCTCTAGCTTGGAGAAGGGAGGCTCAGGGGAGACCTTATTGCTGCCTGCAACTACCTGAAGGGAGGTTGTAGCCAGGAGAGGCTTGGTCTCTTCTCCCAGGCAATCGCACCAGAACAAAAAGACACAGTCTCAAACTGCGCCAGGGGAGGTTTAGGCTCAAGGTGAGGAGAAAGTTCTTCACAGAGAGAGCTGTTAGCTATTGGAATGTGCTGCCCAGGGAGGTGGTGGAGTCACATCCCCGGAGGTGTTCAAGAGGGATTGGACATGGCACGTGGGGCCATGGTTTAGTAGTCATGAGGTCCTGGGTGACAGGTTGGACTTGATCTTTGAGGCCTTTTCCAATCTTATTGATTCTATGATTCTGTGAATGTTTATAAATATGTGAAGGGTGAGTGTCAGGAGGACAGAGCCAGGCTCTTCTCAGTGGATAGGAAAAGGGGTAATGGGTGCAAGCTGAAGCATAAGAGGTTCCACGTGAACATAAGGGAAAACTTTTTCACTGTGAATGACAGAACACTGGAGCAGGCTGCCCAGAGAGGTTGTGGAGTCTCCTTCTCTGGAGACATTCAAAACCCACCTGGATGCATTCCTGTATGACCTACTCTAGGTGATCCTGCTCTGTCAGCACCATTGGACTAGATGATCTTTCAAGGTTTAACAATTTTTGTGATTCTGTGATTTTCTATTTTTAAATTACAGTGAATTACTAGCTAGGGGGAAGCAGCATTCTTGCAACAAACTCATTTTATTTGCAGCACATCTGTTTCCATATTTGTATTTGTACCCAGCTGTATTATCCTACATCTCCTGTGGTGGGTTGAAGTTTCCCCTCAGCATTAACTTTTAGCCAGACCAACTCAGTTAGA
Organism: Colaptes auratus; assembly: GCA_015227895.2. Lineage (NCBI taxonomy): Eukaryota > Metazoa > Chordata > Aves > Piciformes > Picidae > Colaptes > Colaptes auratus. The sequence continues at coordinate 48,809,307 of CM037632.1, forward strand.
AGCAAATGAAGCTGTATTTACAAGCAAAAACTACACTCTACAATGGAATGCAATGAATATGTACCAAATATACAGTATTTACAGTATTATACAGTATTTACAATATTATACAGATATTTACAATTAGCAAAAACCATGAAAACCCCCCCTGGTCAAAAAGACCAAGGAAAGCCATCCCACTGCCCCCCCAAACCCACAGAGAGAGAGAGGAGCAGAGAGAAAAGCAGTGGGTTAAACTTATCCAAGGCCAGCCAAAAGCATGTTATATCTCCTGAGAGAAGCAAAACAGCCAGAGATCAGAAGAGAAAAAAAGAATAGACATACTTGTTACGGTACAGCTCCTCTTATCCCAAACATTTATCCAATGAATTTGTTTAGAATAATCTTTTGTTTTTCCTTTTTACACCCAATAGTGATCTATTTACATTTTTCTACTTTTGTGCTCGAAATCTGCAGCTAAATTTTAAAGGCATAGCCTAAACCCACCACAATCTCCTTACCAAAGGTTTATCATCTTCTCTGTACTTTAGCATGTCAACTCTCCAAATAATTTTGAAATGGCTTGGCTTTAAAAAAAAAATTTTAAAAAATTATCACTTCAGTCTACATTATTCCACAGGTGCATCTTGGGAACAGTCACAGAAAAAGTCAGGTTACCAGAACTAAGAAGGAGTGAGAATAAGTAACAGAAATGGTGGAGGTGGCTTAGAATCCTAGAATCATTCGCATTGGATTGGAAGACACCTTTAAGGGTCATCTAGTCCAACCCTCCCACAGTTATCAAAGACATCCCCAACTAGATCAGGTTGCTCAGCCCCCCATCAAGCCTGGCCTTCAGTGTTTCCATGGATGAGGCCTCCACCATTTCCCTGAGCAACCTGGTCCAGTGTTCCACCACCTTCATAGTAAAGAACTTCTTACTAATGTCCAATCTAAATCTGCCCTGCTCTGGTTTAACCATTGTCTGTTGTCCTACTGTTACATGCCTTTGTAAACACTCCCTATAACTTCTTAAAATGAATTTGCTGATGAGCATATAGTGAAAGACCAAGCAGATAACGTAAGCCTTGGGTAGTGTACCACCAATTGTTTGTACTAATTTTCTGGTTTAACTCCTGGTAAGTTCCTAAAATCTGTTGTGCTGCAGGACATTTGGAGATTTGTTCCATTTTCAACTTGTTAATTTCTGAGTGGTTTTCAAAAAGAATATTCAGAAAGCATTTTCAAAAAGAAAAACCAATGTTTTTACAGTGTTTACAGGCAATACACCACGCCTGCTCTGAGGTGGTCAAAAGCCACAGTAACAGGTAAGACAGTGAATGATGAGGCCAAGATCAGAACTGTATTAACCATGCCAATATGGATTGCATTCAGCTCAGAGCACTGGCAGCACACATATATGTTTTCTTTTCTTATGTTGAAACACACCAAGTGAAAGATTGATTATTCTGCTGAATGATTACAGCACTTGGTGCATCATCCTTTTTAGATGTGGGTAGCCCGCCCTACAAAAAACCCTTGTTGCATTGAACTCTAAGTAGGAGTAGGCAAAGTGAGATTTCATCCATGTAAGTGAGGTATAAGAACATAACCAAGGAAGGAAAAGCAACTTTCTTAAGGAGCAACCATGTCCTAGGATAATCCAGTATGATTGCATTGGCTAGAACTCAAAGAAGCTCACTGAAGTATAAACAGTATAAAATAGAGAAAACTGAGGAGATGGAGGAAAAGGGAACATTGCATTTTACATAAATGTAATTCACCTTCCAAAAAAGCTGCTGAATGGAACCAATGACTGTAGCCACAGAAACAACAAAGCAAAGGAAAATGTTATAGAATGATAGAGTCACTGGATTTGTTGATCTTGATTTTGTTGCATTTTTTAGTTGTTCAGAAGGGTTTCTAGCAAATTTCTGGTACTTGGTTATCAAGTGAGTTGGGTTTGACTATGTTCTTTCATGTTTTCAAGTTAAAATATCTGCATTTTCCTCAAGAGTAACTTGAACCATTTTCCACATCACAAGTTTTAGTTGTGTCTGAACTCTAAAGTCCTCATGATTGCTGTTTGCTGTTAGGGAGATTACCTACTTCCTAACAGAGATAATTTCTGAACATGGAAATGCACAAATGAGGTGAGTTCCATGCCAAACAGTTTACAACCAGTTAAAGAAAAAATATTTGCAGTGGCTTCAAATTCCATGCAGCATAGATCTTGCTCAAAAAAGTACTTCTGACTGTTTTCTGAAACATATAGACACATTTAAAAATGAAAGGGTGGACCACTGCTTTCCAGGTAGCCCCTTATTCCCATAGAGACAGAAATGGTCCGAAGTGCTGTTCTGGGTTGTCAACCCATCACAAATACAGGCTGTGATGTAGCAAAAGTAGGCTAAAAATCACCTAGTAAAATGGAAAATGCCAACTCATATATTTGAGAAACACACCCTATTCAAAGCCTTCTGCTGGAACATAGACAATGCTTAACTGGAGTCTTGCCAGCTGCCTGGCAGCACCAGATGCTGAAGACTCTTGTTTTTCAGGGTCTATTGCTCTGGGGCTGCATCATTGTGTGGGTAACTCTGGGCCTCCAGGGCTCCTAGATTGTCTGCTTCCCATCACAGAGTCTGGAAGTGAAGAGAACATTGACCTGAGATGAACGTCTAAAGGACAAGCTTCTCACTCTGTATCATACACAGCATCAGCATTAGGATGTACTTCAGCATTTCTTTCTGGTTTTACGTCACTGTTTTGGAATTATTAGCATATCTGAAAATTTCATTTACTCAAATACACACTTGCATAGTATCTAGTGAAAAAACATATTTTAAAAGGTCATCTAGTCCTTCTCCCATCCTCAGGAAGAACTAGCTATGTCTAGACCTTTCCTACAAACATTTTCTTAGGCCAGCTGTAACTGACCTTACTTCCCATGGCAAGGTCAAGAAAGGACTTGGACAATGAATACCATGAAGTTACATTCTGCAGCACAGCAACAGTTAGCATGTACAACAGTGTTGTGGAAAGCACAGCATATGCAGCATTTCTTGAAGTCTATTCCACTGCATAGGCAGGATAATCTACATCTAATCAACACAACTTCTTATTTCTGTCACGAAAGACTGGGTGAGTCACCTCACAATGCATATATGCCCATGAAATCTGCAGCATGGGTTTAAGTTTGTAACAGAGATAATCCATTCTGAATTTTATGTAAGTAATCAGTAATAAGCAATAATTACCTAATTAAAAAATATTGGGAGAATGAGGTAAACAAGGAAATGGAAAGCACATTATGAAAACTGAAGTGCAGAATAGCAACATCATAATCAGTGAATATTGCATGTCTTAATAATCCAGAAGGAACTTACACATAAATTTCATTAACATGTTCTAAAACTTGGTATATTGAAAGAAGTTGTTTACAGAGAAAAAACAGTCTTAATATCTCTCACAATCTGTCACTAACAAAACAAACCCCAAAAAAATCTATATCACTGAACAGAGCTCTTGCTTGGGGACCTTTGCTGTCTATCAAACCAACAGCATCCATGATTGCCTCATGTCTGATTAATTGGACACATTCATTGTGAGACCAAAACTACACATTTGGAAGTGAAAATAAGAAAAATATGCTTGTTAGCAATTTGTGCAGACCCTGATTTCAGAGCAGACAGTGCAAAATTTGTCATCTATCACAAGAAAAGTAGCAGAGGAACTGAAGTGGATATTTTTGAGAAGCATAAAATAGAAAAGCAGGAAGCTAGAATCTTACCAGCCATTTGTATTTACTTTAACCATGTCAAATCTTCAGTCAAGTTAGCAATAAACATACGTCATTAAACAGCTTAACTGAATTTGAGTGACATCTGCTTTTTTTAACAATTAGATGGCACAGCATATTTTCATAATGAAAGAACTGATTTAATTTCCCCTCTTCTCTCACTGAAAGTGTTTATTAAGTAGTTCACCCATTAAAGTGTTGGGTTTTTTTTTCATTAGTGAAGCCCAGATGGCCAACCACTGTAAGTGTAAAGAATAGCTGAGCCATGTCAGACCTTAATTAATTGATGGCAAATTAGAGGGGCATCACTAACAGCACAGCAGCTGAAGTGAAACTTTTCTAACATTAAAATTCTGTAATGATTTGTAGGGAGGAAACAAAAAAAACCCCAAAATCTAAATATGACATTCACAAAGCAAATGTAACCACAACATAAGGAAAATGTGTGACATCCCTGTTGTTACCTCTGTGCTGAAGCTCTGTCACTGCTTCTGTTCAACTTGCCATCCCTGAATACTCTTTCTTACATGCATTTGCAAGATGCCACCTTAGCAAATTTTTTTCTGTCCCCAGATACCTTCTTTACAGAGGGTAGAAAAAGGATTTTTTATTTAGTCTGTAGTGGATTTGCATTTCCTGATTTCACTCAGGTCAGTGTTCTGCCTACAAATCTGGTGGAAAAGACAGGCAAAGACCAAGTTTATTAGCAAAGAATCATGGCCAAATTAAGCCCTTTATAAATACAGATGTATGTGTTGGGATGTGTTTTTCAGCAGCCAGGTTTTTGTGTGGCTCAGCTTCTGTTTTCATTGCTGGTTTCTAAGCTGAAATACTGAGGCAAAACTATCACTGCTTAAATAACAAAAGCAAGTTTTGTTTAATGTTCAAAGTTCCCCAGTAAGTTCATCTCTCAGAATCACAAGAAGAGTTTCCATTACAAAATGTAATTCTAACCCAAGATGGGAACCATTGCAGCCCAAGCATTCAATACTGTTAAATTACTTCAGATGCTAATTAAAACCACTGTCCAGGCTAGCAGTAAAACACTGACAATCAATTTAAGCTTAATGTTGCACATAACTCTTCCTAGTGCAAAGACTAAAAAATTTATAACAAACTTCACTTTTCCTTTAAACATTGAGGGGCTTTCTAGATATTGTCATCAAGAAAACAACTATGAGACAACAACAGTCATGATACAAGCCCATCAATCCTCTTATTCCCAGCACAGTCTATGCAGTGTCACACACAAGGCTTTCTCGGGCAATGAAGTGGCAGTGACATCATTAAGTTCACACTATTCTTTTTTGTTTCAAAATTTCTCAGTTCCAATGAGAATGAAGATCATTTCACAGTCAAGGCTGCTGTTACACCCCTGCAACTACATCATATCACTGCAGGACATATTAGATGGCTATAGTCATGGTTTTAGGCAATCAGTTGAAACTTAAAACATTTTGTTCTTTTGAACTGAAAAAGCTGCTGGTCAGACTACCTTTCTAGCATGAAGTAGGTAGGAGGTGAATTTCACACTGGATTTATTAAGGATGCAGAAGCCAGACAGATAAGGATATTATTATACAAAGAGATTAGGTCATTAGTAGCACTCAACAGAGCTTTACAAAAGGGAAGTCACATTTGTCCAACCTCATAGCCTTTTATGAGGATATAAGTGGTAGATAAATTATGTGGATGTGGTTTATCTTGATTTCAGTAAAGCATTTGACACTGTCTCCCACAGCATCCCTGCAGCTAAACTGAGGCAGTGTGGTCTGGATATTCAGGTAGTGAGGTGGATTGAGAACTGGTTGAAGAAAAGAAGTCCGAGAGTTGTGGTCAGTGGGATGGAGTCTAGTTGGAGGCCTGTTTCTAGTAGAGTCACTCAGGGGTCAGTATTAGGACCAGTACTATTCAATATATTCATCAACAACCTGGATGAGGAAACAGAGCACTGTCAGCAAGTTTGCTGATGACACAAAATTGGGTGGAGCGGCTGACACACCAGAGGGTTGTGTTTCCATTCAGTGAGACTTAGGCTGGAGAGCTGGGCAGGGAGAAATTTAATGAAGTTCAACAAGGGCAACTGTAGAGTCTTGCACCTGGGAAAGAACAACCCCATGGACCAGTATAGGTTGGGGACTGAGACATTGGAAAGCAGGGAAGGGGAAAAGAACCAAGGGGTCCTGGTGGATGGAAGGTTGACCATGAAACAGCAATGTGCTCTTTTGGCCAGGAAGGCAAATGCCATTCTGGGATGTATTAGAAAGGGTGTGGTTAATAGGTCGAGAGAAGGTCTCCTCCCGCTCTACTCAGCCCTGGTGAGGCTGCACCTGGAATATTGTGTCCAATTCTGGGCCCCTCAGTTCAAGAAGGATGTCGGGGAACTGCCTGAAAGAGTCCAGTGCAGAGCCATAAAAATATTTAGGAGAGACTGAGGGAGCTGGGGCTGTTTAGTCTGGAGAGGAGGAGAGTGAGGAGTGATGTCATTAATGTTTATAAATAGGTAAAGGGTGAGTGCCAAGAGGATGGATCCAGGCTCTTCTTGGCCTTGCCTAATGACATGACAAGGGGCAATGGGTGGAAGCTGAGGCATAGGAAATTCCATGGAAAGATGAGGAAATTTTTTTCCCTGTGAAGGTGACAGAACACTGGAACAGGCTGCCCAGGGAGGTTGTGGAGTCTCCCTCTCTAGAGATATTCAAGACCTGCCTGGATGTGTTCCAGTGTGATCTGTAATAGGTGATCCTGCTTTGGCAGAGGGGTTGGACTAGATGATATTTTGAGGTCCCTTCCAGCCCCTAATATTCTGTGATTCTGTGAGACTGAAGACAAAACGGCTGACAAACATGTAAACTTAGTCAAAGCAATGCTGATGCTGCTGAAATGAATAGGTGTTTAGATTTCAGTTAGAGGAAGAGCTGTATTTCACCAAAAGCATGCCTGTGTTTAACTCCATATGGAATTTATGCCCATAGTTAATTACTTAACAGTTTCTACTTCCAGGCTATTCTTAACTAATTAGAAATATGAACACTTTGGCACAGCACATCCATAAACCACTAACGCACATCAAAGGACATTATCCATCAGCTGTATTTCTTATACTCTTCCTCAGCTTTTGTCAGATGGGAGAGACTGGGCTAAATCTTATTAGATTTTTGCAGTTAATTGCCTTGAAATTTTCATGCAATTACGTCTACAGGAAAACTGGGAAAGTTTGAGAGTTTACAGTTCCCCTTGTAACTTTGTGATGTGTGTACCAGCTGTTCCTTTAGCTCACATTGCTTACAATCATGGAATAGCACAAGCTGTAAAGGACCTCTAAGGATCATTGATCCAACTCCCTGCTCTTTATAAGACAACCTAAAACTAAACCATATGACTAAGAGCATCTTCCAGGCACTTCCTGAACTCTGACAGGCTGGGTACTGTAGCCACTTTCCTGGGGAGCCTTTTTCAGTGCCAAATCAATTTTGCAGTAAAAAACCTTTCCTAACATCCAATCTGAACTTCCTCTGATGCACTTTCATTCCATTTCCTTCAGTACTGTTGTTGGTCACCAGAGAGAGGAGAGCACTACCTCTCTGCTGCCTGTCTTGAGGAAACTATAGACTGTGATCACGTCACCCCTCAACCTTGTCTTCTCCAAGCTGACCAAACAAGGTGACTCCCCCTGCTCCTCATAAGTCTCAGCATATTCCACTGTAGTTTACCATTGGTTCTTAATATGCAAAAGAAAATAATATTCTTAATGTGATGTTACTGTTCTCCTTTTTTTGGGACTATAGTGTATTTTTTTTAACAGTTAACAAACTAAATAACCATCCATCTATTCAATCTTCTTCAAAAAGCCCTCCTTTGTATTACAGAATGGGTTTGGCTCGTCATGTCAATAATTATTCCCACCATTTTGTCTTTCCTAAAGGGATATCTTTGAAAGATCAAATATGCAGAAATGCAGCACTGCAAGACATTACTAAAATTATTTTTATTTTTTGCGTACTGCCCTCATCAATGGGCCAGCATGTCATTTGAAAGAAACTGGAGCAGCTTAATCCATCTCAGTGAGGTTATGCCTTTGTTGTGGCTGACAAATTAGACTCCAGAACTATGACGAGCAACCCACCAAAATAGTATCAACAATACCAAAAAGAAATTGTGGGTTTAAGAATATTTGCTGGAGGGGAAAACCAAAACAACACAAAATAAAACAAAGAAAAGTGTATCAAGAACTCTGTTACTAATTCTGCCAGGTTTGCTTCTCTTATTGCAGTAATAATTTGGTAAGACTATGATCCAGTCTTGATTCCTGTTGTACATTTTTCATCTGGGAAGGCTTGTCAGAAGTAAAGAAAAGTCAGAGAAAGTTACATGTAGGCAGTTAGAGGCGGAGATATGAAGTGTTTTATATACTGCACCCTGCCTAGTAGCCAGCTCTCATGGAAATAGAAATAGAGATGAAACCTGTTAGCTCATCATTATCTTTTTATTGTTCTTAAAATACTTGGTTTCCTTCTGCCAACTTCTCCATTAATAGGTATGCTTTGCCAGTTGCAAGAGTGAAGATTTCACAATGACTCTTGCGCCATATGTCATGGTTAAAACCAAGAAGCTTAATGAACTTGGGTGTGCTCTAAACATGCCCTGGTATTTTGCAGATGAGATGTGGAAAATGATTAACATTCATATTTGACAGACAGTTTTAATGGCTTCTCATTAAAGGAGCATATGTCTGGATCTACTTCTTTAGTCCTAGTGGGTTGCACATTATATGTTACTATGTTGGGAATGGTACATGTAAATATTGTGAGATTCTGTTTAGAAAATCAAGAAAAAAAGTCAAAACATGACAATTATTAACTGTTTTCAATAAATTCCCACTTGTGAAACTTTAAGGAGAATGTTTTGAGAGCCAGGTAAAGAAATGGGTTTTTTTTTGTAGAAGGAAAATAAACATTAGCACATGGGAGTGCCCTTGTGGCCAAGCGGCCAATGGCATGTTAGAGTCCATTAAGTAGAATGTGGCCAGCAGATGGAGGAAAGCTCTCCCCTCCCTCTACTCTGCCCTAGTGAGACCACTTCTGGAGTACTGTCTCCATTTCTTGGCTCCCCAGTTCAAGAAGGACAGGGAAATACTTACTATAAAGAGTCCAACAGATGGCTCAGAGGGTGATTAAGGAACTGGAACATCTGTTTTATGAGGAACAGATGAAAGATCTGGGGCTGTTTAGTCATTAGAAGACTAAGATGGGGTCTTACTAATGTTTACAAATACCTAAAGGGTGGGTGTCAAGAAGAAGGGGCCAGTCTCTTTTCAGTGGTGCCCTGGGATAGGATGAGAAGTAATGGACATAGTGGAACACAGGAAGTTTCACCAAAACATGAGGAAAAGCTTCTTTACTGTGAGTGTGATGGAGCACTGGAACAGGCTGCCAAGAGAAGTTGTGGAGCCTCCTCCAGACACTTTCAAACCTGCCTGGATGCGTTCCTGTGTGGCCTGCCCTAAGTGGTCCTGTTTTGGCAGGGGGTTCAGACTCAATGATCTCCAGGGGTCCCTTCCAACCCCTACCATTCTATGATTCTGTGATTCTCTTGACTCCTCAATAGATGCTATTTTTACAAGGTTAATAGTCTGTTCTACAGCTCTAGACCTACAAAATACATAGAATCCAGCAAACCTACAGTATCATATTAATTTCTAAATTACGTCAACATATAAACTTATTCAGTTTTAAAATCCAAGGGTTTCACTCCTTCTGCCCTCTCTACACCAGAAGAGAACCATTGTGATTCCAGTTTCATGCCACACAGCTGGACCTACTTATTTACACCAGGGCTCTGGCTATTTAGGTTCTTAATCCTGGGGTTGTTTGAAGCTAACTAAAAACTTCCCTACATGTTAGTGGGGTATGCCGAAGATTATATTCTTCTCAATTAATTTTGTAATTCTGGGAAGGTCTCTGATATGAGAATACAAGTGAAATAGAATCAGTTTAGGTGATTAGCTAATACCTTGCAAATTCTTTCTTCACCCCCCCAGACCACATGCTGGAGACCTGAATTTGGGCTACTTACAGTGCAATCAATGCATGTGGGAGGAGAAATGGACTATGTTTATTAACATCAGCATCAATCCAAGATCAGATGCATTTTAATAAAACAGATGTGGAAACATATTATGACCTAAGGGACACACAGACCAAGAATTCCCATATTCTGACCAGCAAAACTCTGGAAATAGCCTCTTCTCAGCTGCTGGGCTGAATCTGCCTTGGCATCTATTGCTGAGCATTAAAATACCTTTACATATTTGATGGATAATAACACAGAATTTTACTACTGCAGATTGGTTTTTTTTAATCCTTTCTAGTGTTTTTTTTTTGCAATTTCATTGTTCTAATCTTAGCACTAGGGGAAGAGGGAGACTTTAATCAATATTCACATTATCTTTATTATTTGCATTGCTTGTGCACCCGGGGTCCCAATTAGTATGGATTTTTCCAAGTACTAGTTGAGCAGAAAACATTACCTAAAACACTTCTCATCTTTGGTAAGCCCATTGATTTATTTCTTAGGTCATGCCTCTTACAAAGCATTCATAATCTGTCACAACTACTTCATAATTTATATTTTTTTTTGCAAACGCATGATGTATTAGAATTAATGAAAATTAAAGCATTGAGCCCTGACCTTGCAGGAAAGTGGGAGGTTTGGGGCTTTGGGTTTGTGGGGATTTTTAGGAAAAGACTGATCTCTTTCTATGTTCATCTTACACAGTTTTCCAAGCATTGGACATCAAATACTTTTTGAGACAAGACATTATGCATCAGGAACAGTGTGGCCAGCAGGAGCAGGGAGGTCATTCTCCCCCTGTACACAGCACTGGTTAGGCCACACCTAGAGTACTGTGTCCAGTTCTGGGCCCCTCAGGTTAGGAAGGATGTTGACTTGCTGGAATGTGTCCAGAGAAGGGCAACAAAGTTGGTGAGGGGTTTGGAAGACAAGCCCTATGAGGAGAGGCTGAGGGAGCTGGGGTTGCTTAGCCTGGAGAAGAGGAGACTGAGGGGTGACCTAATTGCTCTCTACAACTACCTGAAGGGAGGTTGTAGACAGGCAGAGGTTGGTCTCTTTTCCCAGGCAGCCAGTACCAGAACAAGAGGACACAGTCTCAGGCTGCACCAGGGGAGGTTTAGACTGGATGTTAGGAGGAAGTTCTATACAGAGAGAGTGATTGCCCATTGGAATGGTCTGCCCAGGGAGGTGGTGGAGTCACCATCATTGGAGGTGTTCAGGAGGAGACTTGATGGGGTACTTGGTGCCATGATCTAGTTGTTTAGGTGGGTTGGATTGGTTGATGGGTTGGACACGATGATCTTGAAGGTCTCTTCCAACCTGGATTTATTGTATTGTATTATTGGATTGGATTGGATGAGGCACTCAGTGCCATGGTTTAGTTGATTAGATGGTGTTGGGTGATAGGTTGGACTTGATGATCTTGAAGGTCTTTTCCAGCCTGGTTAATTCTGTGATTCTGTGATTCTGTATTTATAGACTGACTCAGCATCTGCAGGTCTTGTAATATTTGTATTCTTACACTATTATGCTATGTGATGACTATGAAACAAATGCTTCTTTTATCTGCTTTTTATTGAAGGAATGTATAAGCCTTCCTATCAGAGAAAAGAAGTCTAACAGATGCAAAGTTTGTTTATTCTAAGAGAAGAATTTCCTTAATGATCTGCTTCTATTGTGTTTCTTAAAGACTCTTCTTTGTGAGTAAATGTACAGTCTAGGTGTCTGACTGTATAATTCACAAATTGCATTCTCTAAATACAGGAAATACTGTGTAAAATGGATCAGCAAGTGCAATTTACCACTGCAATCCAACTAAACAGGCTGATTTTCCCTTTAACACTTAAGAAATATGTGTGCAATTGGTCCTTTATGGCTTGCAGCAATACTTTCTATTTTGCAGGGGAGGGAGCTGTTCCCTACATGTTTTAGGATGTGGATGTGTAAAATCATTCAGTGTGCTAAAGAGAAATATGCAGCAAGTGCAACTATGCTGGATAGGGTAGGGCTGCCTGTGAAACATATCTTGTTTTGCTCTGTCTCCAAGATGAAAACAGATAAAAAGAGATACTAAGAACAGAGGAAATGCTCTTTCCCATGGACTTTCAGTTTGACAGCATGTACCATCTACTTGCTTTGCCCCTACATCCTAGGAAAGAACCTTCTGATCTGTTTATAGGTAAATGTGTCTGCACATATTTGATGCTGATAGTGCCATAGTATTTTTCTGCTAATATAAGTGAAATAGAACATAATTACAGTATCATTCCTCAATTAAATTCTGGCTATTATCAGCATCTGTCAAAAGGTTTCCATCTCAGCTTTGTACCCTCAGCAGGTCTGTCCCCAAAGGCAGGCTGCACTAAGGGCTTGTAGACTAGATGTGGCCAGGCTGGAAAAAGAAGGCCCAGAGAAGGGCCACAAGAATGATCAGAGGACTGGAAGTCCTGCCATATGAGGAAAGACTGAGAGAACTAGGTTCGTTCAGCCTTGAGAAGAGAAGGCTTAGGGTAGACCTTATTACCATCTACCAATACATAAAGGGTGGCTTCCAGGAGGATGGATACTCACTTTTTACAGGGAGTTGAAAAGACAAAGGGCAATGGGAGATTTCTATTGGACTCCAGGAAAAATCTTTCACCATGAGAACAGCTGGACACTGCAATAATATCCCCGGGGAAGCATGGATTCCCCAACATTGTACAGTTTTAAGATGCAGCTTGACAAGGTACTGATCCATCTCATTTAATCTATACTATTGCCTAGAAAAGTTGGAGCAGATAATCCTTGAGGTTTGTGGTGGGTTGAACTTCTGTCTTTCAAGAATGTGATTGAGGTAGCCCCCCTCCCCACCAGGGGCAAAAATAACAACTCAGACAAACGGATTGCAAAAGTGATGGAAAAGTTTAAATGAAAGCAGTGAATGTTTACAGAGAGCCAGAAAACAGTGACAAAAGAAATCCCAAAACAGACCTGGAAGCATCCCATCCCCACCTGGGGGGTACATCCTAGACCCCCAGGGCTCCTTCTTCCCCCCTCCCCACTGCTAGGCTAGTCTCAGCTGGCCAGATCTGAGACTGCCCATCCCCCCCATGGCCTTGGGCCTAGCCAGGCCCATGGCAGGGAGACAACATCTCCCCCAGTTACCAGGTGACGGTGAGGAAGAAAGAGGAGGTGCTAGACCTTGCACTGGATCTTATAGTGGTGCAGAGAATTATGGTAGAAATACCTAGTTTCCTGTGTCCACCCACTGGGCTGGACCTCTGGACACAGGAAGCACCTCATGTAGCAGAGGGCACCCAGCCCAAACTGCAACAACTTCCAACCTGGCACTCTGTGATTCTGTGAGACTATGAGTTGGAGAGTCACAAAGTGCAAAGGAGAGGCTGTTTGTATATTGGTCTTTATCTGTAGTATCAGTAGAACAGAACTCTGAGCAAATTACAGGTGTTTCTTTCAGAGCAGGCAGCACATGCCTTCTGTGCAATTCCAAACATGGGCAAGACTGGTTGTGCTCTGTGTGTACATCAGTTCATCCATCTGTGTGGTACCTTGGGGTGCAAAATCTGCGTCAATAAAATGGTTTCCTGGTTTATTCATATGTACCCCTAAACTAGTATTTTAAATAGGAGAAATAAGACATTTTTTTAAAATCAACATTTGGAAATACTGATAGTGACAGCTGGAATTATTTCTGCCTCCTTTCATTTTGTTTCCAATTCAAATTTCTGTGCAGGCCCTATTTAAGCTGCATAGCAGTAACACTGCAAATTGATGTGATTTCAACACAGCCTAAACTACACAGATAAAACATACTACATTAACTAGCAACATCAGTCAATCACTGGCACTGTAAACTGAAAATCACAATAGCATAGATTGTATCAGCTAAACACTTTCTGAAAAGCACTGAATGCCCTCTGGATTGGAGGCAAGGGAATGGAAAATAACTTGTTAGGATCTACAGCACCCTCCAATCCTTCCCTTCCCTACATGTATTCATTTGCATAACATGTTTGTAGGAGACTGATTATGCCCTTACACCTGCCTCTTCAAGCAAAAGTTCAAACAAAAAAATTAAATGTGGCTCAAGTTCATAGAATCGCTGCAGTTTCAAACTAGGGAGAAATGGTTGAAACTGGTGGGGCTGAAAAGTAATTTCCTTTGTTCTCATTTTTGCTCTCTAATGTAAATGCAATTTAAAAATTCTCAACTAAAAACAAAACACAACCCCAGGAAAAGTCTCTCTTTTTGACTCTGTAGTTTGTAAAGGGAAAATGTGCAAATGTGAGTGCCAGAAGCCCACCAGTTTATCACAGCAAACCAACTTGGACACAAATTGGAGGAAAATAAACTAATATAGAACAGATTCACTTTCATACCGACTGATGGTTGTTATGGAACATAGAAAAAGAACAATTATTACTATGATTGTTCTCAATTTGAATGACACCCTCCTCTTCTCTATGCTTTTTGACTCTTGGACAACTGTACTTAAGGACCTGAACAGGTCCCAGGTGGCCAAGAAGGCCAATGGCACCCTGGCTTGCATCAAGAATAGAGTGGCCAGCAGGAGCAGGGAAGTCATTGTGCCCCTGTACTCAGCACTGGTTAGGCCACACCTTGAGGACTGTGTCCAGTTCTGGGTCCCTCAGTTTAAGAAGGACATTGAGACTCTTGAACATGTCCAGAAAAGGGCAACGAGGCTGGGGAGAGGCCTTGAGCACAAGCCCTACGAGGAGAGGCTGAGGGAGCTGGGGTTGTTTAACCTGGAGAAGAGGAGGCTCAGGGGGAGACCTTATTGCTGTCAACAACTGCCTGAAGGGAGGTTGTAGCCAGGAGGGGGTTGGTCTCTTCTCCCAGGCAACCAGCACCAGAACGAGAGGACACAGTCTCAAGCTGTGCCAGGGGAGGTTTAGGCTCTAGGTGAGGAGAAAGTTCTTCACTAAGAGAGTCGTTAGCCATTGGAATGGGCTGCCCAGGGAGGTGGTGGTCACCATCCCTGGAGGTGTTCAAGAGGGGATTGGATGTGGTGCTTGGTGCCATGGTCTAGTAGTCATGAGGTCTTGTGTGATAGTTTGGACTTGATGATCTTTGAGGTCTTTTCCAACCTTGTTGATTCTATGATTCTATTCTGTGATTCTATGAAACAGAATTTTTATTTCTGTGCAAATTCTCCTTGTGCAAAAAAAGAAAAAGATTCTACAGCCACCAGTATATATTCCCTGTAAAACCCTTTTTAAAGCTCAAGTTGTATCTATATTTAATCAATTGAAGTTGAAGAAATTGTACTCATTATTACACAAAGTGGTTCTTCAAGCTAGAGAAATAGCCATCCCTTGCTTCAACTTTGGAACCTAATGTTCAGCACCTGTTACTACTTATTACCCATACAGGAATTATTTTTATATAGCCTTACATTTTAAGGCCTCTACTGAATAAAATAAATAAATAGTGATATGCTTATAAGACAAATTCATGACCAATATTTGCATTTTTTAAGTGACATTTATGTGCTGTTTTGGTACAGTATTTTTTTGCAAGTATAGCTGTAATTCACTCAGCCTTTTAACAAACACACTGTAAGAAACTCTGCTGTATTTCACTTTGGTTATGTGTTTCTTACTGGCTCAGAACAATGAGTTCCAGAAGCTTCAAAACCATCTAATACAATACAATACACCAGGTTGAAAGAGACCTTCAAGATCATCGCATCCAACCCATCAACCAATCCAACCCACCTAAACAACTAAACCATGCAGTCAAGCATCCCATCAAGTCTCCTCCTGAACACCTCCAATGAAGGTGACTCCACCACCTCCATGGGCAGCCCATTCCAATGGGCAATCACTCTCTCTGTATAGAACTTCTTCCTAACATCCAGCCTAAACCTGTCTGCAACTTTTTTATTTGATCTTGGTAGGAAGCTCCTCTCAGACAAAGCAGTAACAGTAATGAAACAAACAGTCATATGTATACATCAGTTTTGGAGTTCTACAAGATGGACAGATTACTAAATATGATTGCAAACCCCCATCCTTTTGGCTAAATTTGAATGGCTTGACTCTGATTTCAGTCATGATTACTTGCCTGCATAAAAACAGGGGAAAATCAACTGGAAACAATGAAAAATAATAACAACAAACAAGTATCAGATCAAGTGTCTGATTGGTGAAATACTTGTCTTGTTTTTATGTGTTTTTCTGGCTCTGGGAAATCCCTGATTAGAGTGAAGATGTGCTGCCCTGAGTTCAAGCCAGACATAAATACCTGAATCTTTGAATGAAGTCTGGAGGTTGTCAGGAGAACACCAGGAAACTTCATTAGAGTTTATGGACTGCCAAGATTGAATCTCCTCAGTTTGGACTGCAGATGGCAATGTATCTCATACACTCCATCCCAAATAATTTTCTTTTTCCATCCACAGTCATGATTTCTATTGTTAGTAATGCCAAGAAGTGCTTCACAGAACCACACAGAACAGTAGGTGTTCGAAGGAACCTCCAGAGATCATGTAGTCCAACCCCACCTGCTAAAGCAGATTGCCTGGATCAGAATGCACAGGAACACATCCAGGCAGATTTTGAAAGTATCCAGAGGAGACTCCACAACCTCTCTAGGCAGGCTGTTCCAGTGCTCCATCACTCTCAGAGAAGTTTTCCTGTATGTTCAGGTGGAATTTCTTAGGTTCTAGGTTGTACCTGTTGTCCCTTGAACTACCACTGGACACCACTGAAAAGAGTCCAGCCCCATTCTCTTGACACCCATCCTTTAGATATTTATATGCATTGATAAGATTCTCTTTCAGCTTCCTCCTCTAGTTGATGGATAGGCAACAGGCTGCTCAATCACTGCTCAGTCACCAGCAGGCTTCCTGGGATTTCTTCTCAGTGAGTAGGTAATGTAACAGGAAGAAATGCCTTGGGGATCAGATGTAAGGGGGTGTGTGTTCACTTGCTTCTCAGGTCCTAGCCCTAGTGTGTGAGATAGGCAGGAGACAGATGTCTGAATGACTCTCAGGAGGAAACTGAACTTCCATTTCCCAATGGAAGGTACTGGTCACTAACCTGCTATGCAGAAGATGAGCGTCTAATCCCTTATGTTTCCCCCCCACGTAACTCCTACATTCCTGACTACACAAATGAAGGAAAAACTGCACCAGTCTGGAAACTGTGGTCTTCCTGACCAAGAACCTTAACCATTAGAATATAACAGAGAAATTGGTTGCTGCTACTACTACAGTATCATCAACTTCAGTCAGTTTACATCAGGCACTCAACCCTTTACTACCTGTCAGCTTCAAAGCTACTGAAGTTTCTGGTCCCATCAGCAATTATCTCTCTGCTGCTTTGTTTCCTCTACTCATCCATTATGCCCTCCCTAGTGTTCATGCTGCATGCTTCTCACTAATCTCTGTAATACTTGTTGTTGCATACTTCGTTAGTTAGTTTATAGTTTCATAGTTTCATAGTTTCAGTTAGGGTTGGAAGGGACCACAAGGATCATCTAGTTCCAACCCCCTGCCATGGGCAGGGACACTCTACCCTAGATCAGGCTGGACAGAGCCTCATCCAGCCTGGTCTTAAACACCTCAAGGGATGGGGCCTCAACCACCTCCCTGGACAACCCATTCCAGGCCTTCACCACCCTCACGGTGAAGAACTTCCTCCTCATGTCCAGCCTGAATCTCCCCACCTCCAGCTTCATCCCATTCCCCCTAGTCCTATCACTCCCTGATAGCCTGAAAAGTCCCTCCCCAGCCTTCTTGTAGGCCCCCTTCAGATACTGGAAGGCCACAATGAGGTCACCTGGGAGCCTTCTCTTCTCCAGACTGAACAGCCCCAACTCCTTCAGTCTGTCCTCATAGGAGAGGTGCTCCAGCCGTCTGATCATCATAGTTACAGCTATGAATTGCTAAGTTGTGGCATATTTGAATAGTTTGCTTGAGTTCTCATTGTTAAATACTTAAGTTGCAGCTCATCAGTTTAATTTTTATGGTACTACAGCAGGATTGCTCAGTTTTCAATGGTAATAACAGCAGCATTCTTAGAGGACATTCAGAGATGGCAATTGCAAATGGAACTCAAACTTCATCAGTCTTGTGATGAGATGAGTGCATTTTTTTAGAACTGCCCAAGTATGCCATGAACCACCATTTTTCCTTTTAAGGTACCTCTCAGCAGAAATAGCTAAAAAATTCTCACTCTTCTTTCTGAATAAGCTGCTCTGGGATTTAAAAACGTCTTGAGAATTAATTGCTGTGATCTCAGGGAAAGAGAAGAATGTGTTTCCCGCGTCTCACATTCTAATAGAAATTTTATGGCAGACTTACTCACCTTACTTTTTTTTTTTCCATTTTATTTTTTTCCCCCCAATCATGCAAAATTACGTCCAGTAAAAAATTCAACAGTGTGATCAGGAAGTAGGAGCATCTTCCATTAGCCCTTGAACATCCATGATTGCTTGCAATGAGAGATGCCATCTCTTTTCAACTTTACTGTAGTGTCAGAAAAAAAACACATGTAGGGTGGAAAGACTTTTCCACAAGTGTATTTTATTCTCTCAGGTGCTCAATCTTTAAGCAATCCAGAACAGCTTTTTATGACAGCTCAATGTAAAAACAAACAACAAACAAAAAAACCCACAAAAATCAAACAAACAAACACCCCCACACACACACACAAAAAAAAACCCAAACAACCAAACAAAAAAACCAAAACCCTGTGTTTTGTGTGGCTAGGAGATCTTTGCTGGAGAACTTTACAAATGGGCTACAAAAATACCTGCTAGAGACAGTTGTTATTTGACTCACCTCGTTGCTGGAGAATGAGGGGTTTTTAAAATCTTTCTCCAGACCCCAGCTCTAAAGTGGACAGTATACTGTTAATCCACCATGGCAGTTTTTGACATGACTGTTTTGTCTAGTCTTCCCTTACAATATCTAGATATTACTATATTACAGTAACAGGAAAGGAAACAAACAAACAAAACCCCAACACCTCCTACGCTTGTGATTATATGCAGCAAGCGAAACCAGCAAGAAAAACAAGGAGCTTGGTGTCTCAGTTATACAGAGCTATGTACCAGCACCCAGGAGTGACACAAAATGTCATAGTTACCAGAAAAAATATAGGTGTATTTCTACAGGGGCAACACAGCATTCTTAAGTGTGTGTGTATTTGTGTGTGGTCAGTAGTGTCATTGAAAAATAAAGTACTGGGGCACATGTTAATGAAACGACATTACCATTCCTGAAAGTCCTCTCACACTGGGCTGGATTGTCCAACTTGACAATGACTCTCTAGGATAAGAAATCACTGCAGATCCTGCACAGTTGGTACCAGGATGCATCATCAAATATATTGTCAGAAATTTGTCGTCAAGTACATGAGTGAAAGCACAAGAGTTCAGAAGAGTATGGATTCAAATGTAATCAGTAACAACATCAGCCAAAACACTTGATGTGAAGGTATCATATATTTGTCCTCTGGCCTTTTTGTGAATACACAATCAGCAGAATAGTTAGCACTCTCATAGTAGCAGACACAAATTATTTTCTCAATTGTTGTCTGACTACCAAGCTGCTAGTCCATGTCAGTCTGATATAAAGGGCATCCTAGAACATGTAGATGGAATTATATGTAAAAAGTGGTACTCAGACACAATAATGTATTGTGTTGATAGGGCAATCACTCTTCTAACAGGCTCATCTGTAAAATGATAGCAGGGCTCCCATTATTGTACCCAGCATATTGTTTCATGGAAGTGATGTAGGAGATGTTAGCATGAGATTTGTACTTTTCACTTCCGCCAAGGTCCTGCTGCTTCTCCTTCATGCTGACAGCCAAGACCACTCCTCTCTCTTTCACTCTGTGAATATTGATCACACAGACTCAATAAAAAGATCTTCAGCAGCATATATGGCTGAGATGCAGAGGCATTTTTCTCAGAGAGGGCAAAATCTTGTATTTGATGACTCATGCCGCTTCAGCGTGTATTCACTGTACATAGCAGATATGAGGTTAGAGGAGCTGCCAGTCCTTTGGGGGAAGGTACTAATCAAGCCTTCAGAGTTTCAGTAGGGTACACAGAACAGCACACGTTACCAGTGCTGCAGTGCTCATTGGCATTATCTCTTGTGATTTCACCTGCATCTCCTTCTCCCTTATCTTTGGTGACTGATAGTTTTGCTATTCTTACCAGCAGATACAGTCCATCAGGGGCAGGATACTCAAGTGTAATGGTTTGAGCCACATCATATATATCCTCCACTATTCTGAGCAACGCTGGCTGCACAACATAAAGTGGGTGTTGCTGGAATGTGTAGCACTCACGAGATGTTTGTGGGGTGGGGGCTGGGCTCTCTCTTTTTCTGGTTTCATTTTTCATGTGGTGTAGGTTTCTTCTATCAGTTTTGGTCAGGTATTTCCCCCTTTTTTCCCCTTTCCCCCTGCCTCTTTTGGTGTACCCTGATATCTCTGCAATTGAGTCATAAAATTGTTAGGGTTGGAAGGGACCTCAAGGATGAGGCGAGAACAGAGTATTACCATTATGCTGATGATGCAAGATATATTTTTCAGGCCTTGTAGCTACAGGGCCTGCTCCACAGGAAACTTTGAAACAGTTAACTGAATGTGTCAGGAGTTATTCATTCCTAAATCTGAGAAGATCCATGTTCTTGGCAGAGGTCACACACCTCAAGAGGGTACTCAGAAATCTGCAGCATATCACCACACTGCATATGCTAACAGAGCCTTTTAAATTTTTTTTTATTCAGTTGCATTATTCCAAGACCATATCACAGGACTCTTGATAGGGCAGCTGATGTCATTGCAGCTGTACATTTTCTCAATGTGATGTGACACATTATGTCCACCCAGTAATTTTTTATTATTTTTTTTATCAGCTGCTGCTTATTATTTCTAAATCTTTCACCAGGCTTTACTCTGGCTAAATTTAAGAACCCCTCACTGAGCTCTAAACTAGTGTGCCTCTGTGCTCATACACCACCCACTGCTGAAAGTTTCTAACATTGAATATGAAGTCAGCTGGATAGCTAAATTCTGTTGTGACAGACCTCCAGAATAAAATTCTCTCTACATCACATCTGTTCCCATTTACCCAGTCCCAGCGTTATGAAATTTGAACTGAAAATATGCCTCTGCTTTCTTGGATTTATCATTGACAAACACCACAAAATATGAAGGATGAGATACACGCTTTAGCAAGTGTATGACAGAGCATGCATTTGTGTGGAACACTGTGTGTGCATATCTGCATTTACAACATACAGCATCATAAAAATGTAATCAATATTAAATTGGCCTACACAACACACACACACACAAAAATCCATTACATGGATTTCAGGATATCAGTGTTATGCATTATTATATTCCCACAGCCGTTTTATAAGCACTCTGGGAAATACTGTGTAACAGTTCTGTTGGCCCTTCTATGTGCACAATTGCATTCCAAATGCTATTCAAGAATATAGTCTCTTACACTATACAGATGTCAGAGAATATGCAAGTATTATTTTACTGTAAAATGCACATACTGTGACTCACATCCCCTAATTTATAAGGGCTCGATAAGGATGTTCATAGTTTATTTGCTATTATTTATTTTTGATTGCATAGCAGGAAAGCTGATGTGCAGGAGATAGTCTTGATGGATTTGCTGTGACAGATCTGGTGTTTTGTAAGATTTTCTATCCCAAAGAAATCAGTTCTCCTGTAGCACTGGCTCATGGGAAACTCAGATCACTTCCATTAGCAACAATGCACTGGTAATGTTACTGGAGTCAGAGGCTGAGAATTCATTTTAGCTTAAGATTCAAAAAGTGAACATAAAGCACGAGGTTTTCTTGGATAGACTCAGAATAATTGCTGTGCATTACTTCCCAGCACAAAGATACCTGCAATATTTATATTTTTGCTTCTATTTTGCCAGCCTTCCTTTATAGCTGCTCAGTCACTACTCTGTATTTTTTAGGGCATAAAGCTAGTCTTGCCACCAACAACGCTCCAGGGCCCTCTGATGAGAAACCCCTGCCCCCACACATGGCCTTGGAGTCTCACATCTGTCTGTCTGAAGTCATTAATCTAAAGACTTCAATGAAGACAGGATTCTCACGCTAACAAACTGGCAGCTTGGGGTGTGTTCTGTTTCCTGGAGCCAGCCAAAGCCTTCCCTGCAAGAGGTTAGAGAGAGCAGCCCTTCATTGTAAGCAATGCTGAAGTGGGTGGCTTTTCTGAGCGTTTTTCACAGAGGCCCAGTTTCAAAAAGAGAAGGAATGCTCCTCCTGAACATAAAAGCACAGCCCTTTCCTACCTAAAATATTAATTAATTTTTTTAATTATTGACACAAAATCACTCCTGCTGTCCCCTACCTTTGTAATCTTGGAGGGAATGTGACAGAAGCTTTAACTCACAGCAACGTACAATACAGCCAGGCTCAGCCTGTATCATGCATGTGTGCTTCACATGAAATGTTTATGTATTTCACTCTACAGTAGCTAACATTCTGCCAACACTCAAATGAAATACAATTTGGCAGTGGCAGCTAAGGAAAAAAAAAGGGCATATCATAGTATCAAAACAGGCAACACCAATTTCATGATTATACTATCATTCTTAACTTATGCCTCTAAGTAAAACTGGACATAAAAATAAATGCCATTATTTTTCCTTCAAACCATAGTTATTTAAAAGAGGATTCTAGATTATTTGGTGGAATTTGAATTGCTACTTTTAAAAACAATTTTCATCACCTCTTCCAGTCAACAATATATTTTCCTTCTGGAAAACATATGGATTTCTCTATTGTTCAGGTTTCCAGGCAATTAAGTTCTTTGAAAGGTCAACAATACATTTCTACAGCTCTTTACAGTGACCACACTGGATCCTTGACATTTTTTCCTAGTCCATTTATGCTATGAAGCACACATATCAGAAAGCAGCTAAAACAAGGCAGGTGAGATTTTCCTGATTTAAGAATACTGCTGATTGCCACAAGCCATCTTAGGATGGCTCTGTGACACCCCTAGGGAGGAAAGAGGGATGCAGATAATAGTCCAGGGCCCTATTTCTGTGAGCATTCCTGAACCCAAGAGCTGTCTTTAGAATCTCTGCACTCAAAGTAGCTAAAAGGTAATTTAGCTTAACTCCTGTATCTTTGCTGGCCTGGTTATCAAAAAAGAGCCACAGCCAAAAATTTGCCCCACTGTACAAGTCATTCACCTACCACTCAAGTCAAGACATTTCTGGTATGGGAAATGACCACACTCTCAACATCAACATATCCTCAGCTTTGTAAAAAGCATCCTGGAATTTAATACTATGCTCCTCCTGATGATATTTCATTTTGCAGAGACGTTCACCAGTGATTGTAAGGGAGAATACACTAGCTCATGCAGAAAGCTGAGGCTTCCACCTAAACAGACGAGTCCTGATGCTATTTAGGTACAAAAAGCACAGCCTTAATATAACATGACCACAATCAGCTTTTACCAACACCCTCAGAAGCCCTGTGTGGTCCAGGACATCTGTGATTCATAAAACCAGTGACAGAATTGCTGGCATCCGTGAATGCCTCTTCTCTTCAATGACCTGTTGACATTACCAGTGACTATATTCTATGTCCTCATTAAGAGTTGCTGGCAAATTGGAACAATGCTATAGAAGGCAAGTTTCAATCTTTAAAACAAATATGGGAAATTATGCTCATATGGAAAAATCAAGCCACATCTGAAAAAGGTAATAGATACATCCCTCCCAAAGGCATCACATAAAAATGCACAAAGCACAATCCTCCAGCTGCTGAGATGAAGTTAGCAGACCTCAATATTCACTGTTCTCCTTCAGAAACTATCATTTAATCATGGGATATGGTAGTGGAAGAGAGTTTTA
This sequence comes from Colaptes auratus, assembly GCA_015227895.2. Lineage (NCBI taxonomy): Eukaryota > Metazoa > Chordata > Aves > Piciformes > Picidae > Colaptes > Colaptes auratus. The sequence continues at coordinate 48,833,074 of CM037632.1, forward strand.
AAAAACTAAAATAAAATAGAAGGCAAAAGCAAAACAAATGAAAAAATAGAAAAGAGGATCCCAAACTAAAACAAAATACAAGATTTGACAAATAAGGGTATGATCCAAATTCATTGCATTGAACTGAAATATACTTACCAAGTTTAGTACACTCTGGATCTGTGCTTAACTGAAAACAAAGATGACTTGAAAGGGAGACTATGTATAGCATGCAGTTTTAAATAATTCTTCTTCCCAAGGTGGTGTATTTACTTATAAAGAAGAAAGTACACAAAATGACAGTATGTTAGTATTCAGGGAAAAGATAAATCACAGAAGACAACTTGTATGAGCAACAGCAAAGCATAAAATCTTGTGCTTAATCTGAGTGTATGAGTATTTCCCTAAAAGCTGCATGATGACTCCAGCAATGAAAAGCATACATATTCTTAAAATTTCATTAGACCATGGTCGAAGGGCTCAGTGGCTTCCAGGATACAGCCAAGGAAAAGCTAATGATACCAAAGGGGATTGTTAGAAGATACAAAACATGCAAACATAGTCCAAAAAGTAGGACTACTTTGGTAGGAGAGAGGTGGGGAAAACTCATGATTTCCAGACATGAATGTTTATCATTTGTTCTTATTGAAAACAGAAGGTTTGCCAGAAAACCAGAAATTAAAAAAAAATGCTATTGATAACAGAGAAGGAAGAAAAATATTTGTAACCAGCCAGTTAGTGCAACTTAAAGGCATCCCTGAGTACACACTGAAAATACAAAGCCCTCAGAAATTATTTCTGAAGTCACATAGCATAGCAAGTACAGCCTCAAACATCAATAAAGCAAGAAGTTTATTAAACAAGGAGTCTAATTTCAAGCACATTTTGTCATGTGAAAGACAGAAAACAACAATTGCTGAGGGGAAAAAGAAAATAAATGAGAAAACCCAAAACCAACAATAACAAAAAACCCGACCCAACACCAAAACACTCCTCTAAACATCCAAAGGATAATGGAACAATAAGCAATAAGCAGCACGGGTTCATAAGGAACATGTTGTGCCAAGGAAACGTGATTGCTTTTTTGATAGAACTGCAGAAATCCTGGATGAAAGATACACAGTATGATTTTAATAAAGGATTTAATACAGTGTCTCAGTAAATCTCCCAAAATGAATTCAAATTGCTTTGGACATAAGCACTCTCACGTAAATTGAAAACAGGTTGAAAGATCACAAACAGTGGCTGATGAGACATGGCAGCAGATTGCACTTAGTTGTGGGGAGGCATGCAGTGGGTCTGCTACAAGGTATAATGTTGTTTCTTGTTTTAGTAACTTCATTATAAGCTGGAATAAAAGGTAGAAAACATGTACAAGAGCTCTGCCCATGAAACTACAGCTGGAGTAATGTTAAAGTGGCAGAAAAAAATAAGCTCTACTGTTGAAAATTAAAAGTAAAAAGACAGCACCAAGCTACTGCCTTGAAGGGCAGGCCACAGTTTAAAAACAAATACCTTGTATAGGCAAAGCAATGGACTGTGCTTACCCTCATTGTACGTATGAGGAGTGCACTTCATTGGATATAAAAGCTAGCATACATACAAGCTGCATATTTAGTAGTTTAATGTGGCAGAGGAAGGAAGAAAGTCTTCTGTGCATAGAAGCATCATAAACTCATTAAGTATTTACAAATACACTTTAGAATTCCAAACTAGAGAAAAATCTTGAGATGCACACAGGAGGGAGAGAGAGAGCACAACATTGGGAGGTAACAACAGAGACTAGGGACAAATAATCTAAAGTTGTCTGCTCCATGCTTTCAATATATCCTTTTTCATTGACGTTGTTGAATATGAACCCTGAAAAAAAGGTAAAAACTACAGCAATCATCCCTTCTTACTGCAAGACAGTAACATGCTCAGGACAAGAGTATCACTTCTTTAGATAATGAACACTGGAGACGTCAAAAACCCAACACTACAAGCATCGAAAGCCTATTGATTTCTTTATTGTAACTGAAATGTTGTACAACACCAACAAAAAAGAATGAATGTATTTGGAAACCTTTGAATCCCATGATTTATTTTTTTCATGTAGGAACATGTTTATTGGTTTCCTTTTATAGATTCTGGCTGCAAAAACATCTGTGAATTTTAGTTCTCTCAGCTAACAGAGAAAAACTTTTTTTCTTTAATGTGTTATAAATATCTGCTTGTTGTTTGTGAGACTACTTCTAGACTAATGCATAAATTGGTAGAAAGTCTGTCAAAACATGCACAATTTCTTTACAAGAGAAGCACACTCTGAGTTGTGAAAGTCTCATTGAATTGGAGAATACAACAGAGTATGACACAATAGGAGCTTTACCCTAAAGGAAGATCCTTCACAAGAAGTATCAAAATTATGTGAAAGACAGAGCAAATAAGTAGACATGGGAAGAGCTATGGGTAACATCTGGACTTCTGGAAAGCCTTTGACATGGTTCCCCAACACACCCTTCTTTCTAAATTGGAGAGATAGGATTTGATGGATGGACTGTTAGATGGGTAAGAAATTGGTTGAATGGTCACATCCAGAGGGTAGTGCTCAGCAGCTCAATGTCCAGATGGAGATCAGTGACAAGTGGTGTCCATCAGGGCAACAGTGCTCTTCCATAACTTCATCAATGACATAGTGTAATTGAATACACCCTGAGCAAGCTTGCATATGACATCAAGCTATGTGGTGCAGTTGCCACACCAGGGCAATGGGAAGCCATCCAGAGGGCCTATTGCAATAGAACAAGCAATAATTATTTTAAATTTAAAAAACAGTGCATTTAGACTAGATATAAGAAGGAATTTTTTACAGTGAAAATACTAGCACAGGTGGCACATAGAGGTGGTAGATGCCCCACCCCTGCAAACATCCAACCCAGGTCAGGTTAGATGGGGCTCTGAACAACCTGATCTAGTTAAAAATGTCCTTGCTTAATGCAGAGAGTTGGACTAGAGAGTGTTTAATGGTCCTGTCCAACCCAAACTGTTCTCTGATTTCATGACATATGCATCACTTCCTCAAAATACTCAAATGGCCCCATGCCTCAAAGAAAAAAAAAATCCCAAACAATAAAAACAAACACACACTTCCCAGCCCCAGACAACTCAGAAATTACATGGATTGCCATAAAAAATTCAATTAAATACTGGAGACCAGAGAAACTGAGAAAATGCAATGTTTAAACACTAACTTTAAGAATCTAACAGGGTGGTAACAGTAAACAGGAGACTACCATAATGGCAATTTAACTGTTTTTAAAGCCAGGAAAAGAGGACCTTCCTAGACTGTCAGAATCAAGTAGTTATGATGAGGTGGAAATACACCTAACTCTGCACAAATCTATGTCTCAATTATGATGAGAAAACTCTAGGAAATACGAATCCTCTGATTCCCTTTGATGTGTTTTACAAGACAAAAGTCCAGAAAAACAGTTCCATCATACCTGTATAAAAACAACCAGTTCCTCCATTACAGGCAGGGTGATTATATGTCTTTTTATTTTGCATATGCTGTTCTCTGTCACAGGCCACAATCTTAGTGAAAGAGGAATGTGACAAAATGTAAGAAGAGAATAATAATTTCCAAGACTTCTTTTGGGTTAGAAATCAATTTTCTCTGTTATAATGCAGGTGAAATGTTAACACTGGAAAACCTATGCATGACTTGATTCTTATCTCACCATTAAAAGATCAGTGACGTAAACCAAACACTTCTTAACCTTCCGCGTTGTGATCCATATTTCTTGCAGAAGTATGCAGAAGGGCAACATGCCTGCTAATTGCTGTCTGCTCCTTCCATATAAAAGCCATAAGTAATATTCCTCAGTATCCTTTAAGAACAAGCAATGAATTTATCATATCTGTTTGGAACGCCCCTGGGGACTCTTCAGGAAGAAAGGCGCAGTAAATGTAAGCTCATTATCATCATTAACTCCTTTTATATACCAGCTGAGCTCCTAAGAAACAAATGGGGAAAAAATATAAAGAAAAGAGAGGAAAAAAAACCCCAAACCCACACAATTAAAAAAAAAACACCAAGAACAACAACAAAAAAACAACCCAAGTGACACATATTTGCCATTCTCTTCTCTTCTATGTGGATTTTGTTGTTTTATTGTTTGGTGGGTTTTCTTATTCGTGGATACCTTTATTAGATAAAAAATAGTATTTATTAAAAACCCTTAAAATTAGCTTGATCATTTAACTTCATGAGATGACACATTGCTAAAGAAGATGAAAATGTCTTGACATATAGTAAGGGACAGACAGTAGAGCAGTGCCTATTTTTTTTCACTTGTAATATTTCAAATGCCTTAAGGGTCCCACAGTGGCATCTCACCTACATTTGGGAGTTTTTGTCCAATGTGGGTGTTTTCTGTTTAACCCACAAAGACAGAGAAATGGCACTACATCTAAATTTGAATGGGACAGGACTTGGTAGTTTTAGCCACTGAAGGGTCCCATTTTTCACTCAAAATAATTTTCTTAGGTCCTTTCTAGACAGTGTGCAAGCAGCACCCTCAGACAATAAATTATACCACACACGCTGGACATTAATAGCAGATAAATGACCTCAGGAAGGCACTTTTCTCTCTGTTGCTATAAAGATCAGCCTACAGAGTACCTTCAGAGAAAGCCTACCTTTCTGCCCAATAGTGAACTGTATTTTTATAATAAACAATAATCAACAATTCATATAAAATGATCTGTTCAATTCTACAGCTTGATTCAATCTCATTGAGAAGAAGTGGTAGCAGTCTTGTCTTGATCTTTTTTTTATGGATGCAATGTGCATTTTCTGTTACTGTGAAGTTACACCGTTTTCTTTGATGATCATTAATACAATGAAAGACAGAGCTCCAACCAGCAAGCACATCCCACATACTTGACATCTCAAGGCTTTCAAATCTGACCCACAAGAAAAGAGATTACGAAACTATGAGATTAATAGTACTGATTTCAGTCTCTAAAACGGGAAGCTCCAGTAGTTTTCACTACATTTCTGATCTTTACTTCAAATGGGTTAAGTTGGGGGAGTGGAAGGATCCTTTGCAATACAGTTTATGGGAAAAGTTTAAAACTTGTAAAACTGTTGAGAGTAAGTGACACTAAACTCTTAAAAATGGAAACAAGGGCGACAGAAGATCCTCAAGACTCCCTATAGTGAAATATTTATTGTATACAACACTGGTAACCTCAGTAAGGAGCTGAATTAAATAAAAAACAGAGAAACAAGGAGAAAGAGATGTGGAGTTTATCTGATTTTGCAAAGGCATAAAACCAAACCACACAAAAATGTTCAAAACAGGAAAGAAACATAGACACTACAGAGGCTGCTGAGCTCCGAGGATGCTTTGAGCGCCATCTCCTTCGACGGCACCCTTGTGCTTCATTTTGCGCTTCATATGGGTACATCCCTTTCTTCTCTTGACTGTGCCCTTCCCCCGACCCAGCAAGGTGCCCTCACGGAGAGGTAGAATTTTCTTCTTCCACTCAGACGCCGACAGTTTCCACCATAGCCTCTCACCCTCTGTGCCCATCGCCTAGGATTCCTGCCGCGGTGAGACTTCCCGTACGGGAGAAAGACGCTCCTCTCGCCTGTCGCTCCCCCGGGCCCCGCTGCCACCTGCGAACCGTGACAGCATACAGACACTGAGATTCGGGCGCCGGGAGTAGAGCCTGCAGAGTGAACCTGCAGAGGAGCCCGGGAACGGCTCCAGCACCAGAAAAGGGGATTCTGCCGGCGCATCCTCACACGGACAGGCTGCAGCAGAGAAAGAGGCGGGGGACGATGGCAGGGCTGACCTAGCTTTTGCACCCCCTTCTAGCCGCCCGGCTCCCTGGCGAGCTGCAGCCAGGTCTCAGCCGGGCGAGGAATCGGCCCCGCAGCGCCGCCGGGCGGCGCTTGCGCACTGCGGCCGCCGCTCTCGCCCGCCTTTACGGCTCACCTCCAGGAGACGCGGCGTAGCCGAACCGCGCCGTGCTGGCCTGAGCAGAGCTGGAACCGCGGGGACTTGGCAGCAGGAGCGGAACCCACCGCAGACCCGCCTGCCCTGTCGGTCGCGGCTGCCGCCCCGCCTTTCCCGCTGCCCGAGCGGTTCAGAGAGGCAGTAGACCCTAGGGGTCGGTCCCGCGGCTCCGCCCGCCCGGCGCCGGTAGCAACTTTGCCGTCCCGGTTGTTCTCGCCTCTTTCCGATGCAGTGTGAGCGCTTAGATGGCGCGGTGATTAATCCCGACAAGAGTTTTGCAAAGCCTTTAAAAGCCCAAAGATGCGCGCAGCAACCTGTTTTCTGCCAGGCTGCTGGAGAGAAGGAATTGCAATTTCCCGGAAAGGGGAGTGTTTTCCATAGGGGACCTTTCCTCACCAATAAAGCCATCAACAACCCGAAGCGACGGGAGGATGTAAATGGACAGTACGAGGCTGGTGCGACTGCTGGCAGGAGGCAGCTGTCCCAGGAAAGGGCGGAGCGCCAGAGGGGAGTCCTCCTGGCGTTGCACTTGCTACATTAACTCGGCGCGGCGGAGACAGCGACACAAGTTTACGGGGCTGCCCCGGGTGGTGGCAAGAAGAGCCTCCTCGATTCTTCGGTCGCCGCGCCCCCAGCGCCAGCCACTTCCCTTGGCGGACGCCGGCGATAGCGGGAGCCGCGTTCCGGCCTCAGCGACGTCGTGGCTAGCCCCTGCCCGGCGGGGCACGCTATCCCTGGGAGCCAGCCGGGCATGTCTCTCGCTCCCAGCCCCGCTCAGCGGGGCGGCTGCCACCTCTGAAAGGGAGCGAGCGAGCCCCGCCGCTTCTCGGCCATGCAGCCTCTCCGCGGTTCCCTCGCCCTGCTCTGCCAGGTGCTGAGCGTCTGGGCTGCCTGCGCTCTGGCCCCCGCCGCGGCCGCCGCGTTGCCTGCGCTCCCGCAGCGCGCCCGCTCGCTGCCAGCCCCGACGCCCCTCGTCCAGGGCCGGGGAGCGGCCGCGGCTCTCCCCGGTCGTGGAGAACTCTCACACGGGGCTGACGCCGCACCCGGCGGAGCGGCGGGGCCAGGCGGCAGTTGCGCGCCCCACGGGGCGGCGGGGACCGGGCTGCGGCGGGCGCGGAGCAGCGAGCGTGGAGCCGGAGCGGCGGCGGGGAGGGGCACGGCGAATGGCCCCCACTGGTTGCCGCTGAACGGCTCGGCCGGCGGTGAGAGCAGCGCCGGGTCCCGCGGCAACGCCACGGGGCGCCGCGCCCGCATCCGCAACCCCTTCTATCCGCTGACCGAGGAGTCGTACGGCGCCTATGCTGTCATGTGCCTCTCCGTGGTGATCTTCGGCATCGGCATCATGGGCAACATGGCAGTGATGTGCATCGTCTGCCACAACTACTACATGCGGAGTATCTCCAACTCACTGCTAGCCAACCTGGCTTTCTGGGACTTCCTCATCGTCTTCTTCTGCCTGCCGCTGGTCATCTTCCAGGAGCTCACCAAGAAGTGGCTCCTAGAAGACTTTTCTTGCAAAATCGTCCCATACATCGAGGTAATGGCGGTGGGTCGGGACACGTGGGCCTCTGCGCAGCTCCCCGGGTGGTCGGGACGCGGGCCCCGGGCACCCCGGCCGCCTCTCTGCTGCCGCCGGCTTTAGCGACGGTGCGGGGCCGTCGCTGTCCGTGTCCGTTGCTGCTGGCCTGGTGACGTCCAGGTGCGGTGTGGTCTGGGTTTCCCAGGCACTCTTGGGGGGCAGAGCGGGGCCCCGGCCCAGCCTTGCTGTGACAGGTGGTTGTGGCTCTATCAGATCCGGCAACATCGGGATCCCTGTAGTCTCAGACTAAGCACCTCCTTCCACTTGGCAAGTTCTGTCAAACTTGCTTTGCTTTTCGAGATCCTGAAAGTCGAGGAATCTCCTCAGAATTAGGTTTACTTTTTTTGAAGTTTTTGGTTTATGTTTGTTTTCCTGAAGTGAATCAGGAAAGCAGATGGACGGGGTGAGTGGGGATAGGCTCTAAGGAGCTGATCTTATAAAAAGGACCATCGATGGGATGGATGGATGTGCTCTTGATTTATACTTATGTGTTCGAACATCAAATTTATTTTGCTTAAGAAAAAATTCGACCCCAGCTCTATTTAAACCGCAGCTTCATGCAGTTGTTCAGATGCTCAGAGAAAACAGAAGGCTCTGTCAAAGAAGTTCTCAGCCAACTTCCTAGAGACCTGCTAGTAGCGTTCACGTTTTCCACTTTATTAACTGGTACTGAACATTGAGGCTTGTTGATGGGTGGTAGCTCTTAATTCTGACTGGCTCTGCTGTATTTCCAAAACAACGATGTTCAACATTTCTTTGTAACTGAAAGCTGAGGCACCAGCTGTTGATTCTCTTGTCCTAGAAAAGCAATATTAGGGGAAAAAACACAAACCACACAACAAAACCACACCAGTTCCTCTCCCCAAACAAAATCCAACTTGTAATTAATATGTGGAATATCAGCTTTAACAACACACTAGTACACAGAAATGCATAAATAATTGTCAACTGATATTTTGAAAGAAATGTTTTTAAAGATGTGTGACGTGTGTAGCCACGAAATTGCCTACTACTTTAATAAGTGATGCATTTTATTACTGGTCGTATTGGACAAAGGGTGGAGCTGTGCTACACTTAGAGGAACTCGAGGCCAGTGGTATATGTAACAACACTACATTTGAAAAACTGAGTACACTTAATCGATTTGCATTGAAGAAGACATGAAGGAGTAAATATATGTTTGTAGAGAAACTGACAGCACTAGGAACTTTTAAAGTTTCTGATTAGGGGCTACTGTGATAATCAGTAAAAAAAATAGTGTTTCAGTTAAAGTGGAACCATTTCAATTAAAGTAGCTAGTGTCGTTTAAGTGTTTTCAGGACTTTCCTATAGTGACGTTTCACACTTCCTAACCTTTTTCTAACGAAATGAGAAACGATTGTTCGTAATGCTGATTCTAATTAAAGATTAGTAATTTATATTATTTGCATGGTTATGCTATTCTTCAAAATAGCTCCTTATGCTGTGCAGTTTTAGGGACTAAAGAAGTTGTCAGAGTAGTAGTTTCAGTAGTTTATTGGAAATGTAGTTGCTGAAAACATTTAGCTGCTGCATTCCTCCCATGATATTTTAATGATGCATTGTGTTTTCACTTTAAAGTTCTGTCGATGTCTAGCGTTCTTATTCAAATCTTACTAAAGAACTGGCACCAATCTAGTTGTGGTGGACCAACAGAGCATGGTGCCTATCTTGGACTTATTAGTGGGATCTAAAAGTGAAACATTCTTCTTGTCCTTGAGGGAATGTAATTAAATTATATCAAAGGTGCAGATCTAAAAAGATGCAGCTTTGGGGTTCTGTGTTATATATTTTTCATTCAGTAATTGTTAAACATGATACTTGTGTATGTAAAGTATATTCCTCACCCTGAGAGGAGTAAGTAAAAGGCTGGATTTCCCTCTTGCAAACTGTAGCCATGAGAGGTGGATACTGAACACCACTCTTCACAGCTTGTGTTGAGCTTGGTGAGGAGGACACTGTTCTGGAAATAAGATTTGACTGGACTGAGAAAGAGAAAAGAGTTACAGTAAAGTTTTGCCACTTATGAATTGTTGCCCCAACCTTATAGATGTTATGCAGTGACACTGACATTCTGTCAAGGATTGTTCAGGGCAGTGCGCATCCAACAGCTGAACTTCCCTGTTGCATTTTGCCTGGGCAGACTCATTCCCTTCGCACACAATGGGAGAAGGGTGAAGTCATCTTAGCTTCTTGAAAGCAAAGCTGTAGACAGCTATCTTCAGTAGAGGCTTCCAGACCTTCATGGAATACTACAAATAAAAGCATCTTCCTGAAGATGGACAAATTATAAGTTGTTGTTTGTATTTTTTTTTTTAATATTAGCCCAGCATTTTGTTCTTCTAAGTGTCTCTTTGTTCTAGGCCTTGATCTCTTTTTTGTATGACACTTCTCCTCATATGGTGTTTAGGGAGCTATGTGTTTCACCCCGAGTTCTAGATCCAGAAATATCTCCCTTTCAGACATCAAAGACCATTACTAGACTGAGCCCTCTGTCTTTCAGAATTGGGGAACAGGGTATGTCTGGTTATCAGAACATGCGACATGGTGATCACAACATTTTAACACAACTCAAGCATGCTTTGTGTTGTATTTGAAGGTTGCAACTGCATCCCAGTGAGGAACTTCGAGTATTCTTAGTTTTGCCTCTTGTGACCAATTGTTTTTTATTTGTGCTGTTTAATGGATTTTGTGCAGAATTTCAGCAAAGCAGCTGTTGCCAGTGATGACGCATATGCACACAATCTGGAGAAGATGTTTTATGGTATCTTCAAGCACATTTGTGGATGTAAATATTGAGCTTCTAGCAGTGGAAGGTCTCCATAATTTTTAATTAAAGGACAATTTTCCCATACTTAATAAAGATCTGCTGTGACCAGCTACCTTAAGCAGTCATTTCAGAGGTACTTTCTATCACAGTTCAGTCACTTCTAACCACTTTTTTAAACTATGTCATGCCTATGCTTGCCTAAGGACTGCTACGCACATGACTGAGGAAGAAGCTGAGTAAATTAATTCTTCTGTGCTTCTTATTCAGTCTTTAGGTGATGAAAGTAAAATTGCTAGAGAACAAGGCTAGAAGGACAGATGGTTAGTAGAAGTGGGTGAAATTATCTCCACTTAGAACTTCACTTGACCCTGATGATGACGCTCCGTTTTGAAAGCACTGAGAAGGAATTGAGGGAACTAGGACAACCGGGGCAGCTACTCAGTCCATGAGGATGTGTGGAGATGTGGTTATGCATTGCAGTTCTAACCCCCTGTGCAATAGTCCTTAAAATTTGCCACTTTTTTTCAGAAGGCTAAATTTTAGATATGCATGTCTGAACTGTTTTCCTGTGTGCCATATGAATGTTGTCTTCCCTACACTTTTCTCAGTATTGCTCAGAATCAAGGGATGCAGAGTAAATGACAGTATAAAGAAAAATAACTTTGGCCACTTCCTGTTTCGCAAGTTGTGCCAATGTAAAACCCGTTTCTTTTTGTTTAAGCAAAAAGTTTGTTCCCCTACTTACAGTTTTATGTTAAGGCTTAATAGAAAGAAGTGTGGATGTAGACAAAATCTGTAGTTTTACTGTGCTTCAAAATATTTCATGTATTTCACAGCTCTTACCTACAACAGTTCTGTGAAGTTGTGTTTTTACTTTTAATGCCAGAAGCTGATAGTGAAGTTAGTTGTTTAAGGCCCAGAGCAGCTTGCTTGAGATGGCAAATGGATTGTGTCAACTAGGACTAGAAACTGTCTTTTGGATTTTAAAAGGAAGCTTGCTTGAGTTGTGTGCAGTGTGCTCTTGGAGGCTATACTAGAAACTTGGTGAGCTTGAGGGGAGGGATGTTTGAGGTTGGCATAACTTTATATGTCAGTAGATTGAGATAAGCTGCTTACCATGGAGTAGTTTTGAAATTGGGGAACAGTCTAGAAGGAGGGCTTGCAGAAGCTCATTTACCGTCCTGTGCAGTCCAGCACAGAGCAAGAATTTGCTAAGGCAAATGATCAATCAACCCTGCACTCAGTGCTAACAAACATGAGTCTGTCTGTCTTTCTCTTACCCTGAACAAAGGTGAGAAAAATAAAGTTTGTATTGTCCTGGTCTGGACCATAGCATGCATATGCGACTCTAGAGCAGGCTGACAGTGAAAGCCTTTAAAATCCGATGCCCAGTCTCTGCATGTGCTTTTTGTCAATAAATACATGGCATCAATCCCGTTCCTGGTGGGTAACCCAGCAAGAATCACAATAAGCATTCTTGGTAGAAAGCATAAGGATTGATTTGGCCTGGAATGCTAATTACTCTTTCCCTGGCGCTCACCCTCCTAAGCAATTTGAGGTGAGGCTTTTCTGTCTTTTACTTGGTAGAGACAGGTGAGGGGCACAAAGAACTGTTCCTCTGACTGTTCCACAGCTGTCAGAAGAACTCCTTAATATTAAGTTTCAATTTTGGGAAGCAAATACATTTTTATGGGCATTTATAAAAGCTGTGTGTTATGTGTCTTCCAAGTTTTTCGTTGTGCAGCATCTTAATGTCTCTTCTTTGACTCTGCTCTTCTGAACCTCCAGTAAGTCCTCTGGGTCATAGAAAAAGATCCTCAGAAAGGTTTGCAGTTTCAAGGTTTCACACTGAGAGTTTTCAAGGGCAGTGGCTACCTATGTCTTTTACTGGACAGAATATCTTCAGCACTTATCATGCAATAAATAATTGTTTCAAACAGAAGTGTTAATATATCTCTGCCCTCTAACAGTATGATGCTAGTAGCTGTCATATTGGGTGTTCTGTCAGTCTTTCTTTCCTCTGCAAACCCTGTCTTTAGGGGTATATGAGTTGTCCATAAAACTTTTGATTTAAACTTTGCATGTGGCATTTCAGCACAGAAATGAATTTGTGTCAGGCTAGATTTAAAATTGGGTCAGTAATATTTAAGTTACATATGTGTGGAGAAAAAGGCAGCATTTGTTATCCTGGAACCACTGACTGCTCTCATCACTGGGATGTCCCTTCTCCATGTGACAGGAATTTCCTGCAAAGGGGGAAGAGGCAAAATTTTAGCGGCAGTTCCATGCTGCTGATATTTAGAATTAGAGCGGCAGTCCCTTGTGTAACATGATGAGAGTTTGATCCTCTGAAGAATGGCACTAATTTATTTCTTTATATTAAACAAACAAACAAAATGCAAAACAAAACAGAAAAACCCCAATCAAACAAAAACCCAAACCAAACCCATAATTAAATTTACTGCTTTATAGTCCTCTGGGTAAGTGTATGGTGTACTAATGAGTATTTCCAGTGCACTGATGGTCTGGTTGGCTTTCTCTTCCCAAAGAATTCAAAAGCAGGTCTTGGAAGTGATTCTGAACACCATTACTCTTCAGATAGAGAGAATGACAAAAACACATGAAGGACATGTGCTATAAATCTCTCTATATGAATGTTGATAGTAATACAAACAAAATTATTGCATTGTAACCGTTGTTCCACGTGTGTAAGACATCTCTGTGACAGCAGTTTCCAAAATTACCACCTCGTCTTTTGGGTAATGAAGGTGGCATAGATTTTTATCCAGAATGCTTAAGCTAAAGCTAATTGCAATTGTCAGAGAGGTAACCTGGCCCCAGTACTCCTTAGATACTGAATTACTTCCACCACACCACAATAGTATTTTAGCTGAATGACCCTTACTTATATTAAAGTATAAAGCCATTAATGCTCAGTCATACTTCATGTAAGAAACATAGAGATACTGTACTTACTTATTTTTATTCTTTTGTAGTGATGGCTGTTGTTTTTTGGAGGGTTCATTGTGTTTATTGGTTTTGATTTTTTATTAATTGAAAGGACAGAAGCCAGAAATCTAAATAAACAGTTAAATACTTGTTTGCAATGGGATGACCCTTTATTCTGTAGTACTCCAATCTTACTACCGGACTCTGTACTGTAGGTATACAGTAGCACAAAAGAAGCACTGCAGTTTTTACTAACTTTGTTTATTTATCTTAGGCAAAACTGACAAGTGTGTAAGAGCCACCATGGCATGTTGTTTTAACATGCTCTAAAGCTGTGAAGTTTGTGGTTATAGAATGGTCATAATAAGATGATGGACTCTAATGACTTAGGGGAAAGAAAATTAGTCATTTATATGATATAACAAGAATTAATAGAGTCTACAGGGTGTCAACGAAAGTTCAGAGATGGCTTGGCTAGTAGTTATCAACCTTTCCAGCTTTCCTATTACAACATGAAAATGTTTTGAATACCCAGTCTGCCTTGTAACCAAAGAAGGAAGAGTGCCATGTGGTTTAAGAAACTCTGTGTCATGAACATAAAATGTATTTTGTCTGAGAAAATTCACCTTCAGTTGGTGGAAGCAGCCACTTCTTATAACTCCTTTATTTTATCTTTTCCCAGATATACTCAATCTACATTGTTTTCCCTCAGTTCTCCATTGGAAGGCATGCTCAACAACATGATACCTGAGATGATTAATGGTCCCTTTCATTTCCAGCCTCGAGTTGCTCATGGACGGTTGATTCCCATTCTGTTATATCAATGTCCTTCAGCTTAAGTGACTTTTGCATCTCAAGATGGAATTATTTGTAGATAGCAGCAATATTTCATCTTAGTCTTCATCTTATTGGACTGAGTGACCCAGCCTCTTTTATATTCACTTACAGAACTTGGTCTTCATTGACCTTTTCACCCAAGTCACCTTTTCTGATCTCATTTCTCACTTTGTGTTTCATTATCTTTATCTAGTCAAGCAGATATTAGAGAGAATTCAGACTCTTACTTCCACTAGCATTGCTCACTGTACTACACCTGCACTGCTTCTCTCTGGTCAGCCAGAGGCTTGTCAGCTAGAGGCTGGAGCCAAAAGCTATGGAACCACAGCCAGGAGAATAAGTAGGGCAGGCCAAAGAGGGCCTGGGAACATTTTGGTAATTGTTAAAGTTCATTAAAGGGGAATGGGTATGTTGGAGGGACTGAGAGGAAAACTGATGCAATTAAGATGAGTCTTTCACGAGTGTAGTGTATTTCTCTTTGGCCTCAGTTCCCCAAATGAGCTTTGACAGAGATGACTAACAGCTGGTGAGCTAATGACCAAAGGTTTATGCAGTGTCTCAGAGGCACATCACAGTGCTTGCTAACATCTCTGTCAATGCTTTTAAAGGAACAACAGTATTAACAGACACTCTTATAGCAATAATGTCTTCTTTTGTGTGTGTATGCTGTAGCTGCTAATCTCTTCAACAGCTGTTCTCTGCCCAAACAATGTAGGCACATCCTCAAAGCAGAGGTCGCTTCTCTTCTGGTATGTGGTAGTAAGAGAAAGATATAAACTAGTGTCAAATATCTAGACTCAAGGAGAATCTTCATAGGGACCATATGGAAATAAATCGGACAACTATGTGATGATCAGAAACTACTGAGCCTGACCCGCCCTTGCCTTGCCTCATTTCCTGCCAGATTGGAATTAAGACTGCTGCAGCATAGCAGGATAGTAGAAACTCAGCTGTTAAAACAAGAAGAGCACCATTAAACTCCATGCAGCTTCACACCACTTTAAGATCTGTTACATTACCTACTCGCCATCAAATGACTTACCTTAATTCTGTGATTATTTCAGGGCAATATAACAGATTAAAAAAGAAACTTCCCTGGCTTTCATCCATGTTTCCAGTTTAACCCTGATTATTAGTATGACTGATATAAATGAACACCCCTAAACTGAAATTGTGTGAACATGCAGAAATGCATGTCTCAGTTCTTACCCACGTAGGTTGTGAGTGGCACCTCTTGTTTTTGCTGGCTGTTACTCATAGTCTGCAGTGTGGGGTAAGTAATCAGACCCTTGAATTGCTATACTGCTTTGAAGCCAGTCTGCTGGAGGGAATCCCAGTTTATCTGCTTGAGAGTGTTTGTTTTGCACTCTTCCATGGCATCACTAACTCCGTTAATCTACAGAATATAGGAAAAGATGGCCTGCTCAAGAGAAACAATACCTTTGTGTAGCTCGTTTCATCCGTAAATTCATGGGAGAGCTTTCAAAGCCGACTTCCACTGTTCTTAGTTATTTCCTCTTGCTCTATTTCACTGTCTTAAACCTCCAAGTTGCTGGTCAATTAATGTGACAGGAACCCCGTAGGTTATGTTTGTTCATGGTAGGCATGTCTTCTTTCATTAGTCCAGCCTTAACAGCCGCAGAGTTTTAATGTCTTAGCCACTGTATAACAGCCTATTTGCGATGAATGCTAAAGCAATAAAGGCGTGTGCATTGGGGGCGGGGGGAGAGGCTCACGTTAGAGCTGAAAGAGGAAATGTTAGTGTGCAAACCTGAAGATTTTCTTCTGTTCTACAGATTTTTCTTTCAGTCTCTGTTCTCCCATAATTGGAGAGAACCAACTCCTCACCCTTTTGTTGCTCACGTGGATGTTCTGGCTAAAGGTTTTGCTATCACCCTGAGGAATTTGAAGACTGCACACACATTTAAATGTTTTGGAAACAAATTCACTAGTCTTGAATTTAAAAATCTGACTCTCGTAATTGCTACATGAAAATTAATTAGCTAAGGTTATCACTGTTCATTAAGATTTTCCTGCAACTATGGTTTTTCTTTAGTTGTTTATATTTTTTTGCTTTGTTTACCAATCTTTCCTTGAATCTGATCAGACAGTTTAACCTCTTAAATCAATAGGTTTGCCTATTAAAAATGTTTGCAGTACTGCTTTGTCATCATTAAATATTCCTGCAAGTTAATAAGTAAGAGATTGCATCTTACTCATTCCATCTTTTAGGAAGATGCTTCAAAGAATTCTACAACTAAGCCAGTTTGTGACAGTTTTAATTCCAAGTGCTTAATATTTTGCAGTGATTTTAGTAATCTACTGTGGCCATTAAATATTGAAGGACAAAATTAATGATACATTTACATAATAGTGCATAACTTAACTATTTATCTTTGCAGAACATTTAGCAAAATATATTTCCAAATTGTTGTAGAAATCAGAATACTTTTTAAATATCTATATGACATTTAAATATATCATTGCACATCGAATTTGGGTAAGCAAAATTACAGTGAACTGCCTAATTTTACCCTAGATTTCCCACTGAAGTGTACAGACATATGTTTTTTTCCATGAGAAAAGTTGGCATTCTTTACATGTATTAGGCATATTATTTAAGTTTATTTTCTTTTGCATCAAAAGATTTTCAGCATAACACAAGCATGCAAAAGCAGGAAAATAAATGAATTAGAATGCAACAGGACACCTAATCCTTCTCCAATTGATGTTAATGGGAGTTCTGCTTTGAATTTGAACTGAAGTTGAATTTATTGGAAATAGGATTAGGCCAAAATGTATATAGTCATCTTGCAAATGTCTTTTTAGGTAATTTAATTATAAACAGGATAAAATTATAGAAAATTGTGTTTCATGACAGTGCAAGATTTCTGTTCATGCATAGAATGATGGTTATTAAAGCTAGAGAACATAGGCATCGCTCTATACTTGCTCACTCCTTACAGTATATAACTGAGAGCTCCGTCCCAACCCAGATATCTTTAAATCACTTAAATAACAGAACTTCTGCCACTTCTGGCCTGCAGTGCACTCTACCACAAGATGTTTCCTGTGAAATTAAGCCTAGGTTTTCCTGTGATTTTTTTTTCAATATTGAGTGTTGAAAGTAAGTTTTTAAAGTCTAACTATTATAGTGAAAGTTGGTTTTGCACAGGCTCTGCAAGTCTGAAGATTTCAGATACAATCTCTTTGAAGTCGCAGTATGGGATGATATGTGCCTGCATCCCATCAAGATTTCATTTTAAAGCCTAAGTCTGCAAAATTGGTTGTTGCACCCTACTCCATTCAGTAGATGCCTAATCCACAGGGTTCTTAAGTTATGTTTTGATATTTTGAGCCTGTGTGTGCTTGAGGAACATGTAATACAGGCGTAAGTTATACTTCTACTGAAGGAAGATTCTTCCATTTCTGTGATGGAACTGATTTTTCAGAAAAATACTCCCTGGAAAAAATGGAGGGAGAAAGGGAGTTTACATATTGATCAGTTCTTCAGTTGTTTTTCCAGTCAGTGTTGCATAAATGTTTGTCTGGGCCTCCAGGAGAGGATGGTGTCAAGATGAAATAAATATTTGTAGGCAGAAAAAGAGGCTTACACTTTAGGTATGCATGCTAGAAGTTCAGCAAATACTGGAAGCTAAGTTCTTTCTGTGATGCTTCTGATACTGCTCAGGACAATGGTGTTTAACCGTCTCCTATACTGACACACCTAAACTAGCTTTTCCTTTGCCTTTGTCAGTCAAGGGGCTAGACATGATTGGCATTTCAGACTACAAATTGAAGTCCCTTTGAACAGGAAAGCTTAATGGCAAAAGCCTTCATCCAAGGTACAACAAATTAATTTCCTCTTCAACGTGAGTGAGTTTAGGTCTCCATCACTAAGATGACTGCCATCCACAGAGGACCAGGGAACTTTTGAAGGAGATGAAGTTTTCCCACTCTCCACTAAGTAATGGACTGTACTGAGGCTGTCACCTGTATTAACTTGCATTCCCTTTTCTCCTTTCCAGGTAGCCTCTCTTGGAGTCACCACATTCACACTGTGCGCCCTCTGCATCGACCGATTTCGTGCTGCCACCAACGTGCAGATGTATTATGAGATGATTGAAAACTGCACCTCAACGACAGCCAAGCTGGCTGTCATCTGGGTGGGCGCACTGCTGCTGGCCCTGCCGGAGGTTGTGCTGCGCCAGCTGGCAAAGGAGGACCCTGAGTACAGTGGCAGCCCACCAGGGGAGCGGTGTGTGGTGAAGATATCCACCACGCTGCCTGACACCATCTATGTGCTAGCTCTCACTTACGATGGAGCAAGACTCTGGTGGTACTTCGGCTGCTATTTTTGTTTGCCTACCCTTTTCACTATTACCTGTTCCCTGGTAACAGCAAGGAAAATCAGGAGGGCAGAAAAGGCTTGCACAAGAGGGAACAAGAGACAAATTCAACTGGAAAGTCAGATGAACTGCACAGTGGTGGCGCTGACCATTTTATATGGGTTTTGCATCATTCCTGAAAACATTTGCAATATTGTGACTGCCTACATGTCCACAGGGGTCTCTCGGCAGACTATGGACCTCCTCCATCTCATTAGTCAGTTCCTTTTGTTCTTTAAGTCTTGTGTTACCCCAGTTCTCCTTTTCTGTCTCTGTAAACCTTTCAGCCGGGCCTTTATGGAGTGTTGCTGTTGCTGCTGTGATGAATGCATCCAGAAGTCTTCAACAGTGACAAGTGATGACAATGACAATGAGTACACAACAGAACTGGAACTTTCTCCTTTCAGTACTATCCGCCGCGAAATGTCCACTTTTGCCTCCGTGGGGACTCACTGTTGATTGACCTTAGGACTGTTTTTAACTGTAGCCTTTTTCTTTCCTTTTTTTTTTTAATTCATATTTTCTTTCTTGAAACAAAATGCCAGGAAAAAAAAAAAAATTACTACTGAAACAACTCTGGAAACCAATCAGTATATTAACAGTCATGCTTTGGGAAGTAATTTGTTTGGTTATTAAAATGGAGAAAGAGAGGAAGAGGCAGCACTCAATTTTAAATCATGTTGTATGGTGCTAGGATTTTATTGTCTGAGGAGGAGAATTCATGTCAATCCACTTTTATTTAATTCTGTAGTATTTTTTTGATAATCACTGTAAAATGATGATATAGAAGTGGGGTTTGGAAGATGTTTCATATAAAATGTGGAAAGTATTTGACAGTAGTTTTAATCCAATTACTGTGCATTATTGTGAGAGGACTTGGGACTTCATAAAATTTATAAAGTAGCATAAAAAGAGATGAAGTTTTATTCTTTCACTTCATTGTCAGTCTGCATTTAACTAAGACACCTGTAAGTCGCTTTAAATTCTTTTAATAATTCTTTTTAAATCTTTGTGTTGCTTAGAAGAATTGAAATGGCCATATTAAATTTACCATGTGTGTACTTACCCTTGGAGGCTATAATGGCAGTGTTTTAAGGAGGATGGTTATAACGGTGTTAGATTTACATGAGTGGGTTTTTTTAATGTATTTTACAAGGGTTCAATGTGCCTCATTGAAAATTTCCTTCTTAACCTGCAGGTATACCAAATCTGAGTTATTTTGTACTTCTTACAAACAAAGATTTGTTTTCTCACTAAATTGTCTTGTGTGATTTCAAAGCCAGGTTTCTTTCCAATTTGTTATTATGTCCTCAGCCTCTGTATATATAGCTCCTACTCAGCGGGAGCCCCATTGCAGAGCAAGGCATTCTTTTGCCAGAGGTGTGCTGACAATAAATGTGAGGGACTGAAACACGTGGAGAGTGAATTCCTTCTTGTTTTTTAAAAGGTGTAAAAATATGATTTGGGCTTGACCCAGAGCCCATTGCAGTCAGCAGAAAGGTTTCCATCAATTTCAGAGGGCTTTGGATCAGACTGGCATCTCCTATTTATTCAGGGATATGTAGCATGAATATTAATCACAGAGGCTGCATATACCGATTATAAATCATGCTGCTCTCACAGAGCCTGCTATTCACTAGCAGCTCACAGCTCTCAAGCTGTTTTTGAGAACCACAGTGTGTTTTGCTGGTGACTTCTTGCTGTCCACAAAGTTCTTAAAATAAGGGTATGTCAGCACTGCCAGAAGCAGTGTGGTACAGTAAAATCTGAAGTTGTTACAGGCAAGTCAGATTGGAGACTGGAAGTGCCTATCTGTACAAGGAGAGCTCATTTGCCCCACTCCTTGTCTGAAGTAGTCAGGCTTGTCTTGGCAGGAGAGCTGGCTCTTATTTGCACTGGGCAGTGGGCTGAAGTGTAGATATATGCTAAGGAACTGAGTTGATTATAATTTGCCTATATTTTAATACTAATTAAATGAGCAATACAATCACAATAGTATATGCAGAAGTAAAATAACATGTGTTTGTCCTTTGAAATTAAGTGATTGTAACTGATGTAGGCTTATGTTCTGGTACATGCCTTGTTAAAAGAACTTGCTGGAGCTTTGGGAAAGGAATCTTTCTTATTTGTAGAGCCTCGGCTTCATATGTTTAGTCTTTGTATCTGCTTGGGCAAACAACATTTCTTCTTCATTATTTTGACCTATAACAATTTAAACTGAAAAGCAGTTGGAATGAATTAATCTGAATATGAATCCGAATATGTTTGCACTCGAGTTCTTTTTCTGGCATTTGAATCAGGCACTGGGCCCTAGTAAAGCAATCTACTTTATGCACAGGCCTAAATTTAAGTAACTGCTTCTATTCAGGACCTGCTAAATTGCCTAAGTCTACAAAATCCTTTCGAAACCTGGTCAATCACTTCTGAAGGGGACTGTCCCTTCTTTATAAACTCATTACACTTTACTTGATTACATTCAATAAACTGTGAAAGGGATTAAACAGAAAAAAGCCAAACCTACTAACCATGGTACCTGTATCTCTTCAGATAACATATTCCCATCTCTGCATCTTGATTTGTACTAGACGTTTTTAGGTGCCAACATTTATAAAGAACGAGAATAAAACTACCTTTATTTGTTCCATGATGAACTGTTTCTCTCAGCTGCCTTTTCAGTCACGGCATCAGCAGTGGCTCAAGGACCTTGGAAAATAACAGCAGAATGGGAGGAGGGAGTATTTATAAAATAAAGAAATACAGAAATTACTCGGGGATACTGAGTGATCGCGTTTTGCTAATTTAGGTGTAAAACTGCAGAAGAAGTCTCCATTGCCTTGGATGTTTTGCCTTTTCTGCTTTCCAGTCTGCAGTGGACCTGTGAAAGCTTTGTGAGGACTGCTGCTTGCCCCCGGGATAAATGCTTTGTGTCCCAGAGTGGTGCAGTTTGCTTCTCCATTGAAACATCTCCTCAAGATGGTATGGTAATCCTACTGGGGAAAAAACAAACCAAAACAGTCAACAAAACAAAATAAAAAGGAAAAGAATCCACAACAAATCAGCAAAAAAAGGAGGCTTAACAAGTCACCGGAAATGGTAGAATCTGAAGGATCAATAATGCTGCGTTTGGAAACATCCTCCTGCTTGTGTGGTGGAGCATTCTCTAGCCTTGTATTCAGTCGGGCTTTTTTGTACCCAGTGCACCTAGCCTTTTATTCTGCTGAAAGAGAACAATTTTCACAGCTATTTCTGCCCCCCACTCCACCCCCCCTGCTTTGGACCTCCATAGCAATTGGGCGGGCAAGACACCCTTTTATTCTAATTTGCTCTCTCAATTGCTTTAACTAATGTCACATTAGCTGGCTGGCATCATTGCAGCTATTCTGATACAGGCGTGGCTTGCTAATGCATTTGCCATGATAAATGATTGCTTTTGTTAAAGATGGGGTACTGCACTGGTTTTCTTCCTACTTTTGGGACTGGTGCTCTGAAATTTTCCTGTGTGTTTGCTTTTCTTACTTAGCCACTTCGAAGCCATCTCTGTCTGTTTGAATCCATTCCTGTAAGATATTTGTTAACAAAAGGGCATTTAATAGATTGATGAATGAAAACTTGGAAATGTTTGTATGTTTATGGCAGACATAACATAACAGAGAGAAACATGCAGAGCATGATGGTCAAAGTAAGAGTGATGGAATGGAAAATCAGACTGTGAGGTAAGAAAACCGTATACCTCACAGGTATGTAAACCTTTAATATGTTAGTACTTACCATCCCAGCCCTGGTCTCATTAAGAAATTCATGGAAACAGAGTACAAGTTGGAAGGGACCTCAAGGATAATCTGGTCCTACCTTTCTTGGCAAAAGTACATCTAGACAATATGCCCCAGTGCTCCCTCCAGTTGAATCTTAAGTGTCTAATGGTGGGGGGAAAATTAAAATATGTAAAATCTAGTATGAGATCCAGTATCCCCAATGAGGTCATGTTTCATGACATGTATCAAAAATAGGAAGTTGTGTAGGCCATAGTACAGATGGTAGATTATTGATGGATATTGCTCATTCAGAAGAAATCTCTAATTTTATCCCTTTCATGATAAATTTGTGCATCCAAATTTAAATAACTCCTGGTCTTAAATAATCTCAGTGACTTGCTCAGCTCCTCTTTTGTCCTTAGGACCCAGATGTAAGCTTCCACATCTGCAGGTCCAGCAGCTCTGGGAATGGTTCCTAAAAACAATGTTCCGATCATGTTGTTCTATGTCTGTGTAAGAAATTGTATGACGTTAGGCTACATGGTGGGGTTGTCATATTGTGCTCATGGAACTCAGAGGCAAACTAGATTCTAGGAAGTGTAAGTTGCTGTCCAAATAGCATCTCCAAATAGCATCTCCAAATTCATTAAAGAGTATTCAAAATCTCTCCTAGGATCTGTGAATCATTGTGGCACAGTACAAAGTCATGCAACTTGCCCTATGTATGTCTAGCTGCTGTTGATATTCTCAAAGACATCGCTAAGCCATTTATGGGTTGTTTGTTTACTTGGGTTTGGGTGGGTGGTTTTGTTTGTTTGTTGTGGTTTTGTGGTGGTTTTTTGTGTATGTGTTGGTTTGGGTTGTTTTTTTTTTTTGCCAGCCAATATTAAGAAAACTTACAAAATATTTAAGTCATTCCCTTCTTACTATATTGGAATAAAAACTAAAGGCAAAACTTGCTCAAAATGAGCCTGTCTCCTTAGCTGGGCTCAGTCTGCAGAGTGCCAAGCTTACCACACTAGCACCAGCATGTATATGTTTGTGCACAATCTGGTGAATCACTAATTTAAGTTTTGTTATTTCTAGGATGGAAGAGCTAGGTTCAGAGTACTGCTTTCTTTAGCTTATAGCTGAGTCTTAAATTTGATGGATCACTATAACCATCTAAAAGGCTAGTGAAAAGGTCTTTACCTCTCCTGTTGGAGTAATTCCAAATTCTTTTGGTAATTAAATATTGAAGTGGAGACTTCAGCCTTGGTGTCAACACTGCTGACCTAAGCCACTGAGCTGTAGAAACAATCTTTTTTTCTCACTCTCTGGTTCAGGGAATGTTTCTAAAGGGAACAGATACCGTCAGAGAAGTGGAGCCAGCAGGTAGGCTCGTAAAGAGCTCAAGTGAGAAATGATCAATTTTCAAGTGCCTTCACTAACCCAGATATTTGAACCCCAAACTGGTTTAGAATACATATGCTACCCATAGCCCTACTGGTTCTTTTGTGGTAGAAAATTGCATTTTTGTGTCCCAATGTCAAACTCCCCACCCACCTTGGCAAATCATCCATTTCGGGTGACTAATGGGAGAGTAATCACAGTTGAATGAGTTTCTGCAGAAGAAAATCTGATGCCTTGCTCTCCTGCACTTCTTTCTTGCCCAGACCTTTACTGGTTTCTGAGGGTTTTTCTTCAGATAAAGATATTTTGCAGGCAGTGTGGCAGCTCTCTTGAAACTTGAAACAGATGCTTACATACACAGCTTTGAGTCTTGAGGCTGCAGTCTCTCTGCCTCAGAAAGATTACAGCATGTATGGATGAGATTGTGTATTACCTTTATTCTGAAGGGGCAAACCTATGAAGTGAACCACCTACAGGAAGCTGATTCATCTCTGCTCCATAAGAAACTATACCAGATGATTTACACAGATTATGAAAGCAAATTGAGAACTTGAAGTCAGTCTTACAAATCCTAACTTCCTATGTCTTCATCCTTCTGTCGCAGGCTGGAAATACAATAAGTGACAATAAGGTCCATTTTCCTTATAGCACTGAGAAATTAAGTTATATCTGGTATTTTCCATGACATGACTCTTTTTCCTTTTAACCTTTTCTTCCTTTTAACCTTTTCATCTTCCCAACCTTTCTCCCTGAAAAGCTCAGCCAAAGTTAATATGAGCAAACGATGTGAATCATTAAAACCTAATGGTATCCTACATGCACTGTCTTATGCTTCAGGAACTGTAATTTTTTTTCATTGCTGTTTTGTATTTGATGAAGTCATTTCACTACCATGCTTAGCAGATGTAAATACTTCAAAAACTTGGTATGTTTTGTAGCAGAAAAGAAACACTGAAAAAGATGATCCAGAACACCTGAACATCTGTGCTACAGAAATACTGACTCCTGTTGAGGACTAAAGCTTCATCAAACATCTGGAGTGAGGGGGGAGCAGGGGGAGAGCTGTATTCAACCATGTACACCTACAACCCCTGAAATCCAGGCTAGTTGCTTTCCTTGTAATAGTTTTGTAGGTTCAGGTTTTGGCTTTCATGCAGTGAAAGTTGGTTCAAAGATTCCCTGGCATTTACATCATGTCCATGACAGCACTGAGGGCCGGTGCTGTCTCCTACTGATGACACATTCCCTATGTCTCCTCACCTGAAGTGCCAGGATTCACATGCCTGAACCTATTCCAGCCTCTCTCAAGGATGAGGTCTAAGATTTCTGTTCTTGTGCACTGTAGCTTTAGTTTTGCATCACAGCTTCTTATTACTGAAAAGTCTAAGACATTATTATCCTGAACTAAAATGTTTGTGGGGCTTTTCTTCAACTAGAAATCTGACCTGTCAGAGCTACAGAACTCTCAGTTTAGAGCGTTTAATAAATGTGCTAGTGGCAGCATTGTTAATGAAGGTATTAGATCATTTATAGCTGAAGGGAAATGTTTTATTTTGTTCCCTGGCTTTTGTGTGTGTGTGTGATTACTAAGTTGTGGGGCTGTTTTTGTTTTATTTCATTTTGGTTTGGTTTGGTTTTGTTTTTTAATACAAAATGCAAAAGAAACCCCATAAGCATTCATTCATCTGTCTAATTAGAAAAATTCCATCAGCAAGCATCTTCATTTATATCCACTGTGAATTTAGCCAATTGTTCTTGGAGAAAGGAAGCCAAAATACTCACTTTAGCAACACGGTCATTATTAACTTGATCTTCAACAGATTTAAGTAGAATAAGCTTTGAAATCTGCGATGGTAAAGCGAGAGCTATGTTTGTTGTTTCGGTTTGGTTTTAATAATTATGGTCTTGACAGCCAAATCTCCACAAAGAGAAGGGATAAATACATTCAGTTCAACAATAGCTTCTGGCTGAGTTTTGTAACTGTCACAAAGGACTCCAGAATACACATAGTCTGAAATAAAGTGATCTAATTGCAGCTGGATATGCATGTGATAATCCTCACTCAAGACAATACAACTATTTAAGTGAAGAAATGGATTTTTGCCTGTTAGCTGTTATACCTGAGAACTAAGTTCTTCCCTGAGATGTGCTTCTAGTTTGATTTTTTTATATGTGAATGTGTGCCAGGAATGAAAAAAACCAAACATCTGTTTAGTGTTCTTAGTGTCATCCAGGAAACACAAAAGCTTAAGAAAGAAGGTATCCCATCTGTAATTGTAGCCAGCTGTTACACTTCACCTTTTTTTTCTTCTAAATTCTTTCCTTCCTCTATTTAGAAACAATTTCTACTGTCTGTTCTTATCAATCCTTTCAATGTCTTACTCCATTTACTAAGTCTCCCCTGAGCAAAGGA
The DNA here is from genome assembly GCA_015227895.2 of Colaptes auratus. Taxonomy (NCBI): domain Eukaryota; kingdom Metazoa; phylum Chordata; class Aves; order Piciformes; family Picidae; genus Colaptes; species Colaptes auratus. Next base: position 48,859,159 of record CM037632.1, read on the forward strand.
AAATTCTCTTTTGTTTTTCTGATGATCAATTCTTTTAAATTGAGCTTGTAAGTAGGTCTCATTCATTTTGCACAATCTTTTCACTGGAAAGCTTCTCCTAGTGGAAAGTATTTACAAATAAGGAAGCTGCAGTCTTTCTTTCTCTAAGCTAGCAGAACTAGAAAGAAATTTCATCAATCCATATGAGACCTGTGGCCGGAGTATCAGCATTACAGCGTGAATTTTTGACTTAAAACTGGCTCACCTGCATGGAAATCATGAGGCTCTGCCAACAGAAAAACATCACTGTCCACTTGCCAAAACACGGGAGGTTACTACATGAGAAAATGCTGGCTCAGATGTCTTTATTTTATATGATTCTCTACTGAGTCTATATTTTCATCTATAAAGTATCCTCTTGTAGATAGCAAGATCACTTGGTGACCTCTGAACCAACTATTTCTCATTCAAGGCTTCATTTAACAAACATCAGTTATTAATTTAGATTAAGGCTTGTGTTATTAAGATGGGAGTTAACATTAGTTGCTGACTGAACTATAATATAGGCTCTGTCTGTGTATGGATGGCACTGTCTGAAGCTGCATCCGCAAGTTGAAGGGACAAGGATCTCTCACAAGCAATGCAATACATCTGCATCCAGCCTCCTGGCAGTTGATGACAATTTGGTGGTAAGTCTGTCATGTTATGTTTTGAGACCTGCACATAGCACTTAAGCTTTAAGGGGTAGCCAATCTCTTAAACTAGTAATTCTTCCTAAGGAAATCCTTCTTTCATATGGAAGAATGCAATCCTTTGGTTTTTGACAATAGAAGAGAAACAAAGGAGGCAGAAGAAAGGAAGAGAAGCCCAGATGTGAATTGGCTTGACTTCTACCTTTTGGGATTAAGTTCTGTAATTGTAACTATTTCTTGGCTTCCCAAGGTTAAAAATAGATTGGACACTGAATCCTCAGCCCTAATACAGACCTCCACACTGCTGCTGAGGATGGAGACAGTGACCCTGGTAATAGAACCCCAAAAACCCAGAGAGAATATTTGTTGTTTTTTCTCCAAACATGCAGACCTGCATGAAAAGCGTGTAGGCTAACCTGCCTTCCTTCTGTCTCTACTTGGTGCTGAAATGGTTAACAATGCTAGCATTTACTCTAGCAGAGCCTGGTTTCAGATGAATAGGGGCAGTTTGTGCCTTCTCACTGCCTGTTTCAGGCTGTCCTCATCCTGCACAAGGCAGCACTGTGTGGTTCAAATCCTGAAGGTTCCACCGCCTGCAGGGCTTGACTTGTTTTAACCTCTTTTTGCTAAATTAAAGGAAAGAAATAAAGTCACCATTAATTCTCTGAGGGTTAGAGGACTTAGCTTTGAATACTCCTCATGAAGTCACTACAGCAGAAATCAGAACATGCAAACATCTACAGCTAGAAACTACACTGACAGACAATGATAGAGATCTGAACACTGCAAATGATGTAACAGAATGCAGAATTGTGGGTTTATATTGCCCCTGTCAGAAGGCAGTCAGCCAGTTGAAACACGCCCAATATCTACCTCCTTTTGCTTTCAGTGCACCAGTCCTGAATTATAGAATAATATTTTTTTACTGTCAATCACAACAATATTGATTAACAATTTTTAAAATGTCTTCTTCCTTTCTGTTTGTTGTGGGGGGAGGGTTGGTTTTGTTTTGATTGTGTTGCTGTTGCTTTGTATTTTTTCTCTCTGTCATCTACTTTCATTTGATTCTTACCTCTTTTTCTCATCATCTGGAGAATTTTGTTTGTGTTGTCCTCCGTGCACTCACAGAGACCCATATTTAATCAGATCTTGAGTTCAATAAGTGTAAGTTGAGTTAAAGAAGCCAATAAGCACTTCCACCTGACTGCATTATCATGTGCATATGTAGTATGGGTCTTAAATGGAAATAACTCAGTATAAAAGCCAAAAAATAAAGAAGTCTGCTAGAAAGTCAAAAAGAGCCACCAGAATCTGGAGTTGTTACTGCGGCTGCTTCTGTTCAGCAGCCAGGTGCAAAAGACTGTCTTGGGATGAACCTGAACACAGAAGAGAGTCCTTTGGAACTAATCTTTAACACAGTGAAAATTAAGTATGAGGCATTTTAAGTGAAATACTCTGTGTTAGCAGAGTTTTATTTGAAACATCAAGGCATACCTCACCTGCTCTACCCTGAAGCCATTGGCTGGTTGTCAAGCTTTTGGCCATGCTGAAGAAGAAAAACTCTTCTGTTGATTCTGGAATCTCAATCAAATATTAGTGTCAACCTAAAGGTATTAAAAGAAGAGTCTAAGGGAAAAACTAATTCCATCCTGACACATTCCTAACAACCATTAGTTCAGTAAGGACATTTTGAAGTAAGATTTATGTTTGCATCTAAAGAAAGCTTCTTTATTCAAATAAAGAAGATGAACTTGAAGCAAGGTTTGAAATTTTTTTGTATATTCTATAATATATGTATGCTAAGTCATTTAATGTCTATTATATAGGAAACATGAATGTCTCTTCCTTTACATTAGAGCTAAATAGTAATGACATAAAAATGTGAAGAGAGAAAGGTAACAAAGTAGGCCTAAAGCAGGCTGGCATAACAAGTCATCACAGAATCACAGAATGTTAGGGGCTGAAAGGGACCTCGAAAGATCATCTAGTCCAACCCTCCTGCCAGAGCAGGATCACCTATACCAGGTTATACTGAAATGCATGCAGGCAGGGTTTTAATATCTCTGGAGAGGGAGACTCCACACACCCCCCCGGGTAGCCTGTTCAGTGTTCCATTATCCTCACAGTGAAAATTTTTTTCCTCATGCTTCCATGGAACTTCCTATGCCTCAACTTCCATGCTTTGCCCCTTGTGCTCTCGTTGGGCATCACCGAGAAGTGCCTGACTCCATCCTCTCAGCACTCACCCTTTACATACTTATAAACATTAATGAGTCATGTATGCCCCTCCCCCTCTTCCATTTTCATAGAATCATAGAATCAATAAGGTTGGAAGAGACCTCAAAGATCATCAAGCCCAACCTGTCACCCAAGACCTCATGACTGCTAAACCATGGCACCAAGCACCCCATCAAGTCTCTTCCTAAACATCCCCAGCGATGGTGACTCCACCACCTCCCTGGGCAGACCATTCCAATGGGCAATCTCTCTCTCCATGAAGAATTTCTTCCTAACATCCAGCCTAAACCACCCCTGGTGCAGCTTGAGACTGTGTCCTCTTGTTCTGGTGCTGGTTGCTAGGGAGAAGAGACCAACCCCCACCTGGCTACAACCTCCCTTCAGGTAGTTGTAGACAGCAATAAGGTCTCACATAAGCCTCCTCTTCTCCAGGCTAAGCAACCCCAACTCCCTCAGCCTCTCCTCGTAGGGCTTGTGCTCGAGGCCTCTCACCAGCCTCCAGTTACTCCAAAGCAGAAGTCCTGTTTCAGTTTTGGATAGTAGAAGCAGATCAAATTGTGCAGTCAAGATGGAAACTCCTGTACTTCTATTTGCTTCCGGTTTTGATTATGCTCATAAAGAAAACAGTAACCCTGTAACCTCAACAGACCTTTCCTAATTTTGATAGTACATGTTCAAATAAATCTAGATATTTTAACAGGGCTGGTTCAGGTTACTTTAGAATAACTGAATGCTTTACTGGATCGCTTTCACACATGGTTTCTGATGCTGAACAGTTTTCTAACCTGAGGATCCGTAACCTCATTACTGGGTATTGGCATATGGGGTTTGATGACAATGCAAGACAATTACCAGTAGTTCCTTCTTCCTCCTGCCACAATCTTCATACAGATGCACAAAAAAGTCCTGTGCATGTTGCTCCATTTAGCACATGCCTTTTAAGTGATCTCAGAGTGGCACATCATTGTAGTTTAGTCATATTCATTCTGACTTTAAAGATATCAACTTACAGTCAGTCCTGTTTTGTTTTTTTTTTTTTATTTCATCCATATTCTGTGTAATTTTTTTTTCTTCTTCCAAATTATGTTTTGAAGATGGAGCTCAGCTGTAACTTTTCTTGAGTTGAATGCAGGAGACTTTGCTGAAAGGCAATATCCAGTAAATAGCGAAAAAAGCTCTAGCTTTCAGTAAGTGAGTTAATGTAAATTCATCAAGGGCATTCCCTCTTTTTAGAACATTACATAAGCTATAGTCTACTCTCTTAAAGATGAAATTTACTACATTTCAGCTAGCGTTTCAGCTAATAATAGAACTTAGAATAAGAGGCTGATCTCAGCTGTATGGGTGTACACTATAGGAATATTACTCCAAGATTGTTCTAATGTAGCAGAACTTTCATGTACTGAAGGATCAGTTCCAAAAGTCCTTTGCAGTGTCTAGGTGGCTACAACCACAACTCTACATCGGAAGCAGTTCTTCTTGAAGCACCTGACAAAGCCCCTGCTGCATCTCCTGGCAGTACTGGGTGTTGCACAGCACAATATTTTCAGGCAGCACAGGCTTGTGGCTCCTGCTGATGGCAATTTATTGCAGACACAGTAAAGCACTTCTGTCAAAACCAGAAACACTGTGTTTCTATGGCGTGGATATGATAAACCACAGCAAGTGCTAAAAAGTAGGTTGTGCCTTTCAATTTACATCGCTGTTGGAGTCCTCTGCTTGCCCCCCCAACATGGAGGTTTGGTTTGGGGGAAAAAGAGCACTTCTGACCAAACAAGCTGAGTAATTCTGCAGTTGTTGTACTTAACATATGCTAGGATCTTGGTGAAAATAGGCTCTCAATCCTCTTTGACTCCTCTGATCTCCTTAGGCTGTACTAACTTGTACAGGAGATGTCGGCAGAGAAGCAATTACCTTGTCATAGTCTCCAAGAGCAGCATGCAAAACTGAGCACATTTTACACCCAGGAGATCGAAAGTCTTGGAGGTGCAGGTGGTCAGGAGCAAGATCGGTCCAGTGGTTTTTAGTCGACCTTAATTTGCATCATAAAAGCATCATCTTCCCGAGAACAAAGGAACAGCAGGATTAGCAGCTTACTCAGCCCCATAGCAATAGGCATAGCAGAGGCTGGGAATCCGAAGCGCTGGCTGAGCTGATGAGGGATATTTCACACATGCCTCCATCTCTGAAACACTTGGCTCTAGACAGTGTTGTCCGTCTTTCACTTTTAAGAGTGCTAAAAGGTTTTCTCTCCTCCCTGGAGGGGGGTGACCAAACATAATTTAAGTAAGTGTTTTTCTGCTGAAGTACCAATATTTTCTTGGTTGCCATTTGTTGTTCTCGTTGTTACAAAGAACAATCTTTCTGTTAACCTAATCTAAATGATCACTTGGAGGCTGCAAAATTGTATGTCATTTTTAAGCTTCTGTGTCATGATGGCCTTAGGGAAATTCTGCAGATGCCTTGCCACAATTCATTTCTTCCCCATGACAAGTTACCAGGATAGTTGCTTGGATTCATTTGCCACAGCTGTCTACCCCTTTGACCTCAAAGCTACAAAGGTATGGTGCCAATGAAATAAAAAGGGAGGCTGCCTTTTAAATGACTAATAGTAAGAATTATTTCCTAAAGTAAAAAAGAAACAGGAGATAGCATTCTTCCAGCCAAATGGAACTACTTAGGCATTTTGCCTTCACTTGTTAATATATTTTTTTTCTGTTAACCTGTAGACATAGATAAATGAGCAACAAATATTAATGTGCTTATTAGTCTGGAATAATTTGAGGCAGACTAATATCTTCCTGACAGAAAATTGTCAGATCAGGTCTATCACGGCATCAGTCATTGTCAGCTATTAAATTTCTGCAGCAGAGCTAGATACCTCATTTTATTTATTTCTGCAGTTCAAACATTCACCGTTTCTGTTTTGACCACAGTTGTTCCTATCTCACTATGCTTACTTATTTGAAGCTATTTATAGGTGATACTGGCCCCAGCAACAACTCAGCATGCAAGAGCTGATGAATATTAAATTATAATTTGTCTGAAAACCAAAGACAAGAAATCTAGGTCAAAGATACTGCCTTGGGCAAAGTCCACACAGGTTTCTTTGCATCACTGAATATTGCACTGAATATTTATGTTTAAACATGCCTATACCTGATCAGGCAGGTGCCTTTTCATGCAAGGAGCATATAATTTCAAAGCATCTTGAGGTACTTGTGCTATGTGCTGCAGGAAAAAAACAAATATTACCTCACAACATCTGTTAATCTATTGACTACTCTTTGAGATGTGGGTACTGTGTGCAGTTCTGGGCCCCTCAGTTTAAGAAGGACATCGAGACACTTGAACGTGTCCAGAGAAGGACAACAAGGCTGGGGAGAGGCCTTGAGCACAAGCCCTATGAGGAGAGGCTGAGGGAGCTGGGGTTGTTTAGCCTGGAGAAGAGGAGGCTCAGGGGCGACCTCATTGCTCTCTACAACTACCTGAAGGGTGGTTGTAGCCAGGAAGGGGTTGGCCTCTTCTCCCTAGCAACCAGCACCAGAACAAGGGGACACAGTCTCAAGCTGCGCCAGGGGAAGTTTAGGCTGGAGGTGAGGAGAAAGTTCTTCACCGAGAGAGTGATTTGCCATTGGAATGGGCTGCCTGGGGAGGTGGTGGAGTCGCCGTCCCTGGAGGTGTTCAAGAGGGGACTGGACGTGGCATTTGGTGCCATGGGCTCTGCGGTGACAGGTTGGACTTGATGATCTTCTAGGTCTCTTCCAACCTTGGTGATACTGTGATACTGTGATATTATTTGCTGCTTGTCCTATTTAAAGGAATAGACCTGTCTTTAAACATTAGGTGACTAATCAAAACAAAGAACTATGGGAATTCGAGGAGTTCCTCACATTCTCACTTGTTGACACTGTTACTCGTTATAAAAATCCACTAAATGTCTCTACTCTGTCATTTCACTTTTATATCTGTTTTGCTGCAAAACTGGTAGTTTTCTGGTCATCCATGCTGTGCTTACACCACTCTGCTCTTGGTCTTTCCTCTGTTGTGAATTAGCTCCCTCCTAATAAAAGGCTAATTTTCTTCTGGGTCCACAAAGAGTATGTCTGAACACAGCCATAGGTGCTGGCTTTGAAATGTAGGATTCCTTCACAGAGCCTGATGGCAAGCATATTAATGTGGAAACTAAAAAGATAAGGTTCAGGATTTTTTATCAGATGGCATTGATCAAGTAGGGGAGCTGAAGCAAGAACGACTGTCCACTGCCTGCCCTTACCTTAAAAAAAAGACACTCAATAGGTGTGGGGTTTTCATTCATCTAACTAAAGAGTAAACCTGTATCCATGCAGTAGATTCCTCTGTTGCAAGAGATTGTTTGACATATGTAGATGTGCTGAAAAATGAATGCCACAATGAGGAATTCTTTCTGTTCCTTGTCATTCTTTGAAGGTGTAGGAATACATCCATGCGCTTGTGTCTTATTATGGGTTTGAAACTTTTCTTAGTTCAGTAGTAATTCATAATTAATTAGTTTGGATTGATAGCATAACTAGAACAGGGAAAAGCATACAAAAATATCATGAAAGTACAGTATAGTATTTTTTACCACTGTAGTAGTATTTTTGTGGTATGAAACATTACCACAATGATAAATTGCTCTCTCTTTGCTGAAAGGTGGGGTGAGACTATCATTTTCTTATGTCTGAATTGTGTTGCTGTCTAGTGAGATATGCAGTAGTAAGGTTCGCCAGGTCACTGCTTTCACTTAGTCTTAACAATGCAAATAGGAACAACTGCAACTCTTCAAAATATCAACACACATTTAAAAACATCAGTTTCAACATGAATCTGTGTCACACAAGGATTGTGTGTCACACAAGGATTGTGTGTCACAGGATGGCACACATTCCCATGTGTTTCATTTTCATTCCTTGAAAAGTCTTTAATTGCCAGTGGCTACAATGCCTTTGAATGTTTACAGAAGAAATGTTTATATACACATTTATAATACACTTATATGATAATAGAATATTTTCATATTTGTTGTGCATGTACTGCAGAAGTGGCCCAAACAAGTGTAATCTTCAGTCTTGTGTTTAATTCCTTCTATTTCACTTCCCATACAAGAGTGCCATCCATGTGCTGTATCAGTTGCCTGCATTGATCTTACCAGTTAGTTCCCTCTATTGAATTGCAAGAGAAGAACTTGATGCTCAAAAATGTCAGAAAGATCTGAGTTGTCTGACCCTAGAAAATAGCTCCATATTGATTCATGACCTAACAGATCACAATAGAACTGTGGACAGCAGTATGTAAACAGTGTTGTCAGGCTCCACAGGTCTCTGTGATTTCATCTAATCAGTCTTCAAACATCTACATGCTCATTTCCAAACATCTACATGCTCATTTCCTAAGAGTGAAAGAGAAATGGAGAATCCATGTTGATATTAATACATAATTGCTTGATAGATGTCTCATGAAACACATCAGTATTAGTATGGCTTTTGAAAGCTATACTAAAGGCATGGCAGGAGCTAAGAATTAATGTTTCACATATCTTTCAGCAAAAACTTATTTTTTTTCCTCTTGATGGTACCCTTTCATGAAGTTTTCAAGCATGCACACATATTTAGTCATGACATCTCTCTTTAAATCTAGCATCATGTGTGCTAAGCTATTGTGTATTAACACCATACACAATGCTGCTATTGGGCATTATTTCTCATCACAAATGTGAAAGATTCATACACAATTTGATACAATACAATACTTCATACAATTGTACACCTAGTATGGTGTCTAAAGAAATGGCAAGCATATAAGGGAGTCTTGAATACATCATTGGGCTGTGTGGCTTCATCCCTTGGTTACATAACACATAATTGCTATTCTTGCTACTTGCTACCTTGTTTCAGTAAGTATATCTGAGACAAGCTGCGTGACTGAAGCTGCTGGAGCTCTTGAAGAGTGGCAGAGGAGGACTCCACAGATGCTGATATGAGTGGTGAATAAAGCAGATGACAAGAATGGCCAAGGACCCTGGAGTGCCAGTACTGGCCACTAGGACAGACAACCCAATGCAGAGGTTAAAAGAAACTAGCAGTAGAAAATACAGCTGTACCTGGCTGGTTGCAAATTACATCTGAAGCTTATTCTGTGAGCAGAATATTTATTAGGTCACCTAATCAGTGCAGATTTTCTAGTGCCTAATAAGATGAACTAAGATGGCAGCCCCAATCAATAGGATCAATCCCATTTATAACTAATTTTCGTGGCTTTGTTGCTCCATCAAATTTGATTGAAATTGTTATATGGATTAAAGGATGGAACATTGGCTGCTGGGAGAAGTTAATATGTGGGCAAGTACACATATTCAAGGAGTGGGTTAGGAACTGGCTGGAGGGCCGTGCCCAGAGAGTGGTGGTGAATGGTGCCACTTCCAGCTGGAGGCCAGTCACCAGTGGTGTGCCCCAGGGATCAGTTCTGGGCCGCATCCAGTTCAATATCTTTATTGATGATCTGGATGAGGGGATTGAGTCCATCATCAGTAAATTTGCAGATGACACCAAGTTGGGAACAGATGTTAATCAGTTAGAAGGTAAAAGGGCTCTCCAGAGAGACCTTGACAGGCTGGACAGATGGGCAGAGTCCAACAGGATGGCATTCAACACGTCCAAGTGCCGGGTGCTGCACTTTGTCCACAACAACCCCATGTAGTGCTAGAGGCTGGGGTCAGAGTGGCTGGAGAGCAGCCAAACAGGAAGGAACCTGGCAGTACTGATTGACAGCGGGCTGAACATGAGCCAGCAGTGTGCCCAGGTGGCCAAGAAGGCCAATGGCATCCTGGCCTGCATCAGAAATAGTGTGGCCAGCAGAAGCAGGGAAGTCATTCTGCCCCTGTACTCAGCACTGGTTAGGCCACACCTTGAGGACTGTGTCCAGTTCTGGGCCCCTCAATTTAAAAAGTACATTGAGACTCTTGATCGTGTCCAGTGAAGGGCAATGAGGCTGGTGAGGGGCTTTGAGCACAAGCCCTGCGAAGAGAGGCTGAGTGAGCTGGGGTTGCTTAGCCTGGAGAAGAGGAGGCTTATGTGAGACCTTATTGCTGTCTACAACTACCTGAAGGGAGGTTGTAGCCAGGAGGGGCTTGGTCTCTTCTCCCAGGCAACCAGCACCAGAACAAGAGGACACAGTCTCAAGCTGTGCCAGGGGAAGTTTAGGCTGGAGGTGAGGAGAAAGTTCTTCACTGAGAGAGCTGTTAGCCATTGGAATGGGCTGGCCAGGGAGGTGGTGGAGTCACCATCCCTGGAGGTGTTCAAGAGAGGATTGGATGTGGCACTTGGAGCCATGGTTTAGTAGTCATGAGGTCTTGGGTGACAGGTTGGACTTGATGATCTTTGAGGTCTCTTCCAACCTTATTGATTCTATGATTCTATGACATGAGTTTTGTTCATTTCAGAAGATAGATTTAAAAGGTAAAAAAAGTAAACAAAGTCTTTCCTTGAAATGTAAAGTATTCTGTTTTCTCCCAAGACAACATTCCAGTGAAAGGCTTCTCTTTAAAAGTTCTTCGTTAATGTCTGCCACAGAAATTGCTGAGGTTACCAAAGATCTCTTCAAGTTGCAGACACTGTGAAAGCTTTGGTTCTCTTGAACCAAATAGACCACTTACTCACTGTATTCTTTCTATAATATGTCTCTTCAGATTTTCTGTAACATTTATTAAATCTGTCTAGATGAAAAAAATTCCTAACTCCCTACACAGTTGTAGGAAAAAGGAAGCAAAATATATATAAAAATTATATTAAACAGTAGAGAAAGATTTTTGGGTGGCTCTTCAATTAACATGTATCTTTTTGACTCTCACAGAAAAGTTTTTCTACATACATTCTTTCTAGGCATCTAGATATGGTCATTGAAGGACATAAAGTGGAAATCTCTGGCTAAAAACTTTGATGTGTTACAGGAATAAGTGTGGGGGGGTTGTCTTTTTTCTTTTACTGAACATAATAAATGAAGCTACAGAGATCAAATAGGTCAAATTCCTGTTAATGAGAAAAAGGACTGAAGTAAATAATTTAAATGCATGGCTACATCTTTTCTGGTTGTACTTCCAACAATTTAATGTATCTACATTCTTTGATGATGAAGCATATTCTGCACTCATCTATCTTGGAAGATTGTTGTAATTTAGGCTTAGCTGATAGATAGGCACCATGCAGCCACTCACTCCTCCCCCATGGTGGGATGGGGAGAAGAAAATATAAAAGAAGGCTCCTGAGTTGAGACAAGGACAGGGAGAGGTCATTTGCTAATTGCTGTCATGAGTAAAACAGACTTGACTTGAGGAAATTAATCTAATTTTTAACAATGAAAGCAGACAAGGGTAATGAGAAATAAAACTAAATCTTAGAAACACCTTCCTCCACTACTTCCTTCTTCTTGAGTTTAACTTTGCTCCTAATTTTCTCTGCCTACCTCCTCTGAGCATCACTGGGGGATGGGGAATTGGGGTTGTGGTAAATTCATCACTTTGTCTCTGCCACTCCTTTCTCATCAGGAGGAGGACTCCTTGTGCTCTTCCCCTGCTCCAGCATGGTATCTCTCCCATGGAAGACCATCTTGCATGAACTTCTCCAATGTGAGACCTTCCCATGGGATGCAGTTCTTCAATGAAGCACTCTAGTGTGCTAGAGTGTTTCTAGAGGGAAATATACTGCTTCATGTGGGTCCTCCATACAGTCACAAATCCTGTCAGCAAACCTGCGCCATTCTGTGTTCCTCTCTCCATGAGTCCACAGCTGCTGCCAAGTGCTTGGTCCAGCGTGGGCTTCCCATAGGGTCACAACCTTCTTTGAGCACCCACCTGCCTCACCATGGTCTTCACCATGAGCTGCAGGGGAATCTCTTCATTGGCACCCAGAACACCTCCCCCTCCTTCTTCACTGATCCTGGTGTCTGCGGAGTTGTTCCTCTTACATGTTCTTGCTCCCACTGTAATTACTGTCACGCAGAAGTATTTTTCCCCCTTCTTAAATATGTTTTCATAGAGGCACTGTCCCTGGTATGTTTTGCCATGGCTAGTGGTAGGTATATCTTGGAGTCAGCTGACACTGGCTTTATCTGACATAGGGAAGCTTCCAGCAACTTCTTGCAGGAACCACCCTTGTAGTCCCTCCCCTGCTACTATAACCTTGCCGTGCAAACCTCAACATCGATCTACACTGAACTATTGTGTGAAATAGGTAGAGATAACATGCCTCTTAAGTGCATGCCTAACTACAAGACTAGGTAATAATTTTGGTGTCATGCTCGGTTCTTATTTGCAGGTTAGCTCAGGGACACACCTAGGTGATAGCAACCTCCCATCCTGTGAGCTAAAGCTGCAGCACATTCCTTTTGTATTTACAGTCTGTCTCCAATATTGCAGAGTTGGCATGTTCAATCCAAATCTTATCTGTGTTCTTGAAATATATAGTCACGTGTGTGTCTTCTGCTGTTGCTGTACCACTAAATGAAAGAGTTGGAATACTCCATGTCTTGGTTATAAGCTGACCCTGTAGTCTATCACAAAGCAATTGTTGCACTGGAAAAATCACATATTTTGTGTCACTGCTTTCACTTACTTTTCAACACTGGCTGGCTATTGTGGTACAGAGACTATTTTCTGTATGAATGGCACATATAACAGTTACTGAAAATGGCATGCAAATTCCATAATATTTTTTTCTCCGCTGCAGCCATTCTAATGGTTTCAGATAGATGAAGGTTGTGTTTTAAGAATTTTAATACTGTTTCAGAATGTATCATCTTGACTATGTATCTGTTAACTTTATTTTTGTTATTATAACTCCCTGCTGAAAATAAAATGGCATCTGTTTCTCCATAAGCCCATTTGTTAATACACCTGTCAGCCTTCTTTCTTCTAATGTATTATTACATTTGTTTTCTCGTTAAAACTGAGATAAGCTGCAACAATTATGCTGATATACTTGTTTTTATACATTGAAATCTGGTAGTTTGGCTAGTATGTATTATTTTGTAGCACATACTCACTCTCAGAACTGTAACCACTCTACTTCCCCCCTTCCTGTTATTTGCTAAGACATATATTAAATTCAATATCCTAAAGAATACACATTCTAATAAATTAAAATCTTCACCGTGCAACGAAATAATAGGATGTTCATTGTTCTCTTGAATTAGACCTTTTGGGCAGAACAAAAACATGTAGTATTTAATTATGTCAAATGCTGGATCGACCATGCAGGAGAGCTATATTTAATGAAAAAAAATAATCTTCCGTAAATGTCTTGCCTCATTAAAGTTAATTTTGATTTTTATGAGGTAGAAAAAACCAACATACTTAGCTAATCATGTGTTGATAATGCTGAAAAGACATAAATGCAGATCAGAGGACTATTTACTTTTACCTCACATAGGCATAGCTATTTATTCATTGTCACTTGTTAAAATCATTTTTGTATTTATACTTTTGGACTATCATTCCCAAAGTGTTTAAACACATAACTGACTACCATTAAAAAATCAATGAGACCCAAATACATAGTTAAAGTTAAGTATGTTTAAGTATTTTTCTTAAGCCAGTTTAAAAAAATAAATATATAAACCCAAACAAGTTTGGTAGAAAAGCAAAACATTGACACCTCAATAGTATGCATGTTAGATTCTCTCCTGATTGTTGATTGCCTGAATCTGTTCCTTGCAAAATCAGCAGCAGACCTGCCACTCACTTTCATGAGGCAAGATCAAGAACACAGTTTTTACCAGGGTGAAGGCATTAAATCTAACCAACCAGCCAAACAAAAAGTAGTTCTTTAAATTATTAACTCACTGATATTTAGCACTTTTTATATCAACAATGCTGATGCTGATGGAAGAATTCTTCCATCCTATAAGAGCTGCCAGAAATCCATGTGCTCTGATGGGCACAGTTTTTGAAGCAAAGCCATACAATTCCAGACAGGAGAGCAGCCTATTATTCATGAAGGAATAATCAATCAGCTGTGGCACAAAGAGATTGTGTATGAATGTATTTTTGTGTAGCAGAACTTTTTGGTAGCTAGTTTATCATGCTCTGCCAAAACTCTCAGTACTGAAGACTTCACTAGTTTGATTCGGTTTACTACATTGCTTGCTTTCAAACAAAACCTGCCCTAGATGCATAGATACTTGCAACCAAAATATGTCTCAGTACAAAAAATTTGAATTTAGAAAATTATAGACTACAATTCTATATAATTTCCCTGGGAAAAGCTTTGCACAGGGAAATAATTGAAAAGATAAGTTTCCTTGCATGGGTATTTCATCATAAATGGAAAAAAAAATAAATGTACTTAAACTCAATGACCAAATCTTTGTTTAAAATATTCTGACTCTGGAAAGATGTCCAAAAAAAGAAATGTCCTATCATTGGTCATACAGAGTAATTTCTTTCCTAACAATTATTTGTAGGCTGACATCTGCATATTATCTGCTATAATATGTCACCCCCAATTCTTTCAGTTTGTTTTGCACACTTGGAGTTGTATTTCTCAAAAAGCCGCTTGAATTTTGTCAGCATTAGGAATCTTGTGACTCTGATTAACCACTCTAAATGCATATAAAGATTTTCTTATTGATAATAATTTGGTTGTTATTTCATGCTTAGAGCATATTATTAACATCAGCATTAATGTTAATATCAATTTCGTGCATATTATTACTGTTTATTATTGTTGATACTTACACTACAATCACAGAATCACCAGGGTTGGAAGAGACCTCAAAGATCATCAAGTCCAACCTGTCACCCAAGACCTTGTGACTACTAAACTATGGCTCCAAGTGTCATGTCCAGTCCCCTCTGGAACACCTCCAGGATTGGTGACTCCACACCTCCCTGGCCAGCACATTCCAGTGGCTAACAGCTCTCTCAGTGAAGAACTTTCTCCTCACCTCGAGCCTAAACTTCCCCTGGCACAGCTTGAGACTGTGTCCTCTTGTTCTGGTGCTGGTTGCCTGGGAGAAGAGACCAATCCCCTCCTGGCTACAACCACCCTTCAGGTAGTTGTAGACAACAATAAAGTCTCACATAAGCCTCCTCTTCTCCAGGCTAAACAATCCCAGCTCACTCAGCCTCTCTTCGCAGGGCTTGTGCTCAAAGCCTCTCACCAGCCTCATTGTGAACATAATATCCAATGAGGTGTGATGATATGCCATAATATAATGATGCAACAGAAATTATAATAATGATAAAAGAAAAATAATTAATGAGACTTTTACAATACTGAAGGACTCCAGTTAGAAGTGAAGCCTCAATAGATTCTAGAAGCACTTAGAAAGCCACAGTCTTTCTTCCTCAAAACATGTATGAAAGAGGGGAAAAATGTGGTAATCTATAGATTTCCTAATAAATGCAAAAATACTTACATCTTTCTTACCCTTAGTATTAAATATTTCTATGTTCCCATTAAGGAAAAAGTATCTTTGACATGATCCATGTTGCTGCTTATTCTCATCCTTTGTAGTTCGGTTTTCCTGGGAAATGGCATTAACCCTCATTAATCCTGCTTCAAGAGTGAGGTAACATGCAATGGGGAAAGTATTCCTCAGGGTTTTTCTGGAGCACTTGTTTCTCCTGCTCTGAAACTGCTGATAGTTTCAGACAGTCTCTCTCTACCAGCTAGTCTTTGGGACTTATTGAACAATTCTGATTCCTTTCTTACCATCATCTATTGCTAGCAAAGTCAACTGCAAACAACTGTATTACGTATATGTTGCCTTAGGAGTAAATATAAAAGTCTGTAATCAGAATCATAGGGATTTTTTTTAATCTTCCATGTCTGCAGGCAGGTAGCAAACAAAAAGCTCACAGCTTTCCTAATTGGAATACTAGAATTATTTAAAGTGAATACATCTCATGGGTTTCTCCTGCCTCAGAGTATAATCCTTTGAAAACCTCAGCCAAGGGCTTTAATAATTTAAATACTATCTTCGCCCCCCCCCCCCCCCCCTTTTAATTTCTTCTTTTTTTTAAAGATCATCTGTAAAAGATCTCAAATATCAAAATCAGTAATAAAGGGCTGATGGACACGTGGGCCTGCTTGACCTTAATCTTTGGTATTTAACATTTCTTATGTGCACAGAGAAAGATTCCCTTTCCCTGGTATAGCTGATTAAAATGGCTAAATGAGGAGAGGCAGGGGAAAAGGATGGTTTACCCGGCTCAGGTCATTAACTGCTCTCTATTTCACCTCAATCAGCACTCAATTTAAGAAGAAACAACCTTACAGTCAGTTCCCATGGGATCACTGTGAATAAGCAATAAGCACAGGTATTGGTAGGTGCTGGAGGTCCAGCTGGAAGATCATTGCACTTCAGAGAGGGGGAAAACACTGAGATGCATACTTTATTACTGGGGGGCATTTGGTGTTCTGATGACTTCCAAAGGACCCCCAGGAGGCAAATATTAAAGCTGAATTATTGCCCTTAAGAGATGGGCCAAGAGAGAATCCCAAGCTGCAACTCCAAACCTTAACTCTCAAAAAATCTGGGGAAAGTGTATCCCTGGATTACAAGACTGAGGCTGCAGGTTTTCCCAGCCCACAGCACTGATGTGAATCTGAAATACTGACTGCCAATTGTATGACAGCGTGGAGAGTCAGCTCTAACTCAGGCAAACCACAAGAATTTATAAACTAAGTTTCTTACAGCTCAGCTCCAGTACTGGGAATGAAAAAATGTATGTTCACCCTATCTATCTATCTATCTATCTATCTATCTATCTATCTATCTATATCTATCTATCTATCTATCTATCCATCCATCTCCATCTATCTATCTATCTGTCTATGTGTATACCAGCTGAATAGGGCAGCCATAAGGTGCATCTTAGAAATGTGAGCTCAGATTCTCTGTGGCCTTTCCATTTTTGTGACTCATTCTGTTGTTCACGTACAAAGCAATGTCTGGCAGCCTGACACAGGATTATAGGATGTAATTTTGTTTTCTTCCCCCAGCTTTTTGTGATGGATCTAAAGGGAAGATCAGTATACAGAGGAGGAGAGGCATTATGCTAGTTATGGTAAAAACAAGAGAGGCTGTATGTGTAAAAGTAGGGAATGAGAATGCTTTCACTGCTGGCAATGTGAGTGTTTCTCAGCCTTGCATATATGTAATCCGAGAGCAGAGCTGAGAAGGTTCCTCAGAGCCCTGACACAGCTGGTTGTTCTATGCTGAAACACTTTGGAGATTTCAGTCCAGAGCCAATTTTGCAACATCTGACTCAGTTTGAAATTCACTTCAATTAATTCTAGCTGCCTTAACAGCCTGGGGAGGCTTAGGAGTTTCTGTCATTAGAGATCTTCACCACACCTAATACAAAACACAGTTCAGGACTGACCTAGGTCTAACAGAGTGTGCCTTTGGCCAACCTCTGGATATCTGATCGTTTGAGGTCACTTTCAGCCTCGTTTTTCTAAGCTATTCTGAACTGGGTAAGAGCATGAAAAACTGGAGTCTGAAGAGAAACTCTTTTCTATGCTAATTTCAGAATCCAACCAGAGTCTAAAAAAATTTGTGTATACATCATACACTGTATTAACAACAGACCATTTTAGAACACGTTGACATTTTATGGTATCAGTAAAGTCAAAGAGATGGAATTGGTGAAAGACAAACACATTGGTATTTTTTGTTGTCTTCTCCCCCCAATTCTTCAATAAAGATCTTACATGTGGAGAAATAAGAAAATGGCATAAATTCTAGCATCACCATAAAGATAACTGTTCACAGAGGCTCAGACCCTAGTAATTAATTTGCACACTCCCTTTTCTTACTTGTTTTAGAAATGGACATACCTTGACTCTATTAGATCACCCTCTCCTAGCAAGTGACTTTAAACATTAATTACCTGAATAATTCAGGTCAAGTGCCTAGAACTTACTTTGAATTGAAAATTCAATATCTTCATTCAATGTCATCAGCTAAAGGATGTGGGACAGAGATTGCATTAAGGTTGATAGAAAGAGATTGTAATATTAAGAAGTTTAAAAAGTTTCTGAATGCAATTTCAGATCCTCTGTGTTATGAAAGTCACAATTGCTTTTGGCATGGTCCTGTACCTTGGAATAGATTTAAAAATTTTAAAAGGCAAGTAAATAAGCACCAAAGTCAACAGTCACATTATGATGGAATCATTAGAATGCATGGATATTCTGTGTCTTCTTATTTGTCTGTGAGTGCAAATATTTTGTTTTAAGAATTATCAGCATTAGAATTCAGGAGGGTGTTTAAAAATGTTTGAGGAGAAAGATAGTAAATAAAAAAAAAAAGATGTGTCTCATTTGGTGTGAAACAGTAGTATCAGGAACAAGCTTTGTCCTTGCTGGAAGACAATGGCACTTTAGAGGAGATCGGGACTTTTAAAACAATGTTCATTCATTGTACTACAGTAATGAGAAAGCAAGCAATAGAAATTTTGATTAATACAACTAGAAGGGCATGGCAATTATACTGAGTTCAGCAATTCCAGTGAGTGTCCATGAAAGTCTCTGGAAAGACATCTCGGGAGTCTGGCCCTAGAAAATATATATTAGTGACAGATTTGGGAGGCAAAATCATTTACAGAAAACTTACAGCCTCTGACTTACTTCTGAACTGTTATGTGTATGTATATCTAACATTAAGTCATACCTGTCCTGCTGCAGAATCAAAACCACAGCAGGCATGGGATGAAAGACACTGATTTTGTATATACTTACTTTGCTGACTCAACTTTATTTTAAAATACTAATAAAACTTCATACTGCCAAGCTGCATGCCAGATCAAGTATTATCTGTCTGTATCTTTCTAAGTTTATGCCAGATCAAGCCTTTTCTTTTCTTCTCTAATGGCATAAGACCAGAATAAATGTATGCAGCCAGCTCAAATCTTACATGGAGGTGACATTTGCCCATGCATAATCCATACTGAGTAGGGTAGAAACAGTTTCAATATATGTAGGATTATGCCCTAGTATCTGGAAGGCTCCACAAGATACCACCATTAACAGCGAAGGACTCCAGTAGAGCCCAGGGAGCCAGGAAAGCCTCAAAGAGCCTGTGGAAAGGGACTTCTACCCTCACAGTCCAAGCACCATGTAGCACCCTTGTTACGCTAGTTTTGAGAACATTTGTGTCATGATATGCCATGAGCAGCAAGTTGTCCTGCTGGATTTCAGTGAAGTACTTCATCAAGCATGGAGTGCAAAAGAACTCCATCAAGTGAGTGCAAGAGAAACAAGTTGAAAGCCCCATATGGCTGTGAGTCCTGTTTTCACTATATGGAGCCCCATATGGCTGTGAGTCCTACTTTTATTATATGGTTTGAAGCCCATCTTGCACAAAGGTAGAATCTGTCAAAAGTAATCTGTTTTGGGAAAAATTGTTAATGCTGGCCTCCTGCAGTGTGAGATGCCAGAAGTCATAAACCACAGAAGCACCTGAGTCACAGAAATTATGTGAAAAATCATTAGTGAAAAATCATTATCAAAAAATCATTATCAAGTTCTATTATTACATACAAATATAAATAAAGCCAAATGCAAAGTATTTGTATATAGCTTTATTTGTCCAGTTTTAGTGACAGCATACTGAATAGTCACTTATTTACCTTTATTGTATGAGTTATATTGACTATCACACTGATACAAAAATCTTAGAAAGCATTTGAATATTTTGATGATTTTAATAGAACTGTTCAACACTAATAATAAAACCAAGTTTGTATCCAGAACCAATTCATCATTCTGGTTTGTTTCTCCTTTCTTTAATCCATTGCATCATTAGATTCAGTGATAAACATAACTTACGCATTCCAGACCAGAATTGTTCAAGATTATGACTACAAAAGGTGTCATTCATAATCTTAGAAAGATTATTCTTAATTTGTTTCCTGATGTGGTAATGTGAAGTAAATTCCATTGTATTTTACTTACTTTATAAAACAAAAGTGACTGTGTACCTCTGTAGACAAGCATTCAGTTGGAACTGAAAATTCAAAAATTTGGAAGGAAGTTTAAGCAATGTACATCTGCACTAGAAAAAATATTGCCCTTAGATGCTATTACAAAAGCTCAGCATTGCCAAAGGGAGAATCATTCAAGTTAAAAAGTTTCTTTGTTCACCAGCCCAGTGAAACAGAATTGTGAAAAATGGGATCCTGTTCAAATGAAAAGGTCCCAATTAAATATTTGAGTCAATGGAAGGTGACATAAGAATAGCTCTGTTTAAGCGCAGGCACGGAGACTCTATTTAACAAGGCACCAAATAACAAATTCGAACACCATAGCACTAAGGAATTCAAGTTTCTTATACCACTAACATTTTAATATAGTCAGTGCTGTGTCACTGGCTTCTCTTTACTGTATGATGCAGCTTAGAATACATCAGCATTAATCAAATAATGGGAGTGTTGCTATGGGCTTTGGTAAGGGCAGGACTTAGTTTAATGCGTTAAGACATCATCCATGTAATTTTCTTCTTGCCATCTTCAATTTGGCATAATGTATTATCATAATAAAGGGAGCTGGGAGCAGCAAGACTTGATTAAATGTCAAAATGCTCTCAGAAATGCAAAAAAAAAAATTGCAAGTTTTCATGTCAGCTCTCTGATTTTCAAAGAAGACCCCAAAAAAATATAAAAAAATAGAAATACACATTATGGCTCTTAAATTCTTGCTGTAAGCAGTGCAGAACAGGAAAGGTTTGGTATGCACCCCTCTATACTGCTGAGTCTTTGGTCAAGACCCTCATACATGTTAGGTTGGTAGCTGAATGCAAGAGCTGGGGCCTTCATAATGTTATGCCTCTGCTTATCCACACTAAGTATAATATTTGTACTAAAAGTATTCAAACATCTCTTGAAAGCTAAAATAATGATGGCTAATAACATTTCTGTGCATTACTTTATTATTTGTCTCAATTTTGATTATGAGAAAGAGTTATAGTGCAACAGTGACTTACTTAAAGTTACATTCTTACATTCTTTTTTTTTAATTTTCTTTCCTTTTTTTTTTTCCCCCTGGCCATTGCCTTTCCTGAAGAATACTAATACCCCCTCCCTGCAAGCAGCACTGGAAAGATACATTAATTAATATTTGCAAGGAGTTTGGAATCTTGGTCTGAAAGGTGCTAGATAAGCGTAAAGAATTACACTGTAAATTATGTATGTGTTGTGAATGCTGCTTTTTCAGATGTGTCTGGCACAAAGATCACTCAGTAGTTCAGACATCTAAAACATGGTTGATGCAAGACTGTTTAAGAATTGATTAGTATACCTTTGGGGGTATAAGAATGGCAGTTTACAGCAATGCAGGAGACAACAGCTCCTCCGTCACAAGGAAAATGACATTTCGGTACCATAAGAAGTTCCTTATATCTTTGAAGTTGCATCTTAGTTCAAAGTCAGACAGTATTCTTTTTTTCCCCCATATAATTATGAAAGGTTTTGTTGTTTGTTGGTTGGTTGGGTTTTTTATTTTTAAAAGAAAACAGCCTAGATAGAGCAGTTATAAATCCAAGGAAAATCCTTTGTTGCTATCAGCCACAATTTGGTCTGATATTCCCAGCTATCCTCGAAGCTGTTTAGAAAGATTCTTAAGCAACTATCCACAGTTGTATTGCTTTAAACAGGGCTGAATGTGAACCATATTCTCTTCTTCAAAGGCCTGGAGAAGTACAGCTACTAATGGGCCAGAAATGACAGAAGAAAGAAGAAAATGTTTGTATGAGTGGTCAAAGAGCCCTGGATAAAAGGGCATATTTTGTCTGAGTCCAGATCTATGCAATGAGCAAATATTTCCTGAGAACTGCAGGTCTATGATTAGCAAAACACAGTTCAGTAAACAGTCTTCAGACACTGAAAATATGACATAAAACAGGAGCAAGAGAGATTAAGAAGGATGCCAGTATTCTGTTTTTCAGGGCACCGGATGGGCGAAAATGCCCAGCTGATCTTGAAATACATCTTTGCCAATGAGATATCTGGATAATATCTGGTTTTAAAAAAGTTAAATATATATATATTTCTAAAAAAAATATTAAAAAATGTAACGCACCTACCATCAAAACAGTAAAAAAAAATAACTTGCCCAGTTTAAAGAATCAACCAGCAATACTGTCCTGTTCCCTGTCATGAACTTTATCTCTTCAATTAACACATTGGTTTCTGTGCCTACAGGGCTGTCTTCTTCTGCCAACTGAGTGGAACAAATTTGATGCCTTTACTACAGTCCTAATGGATGTATTCAAGCTAATAACAAAAGGTGACCTACTAGGCAAGAAGCAGAATGTACATGGACTTGGAGGGCTGCAGTAGTTTGAGCTGCAGCTAAAGCCTAAGTTTGAGTAGGAAAATACAATTTGTGAAGCTGAACATTAAAATGAGGAAGGAACACAAAGAGAAATCCAAAGCAAAAGACAGATAGAACACTACATCAAGAATGTCAGGTTAAAGCAAAATCTTTGCAGAGAACTAACAGGTAGGAAAGGAGGAAGTAAGAGAAACTAAAACTACAGAAAATGTTGAAAAGAAAAAGCCAGGAAAAGAACTGTGTGGAAGCTGAAAGGACTGAAGGAATAAGGAGTCTTCTTAAGCTTTACTTTTAAATGCTATATTCTTCATGTAAGGATATGTCACTGTATGATTCAAAAAATAGTGTGCCTTGTTGGCATTTTTATTTCAAAATCAAAGAGAGAAAGTTTGAAAAATGTGGCCCTGACTGTGAGGTTGCAGCAGCTATAGGGCCTGCATGAAAAAATCACTGAGCTGAGAGTGAATTTTTTGTTATGCCCTGCTGTGCCCAGTAGCTTTCCACCAGCCTTCTATCTATATTGACAGTGTATAACAACTCTTCAAATTTCTCATCTCCTACCTGTGGTGAGGTAACTTCTTCAAAGGATTTGAAAGCCAGCCTACAAAATGAGAAGCAGCCTGAATCCCAGGTCAGCCTTTTATCCGAACCTGCTGTGATTACCCTGACAGAGGTGAGTGCAGGTTGTAAAATCCATCTCAGAAGTTTGAACACACCAGCAATTCCAACTCAGGAGATGCAAATTAGTTTCTAAATAAGAAATTAAGTTTCTTTTTTTTCAAATGTTCCAAGCAAAGACAAGGGGGTGAAGCACTTTATCTCTGACTAACAGGGCAGTGTTGTTTGGCTTTTAAATTGATGATATCCACTTCAAGTTGTATTCAAATTGCCTAACTTTAGCAATTAATTACCTGTGTTTACAATATGAATATTTTAAAAGTAAAACCAAAATAAAATGTGAACTATTATTTTGCCATTGCCTATTCCAAAGAGAAGACAATTTGTCCAGGAATCAAACGAGCATGTAATATTAATGATTTACGTAATAAGGGTTACTGAAGGAATCTAGAAAGGAAACAATACCTGTGCATGAAGTTCTTTCAGGTGCCCTAAGAAAGAAATCAGGACAGAAAGAACACATCCCTCTCATTTTTATTCCTTCCACTAAAAGGAACTTTTAGATTAAATATGATCATTAGACTAGGACACATACTGGCTAGACACTGCTATTTCACACAGCACATGTATGTGTGTCATGTAAAAGAGAAAGCTGTTTGGAAAATATGCTTCAATATGAGGCTGGTTCTCTTCTTTTTCTTCCTGTTTGTTTTTTGATGGTTTTGTTTGTTTGTTTATAATACCTATGCATATGAAAATTATCCACATTTGGTCAGCTGATTAAGAAGTTTTTCACCATGAGGGTGGTGAGATACTGGAATGGGTTATGCAGGGAGGTGGAAGAAGCCCATCTCTGGAGGTTTTTAAGGCCAGGCTGGATGTGGCTCTGGGCAACCTGATCTAGTGTGAGGTGTCCCTGCCCATGGCAGGGTATTTGGAACTAGATGCTCCTTGAGGTCTCTTCCAACCCTAACAATTCTATGATCCTATGATTAGCAGATGAAGACAGAGTGAGGAAGACATTTTTGTTATGGTAGATACTTCATTGCCCTTAAACTGCAATTTATTATTGGAGATGTGCATATAAACTGGAAAATAACAGCACTAATTTACACAGGAATTTAAACTGATTTTTCATCCAACACCAAATGCCTTTGTGTTCATAGGCTATTAGGCCGTATGCCACACAATTTTTTGCCAGGTGGTGATGTGGTACAGACAAATTAACTGCCCCCTAAGATATGCAAGACATTCTGAGGGAAGAAAGTGAAGGAAGAATATAGGATAAAATAACAAGCTTTGAAAACAATTTTATTAAGACTTGAAGAACCTTCAAAACAATGTTTTTACAACCTGTCTGTGTGAGCATATATGTATATATCCACAGACTTTAAAAGATACAGCAGATTTATAGTGTTGAGGAAAGATCTCATTTGGCCTACCTTGTCCAACAAAGTTCCCACTAACTTATAAGCTTATAAGTCCATCTTGAAATTTTAAAGTGGAGAATGTAGCAGAAGAGATCATCTAAATGGATGTACTGTCACATTAAATTATTATACTAGGGTAGTCCCTTCTCCAATTTTATGATCTTACCTGTTAAGTGTTACTGACAATTCATTCAGAAGAGGGAGGGAAAATTAATTATTTAGATCTTCTGTGTGTTAGAAATTAAGTGCTGTTCAGTTATCTATGACCAGTCTTAAATACGAAAGTTAAACAAAATGCTGTTTAAATTCCTCTCTGTCTATATGCCAAATGAAACTGTGCAGATAAGTCCAGTGGCAGTGATATAAAAATTAGGTACCTTTATTATTTCCTCATAGCAATGTAATCATCTGAAACCTGCATGTATTTGCATCAGGTCATTTAAAGATACTAAGATGACCACGATATCCTTAAAATAAGAAAACAGACAAATATGTCCTTCAGGTATACAACTGGTAAGAGAAACACAACCCGTCAGCAGAGTTGTTACATATTTGTTCAAACGAACAGATTTTCAGCCTGCTTGAATATTGTCCTCCAGCTCATGTCTAATCTTAAATTATTGTAGTCGTTAACATATCATATTTAGTTGTACCATGCTGGTTTTGCCTGCTACTGAAAATCCAGGGAGCTACTCCATGAGCAAAAAATTATTGGGACACTCATTCGCTATTCACTTATAACGTCTGCTGTCAGGTTTGAATCACGTTGTCTCCAGGCAAATATAATTGGTTAAAGGTAAGATTCACAGCATTGTCTGAGATGCAAGTAATAAATACTTAACAGTGGGGACTCTCTTCAGCTCAGATCTCTGCTAATTATTCTGTGCATGTCCCTGCCAAGTCTCACCAGGTTCTCCCTTCTTTCCCCAATATTACTTTAGCAGGGTTTCCCTTAGTGTCATTATGGACTAAAGGACATTGTTAATGTCCTTTATGACATTGGCTGTACTGGTGTATTATCATCTGCTTTAGCATCCTGTAGGCTGTGATGCTGAGCAAAGTGTTTCAGCTCAAACAGAGGTTGTGTGCATGATGCCTGTTTTTTGGGTTTTGTTTGGGGTTTTTGTGTGTGTGTGTGTGTGTTATTTGTTGTTGTTGGTTTTGTTTTACAAAAGTCTGTACTCCATGTGGCTCAGGAGCCTTCTGGCTTTGCTCCTAGGAATGTCCATGCACAAGGAGTTTCATAATCTGAACTTGATTATTAGTCATTGCTTGTGAGCTACCTCACACGAGTTCCTCTGCTGGGGTCAGATGAGTACTGCTATAACTGCATAAGAAGATGCAGTCATACTCTACAAATTAGAGCTGTAGCAGCTTGAATTCAGTCACCACAGGTATATGTCAAGGTACAATTTATCCTTAATATTTACAGCCGAATTTCCCCCTGCAATTAATATTAAGGTCAGTATTGCAATATCTTTATATCAGCAAAATGGAGCTAGATCCTCGTGGCCTTATATCTAGTGAACAGAACAGATGCATTGGCAATTGTTTTACACTAAACTTTCTGGTTACCTCTGGCAGATGTCTGTGGGCTTTATTTGTTGTGGTCACAGTAGGAATCTTTCTGAATAGATAGTCTCTAATAGTACAGTTTGGTTTGTGAAAAGTGTTACTGAAGGGGCTGGCCAATGAACAGACTGATTCAGTATTCGCCTTGCTTTTTGAGACCAGTAATCCACTTCAGTCCATCACTGAGTAAATTACTCAGCTATGTGTACCTACTCACTGTCTCTCATTTCTCTGCTTTTACCACTTTCTATACAGGCCAGCTCCTGCTATTTTTCTCCTTTTTTTCTGCTATTTTTTTGGGGGGTTGGTTGTGGTTGTGTTTGGTTGGCTGTGGTTGTGGTGGTTGGTTTTTAGTTTGGGTTATGTTTGGGTTTTTGTTTGTTTGGGGTTTTTCATTTCGTTTCATTTTGTTTTGGTAGCTGGAGTAAGGAAGTGCTTTACTTCTCCATGCCACAAAAGGTTCACTTAACACCCTATATGAACTCTTACCAGGTGGCCTGCTGTTTGTTATTGATAGATCCTACCCCTGCAACCCTAAACAACTCTGACTTCAGAAATATTTAAGTAACAGTCCTGGAGAAGACAACCAATAACACAAGAGTTGGGAAGGTGATCAAGACATTATTTTATGGAAAATTGGTATTGGACCTCAGTCTGTATGTTGGTGTAGGTAAGAAGAATGCGACACATCCATCTTAGAATTCTTTGTCTGAAGCCAGTTGCTGTCTCAGTGGGTTTCAGAAGTAATTTTTTTTGGAAGTTGAAAAATAATCTATTGCAGGGCCCCTTTTTACTTTGTTTGAATCAATTGACTATTCAATAAGGCAGACACAATGAGAGGAGTGAGAGTATTTTTTTGACAAAGAATTTTAGAGGCAGAGGTAATTTTGTCTTTGAGTAGGGGGTAAATAGAGTACTGCAGGGAATAAGAAACTGATTGCAATCTTTAGTGCACTATGAGGAGAGAGGAAGTAATAATGCAAAAGACTTTAGTACAGCAGGGGCGTTTTGACAAGTTAATTCAAGACATTGGGAGGGATAAATGTCTAACTGACTACTTTGATCCTGAAGACACTTGCTAGGGAAAATCAGAAAATTTTATGTAGTTATAAGACATACAAGAATCAGATGGAAATCCTATATTTTGCATGGACATCTCTAAGAAGTCAAATAAAATAATTCTGATGTTCCAACGGCAAATATCATGTAGGGTCCTGTAAATTAGTTCTGACTCCAAAGTATAGCAGAATTTTACTGGGAACTTGCAGGGTGCTGTAAAGCATATATAGCATTTATACATGAAAGTAAACATTGAAAGCATCTACATTTTTTGGA